>VZRX01020526.1:184628-302633 GCA_013398075.1 Notiomystis cincta
CTCATGCGCAGCCACCTGCGGAGGGGCTGAGCGGAGCCGCCGCTGCCGCGCCCCGCGCCGGGGGCTCCTGACGGGGACTTCCCGGGGCAGCCCCCGCCGCCCGCCCCTGTGGAGCCGCCGCCGAGGGACGTGCACCGACCCCGCCGCCAGCCAGAGCCACCGCCGGGCAGCGACCTGTCAGGACACCTCGCAGGCCGGCCTCAAGAACCCTTCCCACGCGTCGGTTTGTCCCCGGGAGGAGAGTTGGGAGACTCTATGCCTTATCAAGTTCCTTATCTGAGCTGCTCCCAGAAGCTGTAGACCAGCTTTATCTGGTGTAGGGGGGAAAAACAGTGTGGCTCTCGCGCTCCATCCTAAATCGAGGACCACCTATTCTGCTGGGGTTTAACATGAAGATGGTGAAATGCGGATTCCTGTGTGAACCAATAGGTCCTTGTTGTGGAGCGAGGGCTTTGTATTCACCTTCCAGTTCCTCATCTGTGCCGTGTGTGAGAGGACGCTAATTTTTCTCCTTCATCCCCCTTCCCTAAACTTTTCCTTGCTTCTATGTTGCATTGGTCAGACTTTTGGTCAGTGTTGTTTACGGAAGGGGGGAGGGACAAGGTAGTTGAGGTTACAAACAAAAGTACTTGTATGACTCATCTACTTGGATTTAAGACATTGTATCCTTCTTTCATTTTGCTTCTCTCTGAAGGAATCAGATGCTTATTCCTGTTCTTCCAGATGAGGATGGATTGAAACTTGCATGTTTTAGACTTCTTTTGGGCCACTGCTGATATTATTAAAAGATGTAATGGGGCTTTTTCACTGGATTATTGCCAGAATTAGTTTACACACTGAAACAATGAGTTGTTAGGCCTCTCATACGATAATATTTGTCCTGCTTTAATATAAAGTTGCTGTGGAAGTGTTTTAAAAATTGTGGAGGACAGTCTGCATCAGAAGAGGCTCTCTTCGTCTCTGGTTGGTGTGGCAACCACAATCTGTCCTCGATGCCTTCAGCCTTGGCCATCTTCACTTGCCGCCCGAACTCTCACCCGTTTCAGGAGCGTCATGTCTACCTGGACGAGCCCGTCAAGATCGGCCGCTCAGTGGCTCGCTGCCGGCCAGCCCAGAATAACGCCACGTTTGACTGCAAGGTGCTGTCCAGGAACCATGCTCTTGTCTGGTTTGATCACAAGACAGGCAAGGTAAGATATCAATTTAAAAACATTGAAACTGCACGTTTGTTTTAGCAAATTCCTGTAGATTGCGGATCACTCTGGTTTTGCCATAATAAATACGGTTGCATAGGGCAGGAGTAAGATTTGGTTTAAAAGATAACTTTCCAGATGACTTGGTAATTTTTTACTAAGCAGAAACTTTGAATATTATGAAAAGTGTATAAAACTAACAGTTGAAAATGTTTAGAGTACTGAAAGGCTTGCATGTGTCTTATTTGTTGCTGGAAGTAGATGGTTTTGAGGTGAGTCATGCAAACATGAAAGCACGTTGTATCTATATAGTGGTGTAATAGTATTTTTTTCAGATGTGGAGAAATTACTGTTATATTGGAGTATGTAAATTGATTGTGAGGAGCGTTGACAAATGGATTTATAAAAGATACTGTGCTTGTTTGGCCCTCTTCCTACTTGTCCTTTTGAATTTTTGTGGAGTGTTTTGTTTGGTTCCGATAGAAGGTTTATTACTGGCAACAGGAGTGTAATGAGTGGCATTCATGACATAGTCTTTTTGATAGTGAAAATGGTTTTAAAATACATCCTGTGTTCTTAACTGTTCCTCTCTCAAATCTGGCAGTCTTGTTAAGCAAAATTGAGGGGTCCTGTAGTGCATATTTTGTCCACTAGGGATTGAACTGGGACAAGTAAAGTTGTTTTACTTAATGACCGCCAAGTTAGTTTTAAATATCCAGTGAAAAATTAACAAAGGGCAGACTGCAGTTGCTCAGCACTGTATTTTTTTTCCTAATTTATTGATGTTATGCCCTGGAACTTAACATGTTCTAAATCAACTGGTTTTTGCTTCGCACCAAGTCCTTCTACGAAATGCAGTCAGTGTAGCTCTGGATTTTAGGAATAATATGGTATGTAATTCATGCAGATTTTTTCAGTAGTATGACACAGCATGGGGAGCTGTACAACACAGTCAAAGTTCTTAAACCTTCCATTGTTAACCATCCTATGTTATGCAATACTTGGGCATGATGGGACAAGACAAGCATTTAATTTCTTAAGGCTGGATTATGGCATGGCTTTCAAGTTACCTGCAGATAATTGTGCAAACTGCTATCTGTATTAAATGTTTCATTAAGCATCGTGCTTTGGCTCTATTGTGTATGTGATGTGCATTCTTGGATTTTGGGAAAGTTAAGTGCTTGAAATACTTTCAGTTTAAGTTTAGTTTTTAGCCTTTCTTGTTTGACCCAACAAAGTAAGATGTTCCAATTTATTGTGCTATTTTTAAATGAGAAAGCATTATGCATGTAACTTTTTATTGACATTTCTTATGACTTCTAAAGATTTTAAGACTCCCACGTGCTCTATTATGGTTACAAATAGTCTGTCATATTCAAGATGGTTAATTTGACAAAGCACTGAGTGTTGAGCAAGTCTGCTAACTGATAGGCAAACTTCAAAAATCATCAGCTATGGGGATTTTTGTTTGTTTTTAAATTTCAGTTAGCTTTGGCTTCTGTAATACAGGTAAAAATTTTATATGCTTACTCATTTTATTTATCTGTTTTTAAATAGCAACTTAGTAGTAATAATAAGAGGATTGTGTTTGATACTTCTTGAGATAATATCATGTGATGATTTGACTGGGGTCTGATGGAAATTGCCAAGGTGGGGAATCTGTAGCCGTGTAAACGACTTAAGAATGGGATCATGCTCTGTAGTCCACTCCTGTTACATGTTAAATGTGATGTAGAAGGTTTAAAGCACTGGTATAGCAGTGTGGCGAATTTCTGTGCTTGTTTGTTGGCTACATGGACTGGCCTTTCATTTGGTTGAGTATCTGGTAAATTGTGAGACAGCTGGAGGAGAGGGGGAAATGAACCATTTGAGATAATAGGTATCAAATGCTGTTGTGAAAAGGCAGGTAGAAGATACTGATAAATACAGGCTTGGTCTTGAATCACAAGAACTACTTAAAAAAATTCTGTGGTATTTTCAAAGTACAAACAAAAACATAAAACTATGCCAGAACGTTTACATGCAGGAACATCTATTATCATCGTTTACATAACTGCTAATAAGCACATCTCATTTAGGAAATTGTCATTATCCTATCAATTACTTAAATTTAAATCTGCACAAGTTCTCTTTGTCAGAGTATTTGTAAACATTTCTTAGACGCTTATATATAGGACGCTTATCAGTTCTTGGGTTTTCGTAAGATAAAAGACCTTCAGATGTTAATTTAGTAATGAGAAAAACTTTCAGATATTTCAAAATAGTTCATGAATGATCTGGGACTGCAGTTTCATAAGTTGTGGACTTTGGCAATGCGAATTTCTGGCTTTACCTGTCACTCAGTCCAGTCTCTGTGCTGCCTCTTGAGCTGCCTTTCAGTTATACTCTAGTACTCTTTCTTTTCCTGAGGGCTTGGAGTTTCATTTTGTTCAGTGAATCATGTGAGTGATCCTGTTTACTACATAGTCTGTAAACAATTTTGTTGGCATCATCTGTAAATAGGGGTAGAACCTGAAGAGAGGGAGCATCAGTAAGCAATGCCAAAGAAAGTGGTACAAAATTTTTTTCCTAAGGCAGAGGAAGGTATTACCTGAAATATGTTGCATAAGTAGAGCAAGCTGAAGATAACATGTTAGTTACAGTTGAAAGATGTGAATATTTACTTTGTATAAAGGCACTTTAATTATGCATGGAAAAAGTTATTTGCTCAGGGAGATGTCTATGTAACATCAGCATTATTAAGGATGAAAGCAGAATGAGTTTTCAAGATCACCAATATATAGCAATTAAAAGAAGGTACTTAAAGTTAGATTTGCTTTTTAAAATATTTTAAACATAATATGTAAGCCTAAATATGTGTATGATAAAGGTGGAAGGAGATGGTGGTGGGATTATCTGTACCTGGATTTTTTGTGTGCTTAGTAATATTTTTATAGTAAACCAGTGCAATGCCTCTTCCTACCTGTGTTTGCAGATACATTGTAATAACTCCTAGTTAACTAGTGTTTTTTTCATGCAGTGATAATATTAGAAAATTATACTTAGAATTCATTTTGATTTTATTTTTTTAAGTAATTACAAGTTAATGAATCTGGATTTTTTTAGAGGTGCCTGGAAAAGTGACTCACTAGATATGTAGGAAGTAGATGTTGTGCTGAGCATGGAGTGTTCCCAAAAGTGTGAATCAAAGCAAAAGAAAAAGTGGGCTATAGTTCATAAAATCTAAATATGTTTGCTCAGCTCAAATTGCTGCATTTGGGAAGAAACTCTTAAAAATTGTGTAACTGAAATAATCTTAACCTTGGGTTTTTGGGTTTTGTTTTCATTTTTAAAAATAAACAAGTAGAAGACCCTTGAGAATTTGTATGTGACTTCCAGGCTGAAATGCTTCCGACAGATGTTGTAGAAGCTTTTAGTAGAAACCTGAAGCTTCTGACAGATATCCAGGCTTTCAAAATCTGGAATTATTCAGCGCCTTAGATTGTTGTGAATTGCTATTATAAGTATCTTTTATAGGGAATTCATTGCCACAGTTTACCAACGGCTCTGAGAAACTGTGAAAAACTTCGTTAAATCAAAAGCACTCCAAAGAACTGGTCACTTTTAATAACTGAGGAAAAAAAGTGTAGGCACAAGTTGATGTATTATTGGTAGCTAATACTATTGTTTTCATTTAATTCAAAGTGGATATGAATTGAATTCAGCACATTCATATCTGGGTGACAGAAATGCTAACTACTATATTGAAATCCATAGTCCCTGTAATAGTAAATGAAATTCATTAGAGCTGTGCATCATGGCTTCTGGACTTCAAATATGTGACATAAAAATAGTACAAAATACTTCCTGCAAGGAGCACCCTCTTTAAAGAAAACAAACACAAAACAGATTCCCTCCCCCTGCCACAAAACCCTCAAAAATCAAACCCCAAAACAAGCAACCAAAAATCCAACAAGAAAACCCAAACCCAACCAGTCAAACTCCAACAACTCAAAACAACCAGCCCCAAGGTAGAGTCAGTTTAACGTGATCTGAAGGACATAGTGAAGTTTCCTCTGGTCATGTTTGGGATAACACCAAGCCTGTGAGTGTTGATGTGGTGGGGGGTGAGTTGATCTGCTCAGGGACAGGGCTGCCATCCACAGGGACCTGGCTGTGCTGACAGGAGCCTCAGGACAAATGCAGAGGGTGTGCTTGGAAAGGGAGAACTTGCATCTTATTAGGCTCTGTCTAGCATACTGCATCTGATTTTGGACCACTAATGCAAGAAATACATTGGGAAACAGCAGTTGACATTAGATAGTCTTTTTTTGTGCTGTATTGTACTAGGGATAAAAGTAAATGGATATTTGTAAAGAGGAAGTATGTTACTGACTTAATATTATTTAAAATGTTTTGTGGATATCAAGAACTTGGCATGATTCAGGAAAGTACAGGACATTTTCTTTGGATGTTCTGTTTGTTCAGAAGTATTTTCGCAAATTTATCTTAAAAAACTAAGTGGGATATGAAAAACGGTACTTGGAATTGCAGGCTTTTGGTAGGAGACTTTTTTCCTGCTGCTTCCAGTAGAGAATCCTGTTTGATACTCTGGCCTGTTTAGTGTTGATCTATGTAAAGAATGTTTAGCTTCTCATGTATCAGTAGCACTTACTTTGATAGATACCATGTCTGTTAATTGTTTTCTCCTCTATTATATCTTTTTAACATTGTGATAGGATTGTTGTCCAAGAGATGGACAGATGTTTTATTTTTCAGTTCCTTGATGTTGCTGTATGCTTGCAGTCTGCCGTGGAGACACCATCCTCCAAACACTGAACGTTTGTTCCAAGTGCCCTGGGGGTCTGACCTGGGGTTTGCTGCAATGCAGGAAGGTGAAACACCAGTGCTGAGGTGCTTCTGGGAGGAGGGTGAGGTTAGGCAGCCCTTACCTATGCCTGTTAATATTTTTATGTAAGTGCTTTTCACCCTGAATGAGCCATCCAATTTTATATTGGTATGATCATGAGAATAGTATGGGGTAGGGAGCTCTTGCTTTCGACAGACTTCAGCACCATGGTTTTAGAAGCCAGTGTAGGAGTGCAGGCAGCCATTTATAGTAGAGGTAAGTCAGTGCTGACAAGGATTTCCCTGCAGAGATACCATCTAGAGCCTCTGCTGCAGAGTTAATACTGTAATTCTTGGAACTGATCCATTGCAGTCATGATGCATCTATCCTGAGCCAGGAACACCAACACATTGATTAGACTTTAAAAACAAACAAAAATCCCTTTTGTATTTGCAATGAATTTTTACAAACCTCAAATGAATCAGGTTACTTAGCTGGACTGAAGGCCAGTAAATGTGTTTTCCTTAGATCTCTAATGGGATGGTTTGGGTTTGCTCCTGGTCCCAGGCTTATAAATGCAAAACCTTGCTTCCCTGCACTTTGATTATATAAAGTCGTTCTTGATTTTTGCTTATTTTATGTTAGTTGGGCAATCCAATGATCGTTTACAGGTGGATTTACATGATACTGGAGAAATACTTTGATTTGGCTTTATCTTCTAATTTTTCTTAATAAATGTGACAGCTTCATTTGCTTATTTATTTAATGAAAGTAATTGAATTTATGTATGCTGTAAAGGGCCATGTGGGTGAGGAGTGTGTGTGTGTCACTGTGCTACTTTGGTTGTGTTGATTTGAGTCTAATCTAGCTAGAATTCTGCAAAATTTGTTGATACATACTCAGCTGTTTTGTTGCATTTTGGATTTTGTAATTTCTTTTAATAGATAACATAAAGTGAAAATTATTAGTTTGTGGAACCAGGTCAGTGAAAAGGAAGGAAGAATGCTGTCTCCATCCCTATAGCTAGCAATTTTACAGTCTATTGCTGCTAAATTATATGATTGTTTGTTGTCTCTGGATTTTCTTTTTAATCACTTCAATATTTACTTCCTGTTAATGTTGCTCACTTGCTGAGAGTTGGGATTATCCAAGAGTTTTGAATTTTGTTAGATCTTCCTGTGACCATGCATTAATGTTCCCAACTTGTCTGTCTTTCCAGAAGTGTTTCTGCTTGTGGCAGAGTTGTTGGAAGAAGGCTCAGCATTGTCACATTTGTGTTGAATATAGGCAAGTGTTTTTTCAGTCTGCTCTAGGAGTGGGAACATCAGGCAGAGAGATGGGTTGGACTGTACCATCTTGCAGGAAGACACATCTCTCTGCCAGAAGCCTAGAACAGTTTCTTTCCTCCTTGAAAAGGAAGATCATTGTGCTGGAGCCAGACAATTAATTGGATACAATTTTCCTGTTCTGTTGTACCAGACTTGTGTGTGATTGAAATAAACTCTAAGGCATTGCTCAGTCTTGAGAAAGTATAAATAAATTATGAACTTCCAGCAGGCTTTTAATAGAAAGTCCAAAATCTTGTAGTAACACTGTATAGTTGAGTGGAAAAACACAGAAAATGTTAGCAGGAGTTTGATCTCTTTTTTTTGTTTGTTTGTTTTGGTGGGATTTTTTTGGTTTTGTTTTTTTTTCACCTTTTACTTTTGTAAAAAGTAAACATAAAAAGTGCTGGGATTAGTCAAGGGTAGTTTAGGGCATGAGGAATGTATAAGATCTTTGCAGAGCTAGGGAACATTGCAGTATGGATAGTTCAGCTGTGATGTGTACTGAAGGGAAATATATGCTACTTGTAGAGCTTCTAGGTTATAAAATAACATTAACCAACCATTGGAAAGACCGACAAATTGACAGTGAGATGGGCTCAATTGCAAATGTCCTAATAGTGTAAAATTGGAGATCTTGTAACTAAATACAAAAAATATTGACAGTATTGTGCTAGTATTAAATAAGTTTTCCCCCAGTAGTAATATCTTATTTAGTTTTAGTTTTCACATGATAATTCAGATGTATTGAAAATATTTATTACAGAAAGTCTTCAATACAGAAAGCATACAATGTCCCATGTATAAAAGCTATATCAGAACAGAAGGGGGACCTTTTGCTCTTGTGTTAAAAGAGTATTGAATAGAAACCCAAGAATTAAGTTATTAGTGCTGCACATTCTTATAATTACACTTGTAGTATTTCTTCCATAAAAATAAAATAAGTGCAAGCACTTAAGATAGAAAAGTTATGGATGCTTGTAACCCTGTATTGAGTAATACCCTTTCTAAAGGAAAGAATAGAAATGTTTCAAATCCAGGATGAAAAGCTCTGTAAAGGGCCAGATAGATATTTGTACAGCAAGTTCTTTAGAAGACATTTGGTACTGGCTGCTGCTATCTGCATATGTCATTAGTCTTATCTGATATGGAAGTTTTTGCTCTTAAATGGAACTTTTCCAAAGTTGTTCCTTTTTTGGAAGTTGAGTGAGATGAAGTTTAAACCTTGATTTGTCTGTAACTTAGTCTTTGCCCTAGTATCAATGTTCTGTAAATGGTTTTTTTGCTTGTTTAACCTCACCCCAGCAGAGTTTGATGATTATGCCTTGCTTTCTGGGGTTTTTTAGTTGATTTTCTTGAAATGTAATGCTTAGTCCTATAGTTATGAATGTAAAGCTTAGTTAGAAGCCAGATCTCTTGGTTCTGCAAAGCTGCCTACCTTTTTGCTCTTTAATATCCTGGTTACCTTTCCCAGTAACTCATGGCACAATTAACTGTCATTCTTTCTTTTTTTTTCGTTGTTAGCTGTGATAGTTGTGCCAGAACTTATGGACAATAGAGTTGCAGATCAGTTTCTGTGTGATTTTATTCTAGAATTGCTGGGTTTTGCAGTTACACCTACTGTTTTCAGGTGCTTGAAGAATTGGAAAGCTTTCAGGAAGCATAATGAATTATTTGTAATTCTTCACGTTTTGAACTCTGTTATTAAAAAAAAAAAGCTTTTTTTTTTATATCTGATTGTGAAAGAATCCATTCTGCAGCCAAGTTATTTTTTCAGGTCTTTGATCCCTGTAGGCAACAGCAAGTCTTTGTTGTTTTCTTATCATTACAGTGATTCCTCTTGCTGGATGCTAGAGGATTTTTAAGGTTATGTCAATATTAACACACACTTTTAAGGGACAAAGAATAAGTTTGATGCAGTTTCTTTTGTTTCTATGGATTCCAGAACTTTAGGTCATTAAGTAGTTAAGGTGATACCTACTTTGAGGGAAGTTACAATACTGTGAACAAGGACAGCAAATTCCATGACACGGATGCACTGGCAGAGAATAACTAAGGTTGGTGTGGACCTCAGGAGATTGTCCAGTCCAGTCTGCTGATCCACAGCAGGTCTAATGAGTTGAGGTTGCTTGTGGACTTGGTAGAGGATTTTGTGTATAGAATGAATCCCTACCAGGAAAAAAACTTGTGAGGTCAATATCAGGCATGTGAGCTGGTAGATTAGCCTGTGTTACTGCTGTCTTAAGTTATGTTTCTAACGTCCAGTGTCTGTATGTATAGTTAGAATTTAGTATTATACATACCTGGAGTACTTCTTTTATAGTGTAACTTAAAATTACCACCAAAACATGTCAGGGAAATTTTAAAATGATTTCTGGAGCAAAAGAAGCACTGAATGAATGACATCAGAATGTTCCTAGTTCCACTCCTAATTCCATAAGGGCGGAAACACTTTCACTTATAGCTGTCAACCACAACTTCCTTTTTAAGAGCTCAAAGGGGAATTTTTTTTTTTAAATCTTCCTATTTGAGGACTTTTCGTAGACTGCATACTCCAGCACTTGTAAGAGAGAGCCAGGAATACAAATTGTCGTGGAAAGGGTATATTTGTTTTTGCAATCTCCGTAGCTGTTTGATATTTGGTAAAGTTGCTGGTTGTGCTGCTTAAGCAGAGCTTTGGTAGGTATATAAATATTGTCTGTGACAGTGAAGGCTAATGATTTGGTCTATGAACTGAGCCCTTCCTGTGTAATTAAGGGAAGAACTGATAGGCTGCTATTTGTATTAATAATATGTTACCTATAACACAGAAAGGCATGTGGATGTTCTAAGTGTATTTGAATGCTCTTCATCTATGGCATCATTCTGATCTTTGGCTACATTTATGAATGACTGTTAATTAGAAAGTTAAAAGTTTGTGTGCTGTATTTAGATAACTTCTAACTTCCATGTAAATGGAGAGGAAAATGTTTCTGGAGGTTTTTGTACTTTAACAAATGTGTTGCATCAGCACACAAGGACAACCTTCCTTTCAAAATGCATGTTTTGATTTGGAATCTCTGTCCACATGCTGCCTCACTGACTGAGATCAGCACAGATTGTACATCCATCCTGTTGCAGGATACTGCTTCCTGATCAGTTTAATGCAGATCTAATGCAATTTTAGTTGCAGATTGACCTTTGCTGACCCCATGTTCCAGAAGTGGGCTTGGGAAGGGTTAGTTTGGTAAAACACTGCACCAACACAGCTGTCCTCCTTTCTCTGAGCCACTCTGGGACATCCAGATTGCTTTCTTGGGGTCTCTTAGGTCACCTTATTCTGGGATTTTGTCTGCTTCACTGGTCAGTGTAAACATGCCTGCAGTTGAGCAATTTTGTATGCAAATGTGCAGGTAAAAAGGGATTTTTTTGGTCTCCCCTGGATATTGCAAGTGTGCTCATTTTCCTTCCTTCCATCCTTGCCCATGCAGCTTAATATTGAGCCTTCCCAGGATAAGTGTTGCTGGATAAATTTTAGATGATGATCTGAATTTTATAAACTAATATTAAAGGATCTTCATGACTACTACTCTTTATTTTGAGATCTGTAACTTATACTCTCTTTGATGTGTGTTATGGTTTAAACTTGCTGTATGCATCTTCTTTTATAATTGCTGTTTTGTAAGTAATTGCTTTGTAATATCCTTTAAAGCCTTTTATGAAGATGTAGTTTTGAGTCTAATGTTAAGGTACCTGTAATCTTGTAACATTATTTCAATGACTGAATCTGCTTGCTGGTGTTGTGCCTCAAATCTAGAAAGTATGTTAAACCATTCTGCTTTCAGTATTGCTTCAGACAGTTATTAGACAGGTTCACAAAGCTCAGTGGAGACTATTCACAAGCCAAACAAGTATTTTGGAACATAGGAAATGACCAACTTTTTTTTTTATTTTAATATTGACAGTGGCAGTATAATTGTTAGGACATGTAAAAGGACTTTAGTGAGTGTACTGAGTAAAATATGAAAAATGGGCCAATTCAGTCTTTTTTGTTATTTTTGACCCATATAACTCCTGCTTTCCCTGGTTTCCTTTCCCTAAAGCTAGAGATGATACACTGAATGGACAGGATCAACCTGCTACTGATCAGAGAATCACAGAATGGTTTGGGTTGGAAGGGACCTTAAAGATCATCTCCCACTAGACCAGTTTTCTTAGAGCGCCATCCAGCATGGCCTTGAACAGTTCCAGGGATGGGGCACCTTCCAGTTGTTTGAGTTTGGGGTTTTTTTCCCCATCATTGTTCCTTTCTTGGTATTTTTTAACATTGTGCTCATTAAGTACTAGCATAGTAGTAATAGTAGTAGTTGTTATTATTATTATTATATTCCAAAGCAGCAGAATTTCTGTCAGTGCTTTTAATGATTCTTGATGAAATGTCCCATTTCAGTGGAAGAAAAGCACACCAGCAATATATGACTACAAAATCAAATAGGTGTTAGGTACACTACATTTGTTCCAACAGCTGTCAGGAGTGCAGTTTTATCAGTTGTGTCCATGAGCAGGTCTGAGGGCCATCTCAGCAGGGTTCTTTTGGTTGCACAGCAAGTGCTCTGTAGACTTAGGCTGGTGGAGGTGAGTTCCTTATTTCCCTCATGCATTGTATTTCTGAGCATTTGAAAGAGTATGAGCTATACTTGCCTTTTTAATGCTGCCTTTGAAGTCTAAGTGTTGTTTGGTGGCATCTTAAAAGAGGGAAGAGAAAGTTTATCTGGTTTGGTAAACAAGCCTTTGGAAGGAGCTCTATGACCTTGCTTGAAGAAGGATTATGATGAGAGGAATGTCTTGTATATTTATTTTATATAATCACAAGTGGTAAATTTAGTTAAATGTGGCTTGTTTACAGTGTAAAACACTTAGATACCTGCCTATACTTGAGGCGCAGTAAGGGTATTATCATTTAAATGTCTGAATTATGATAATTTACTTACTTGTTTAACATGCTAGCAGTGTATGAAGCCAAACTTACAAGTTTTGAGAACATTATCATTTAAATAACTTAAGTTGTTTAGTTTTCTTCAAGTATTAGAGTGTCAGGTTCTGGAGAACAGACATGGATGACTGTTCTTTACAAAGGTGTAACAGGCTTTTTTACTGCTCAGGTAGAACTCCTGAAGGTGTCCCATAGGAGAAAGCCTGCATGTCTTGCATCTTCCCACAATGCTAATGAGAAATTGCATTTTGAAAACTGTGGTGGAATATAGAATCTTTGTTATTTGCTGCAAAACTCAGAGCTGCAATTTAGAGAGATCTCTTACTTTTCAGTTTCAGTTCTACTCTTACATGATTTTGTTCAAAAGGTACTTTTTTCACTATTGATTGGTGTTCCTCCCTGCTTTCTAGTACCTTTGACAGAACAACTAAAGCAAATAGCATAGAACAAAATCTTGTCAGCTTACATTGTACAGTGAAAATACATTTTAGAAAATCCAAGGTCACCAAACCTACATGTTTCTGAAAATGTTGATGGTAACACTTATTTAGATCACGATGCTCTTGCCACCATTAGGGCAGTAACCTAATTGAACAGGAATAGTGGAATGGAGTAGGCAGCAAAAAAGCACAGTGAACCCCAGCCTCAGAGCAGGGTGCTCCTTGTTGCAGTTAGCTGATCCTCGTGAGGCCTAAAGCCTCTGTAGCAGGGAGTTCCTCTCTGTATTGTTTCTTTGTCAATTGCTGGGTAGCTACTTCCTTTCATTTTTAATGTATGTATATTACTATTAGAAAATATGATACTTCAGGTTGTGTAATTAAATTTCCCTTTATTTTTTCTAGTTGAGAAGGTGAAAAATAAAATATTCTGCAAAATACTGAATCTTAGGAAGGTATTTGACAAAACTGAAGAAATAAGAACAAATCTATGGCAGAAAAGGTTATGGGTGCACAGAATATTTCTAAACCAGTTGTCAAATGCCAGGTGAGCCCTTCTGCATAACTGGTCCATCATTCATCCTATCATGTTGGTTCTCACACTTGGGCCACTCTTAAAACAACTAAACTTAGACTTCAGCTCCCTTGTCTGTCCTCTGTAATGTTGGTGCCTTCTTCCTCCCAGTCTTTGGGATGAAAAGAATTGCAGATTTTTAAGAGTTACCTTTGCAATGCTTCCCCACTGGAGTCTATAAACAATCCCAACTGCCACCTTCCTCGTGCTGCTGTCCCTTTCTGCAAAGTGCAAACAACAGTGGTAAAATTCCAGCTTTGTGCACCGTGCCTTCCTCTCGTGTCCAAGTGGCTTTGAGTACACGTGGTGGTGGAGCAGCCATATACAAGTCAATTGAGGGGCTGAAGAGGGGAAAATCAGGGGAAAGAGGAGTGCAATGAAGGGCTGGAAGAAACCTTTCTGCTTCTGTTTCTCATTCCTCCTAAATACAAACAACCAGTTCTCAGGTCACTTTCTCTGGTTTGAGCCTGGTAGCCATGGAAGGTGGTCTTCAGGTGCTCAGGTGCTGTGAGGGCAGGAAGCACATCTGTATGGTCAGTTTGGAGAACTGTTGAGGTGAGCTGCATAGCAGCACTGAGCCTGGACTGTGGATAAACAATCGGGTGAGGAGAGCACTGAGCACTGAAGGTACCAGGGAGTTTGCACGGGAAATTCTACAAGGATGGGATAGAGACAAGGGGATCAGTGTTACAAGTGCATCAAGTGATGCAGAAGGGAATATTGAAACTGAAGATCAATTGAAGTCAGAATTATACATTCTAGATTGCAAGTTGCCCTTTCACAAGAAAAAAAAAAAAAAAAAGGAAAAACCGACAGGAAACGTTTATTTCTACTTCTCCTTTTTGAATTTACTTGTACCGTTAAGTATAGGTGCCCAAAGAGCAGAGTTCTGCACTGTTGAAAATGGTTGTAAACGTTACAATTATCATTTCAGGTAACAAAGCTTTTTATTGGAGATTTTCTGTGTTCTGCTGTTTGAATATTTAACTTTAAAAAATGCTTACTTCTCTCAGCTTAATTTCTCAGGTTCTATCAAAATATTCTTAGCATGTTGGAATTGTTACAAGCACTGCAGGAATGGCAAGTTGTAAGGAGCTGCATTTCTAGTAAAGTGAAGTATTTCCAGACCAGATAGATATTTTTTTTTATATTTTTTTTTTAATTGAACTAGTCATGTAGTTGGAAGATGGGTCATCTTCAATGAAAGATTTTAGGAAAAATAGTTTCATCTGTTTTATATGTTCCTAGTGAGGAGTGTGCTGTGTGTCTGCCATATTTGAGACACCTATTGTTGAGCACTTCACCTGTTTTTAATTGTGACTTGCTAATGAGAGTTTCTATTAGAGTTCACTTCAGTGGTTTTGGTTTAAATTGAAATAGCAGCATGGAAATACTTGTCATTTATGTGGTCCTGTCATAGCTGAAATAGTTTGTTTCATACGTAATGTACTTTTGAATATGTTGCTTCATGAAGAAATCTACTAATTCAGTTTGCATTTTAGTTGATACTGAGTAGAGATGAACTGACAATGATACCTTCC
Organism: Notiomystis cincta; assembly: GCA_013398075.1. Classification (NCBI taxonomy): domain Eukaryota; kingdom Metazoa; phylum Chordata; class Aves; order Passeriformes; family Notiomystidae; genus Notiomystis; species Notiomystis cincta. Next base: position 199,499 of record VZRX01020526.1, read on the forward strand.
TATCTACAGAATGTAAAAGCTCTAGTAGTTTTCTTTTTAAATTAATGGTAATTGGTTTTTCCTTTATTGAGTTCGTTATTTGGTTGAGTAAAGTTTATGATTTTCTTCTTGTGGGTTTTCTGTTCATTATGGTGTTCAGTTTCTTGCTTTTTGAAATTTTATTTCTGGTTGTTTTTTTTTTTTTTTTCCTATGGCTTAGGGACTGAAGCCTTCTAATAGGCTTTAGTTTTTTAGTTGAAATTATGCTGCACATAGATCTGAGAGAAGACAATCAGTAACTTATTGCAGGGATTCATTGATTCACCATAGACACACTTCTTTCTGGGTTGCTGACCAAAATCTTTGTCAATCACACACAGCTGGTAAGCTTTTAGAAAGAGAGGAGAGAATGAAAGGTGTTAGCTGATCCTGAGTGAAGTTTTGTAGTTTTCCTGGCAAAGAAGTAAATGTTTTGCATTCTATCAAAGAGTCTACTGCAAGAATACTTCTATTGTAATTTATCGTGGAATATTACTGGCAAGTGACTTGTTTTGTATAAATTATTATTAATTTTGTCTTTAAGTAATAAGTGAAAAAAGGATTAATAATTTGCACATTGGTTATTGTATATATGAGTGTTAAGAATTTATATTTACAAATAAGTTTATTCAAAATATTTAGGTATTCACAGATTACTTAGGAATACAGATCTAAATTCAGTTGGTTTTAAATGCCTACCTTTATTGCATTTAAAATACTAGCTAAGTTCTTTTGGGCTTTTTCTCTGTTTTGTTACTCTAAACTGTTGATGTGATTTGCACAATTTTGTTTACTAGTTTGCTGTTTCTGGTACTTAAGTTTGCAAGCTAAACCTTTCAAAGGGAAGTGAAGAAAACGTCAGTGTTCCTGATGTGCCTGTTAAGAAACATTGAGGTTGAGAAACAGGTGGCAGAAAGCTGCTGGGTGGTGGTTGATGATAGTGTGTCATGCTTTGCATTAGTTCTGCTTGGCACTGGATGAGTGGATGGTATTGGAAGTCTGGAGACACTCAGCTGCTGAGTCTGGAAGTCAGCAAGTCCATCCAGTTTGTGCAGTCAGGAGGTTGATAAGCTGCTCAGGTTGTCCAGTTTTGAATTAAGTGTGAAAAGTGATGATGTAACCAGGTAAATTAGGCACCTTTGTTAAGAGTACATGTTTATTTTATCTGACTTGAACTAATTTTAAGAGATAGAGAAGCAGGCCCTGAAATAAATGTACTAAAAATGTACTTTGTCCTGTGAGAGTTTAAGAATTCAGTGATATACTTTAAGCTCAGAAGTTTAGCACCCCCTTGTTTTTAAGGTACCTTGTTGAATGCTGAAAGAATATAGGATATTCTGTGATGGGTTTTCCAGTCTCTTGTGTGCTTTGCATATGTTACTGTTGCATGCTGGAAGGGAACTGGTCTACACTCAGTTCCACCACGTGTGTGGGGGGTTTTGTCTATTCCAAAAGAAACCAGAAGATATAAACAGAGAGGAAGCTGGAGCTGTCCTGTGGGGCAGCTCTTGAAGCGGGTGTTAGGGGGAGCACAGCAGCTGTGCACTGCTGTATTGGTTTGGCAGCGCCTGCTTTCTGGGAGCAGGGAGGCCGCAAAGATGGCTCCTGTGAGAAGCTGCTGGAAGCTTCCACCATCCAGTGGAAGACCCGGTGGAGAGAGGGGGCCCTGCTCCCAGGCTGGAGCAGCCTGTCCTTGGAGGGCTGCACCCCGTGGGAGGAGAGCCNCTCTCATGGGTGCCTGGTGTTTGGGGCAGTGTTAAACCACGACAACTGCACAGGGTGTGTTTCCACAATTGCTGTGAAATGTTGCTGCTCCCAGCATAGACATCGTGTGAGCGGGGCAACTTGGTGGGATGAAAACTATTTGCAATACAGAGAGAAGAATCAGAGAGCTGACTCCTGACACTACCCTGGAAACCTAGCTGGGAGAGTCTGAGTGCAGTCAAGGAAAGTGCAGTGTAGTGAAGCCCAGAGATCTGTAAAGGCTGAGGTTGTGCATACAGTGCTTTTCTGCTGCAGTCTGTCATTTAGGAATGTCTAAAATACAGCCTCTTCCTCAGCCCTGAGGAGCTACTGCCAGGTGGCAGCAGAGGCAGGAGGTAATTTTAAGATCAAGTAGGAGAAGGACTAGCTTATTTCTTTCTAATTCTCTGGTAGACAGACTAATTCCTGCCTACTAAACCAGAGCACTGTAGAAAGGTACTTTCATGTGAGAGGGCCTTGCCCTTTACTTGTTTCCTGTATCTCTTAGATTTTATAACTTTGGTGCATATTCACATGAATTTGTGTATAAGCAATCAGGAGAACTGTTACTGATCTGTATACAAACTTCATATTCTATTTTTATTAAAACAATAACATCTTTAATTATTTTAAGACTGGCTGGGCAAATTTGTGAAGTGTTTTTTCTGGTAAAATTTGAAAATTCATCTAACAAAAGTGTCACAGATTTGTTAGGGAGTTTAAATTTTTTTTCTTTTATGAAATAGTGCAAAGCTGTAATAATCCACTTAAACATTCTACCAACCTGCATCATGTGTTGTGTTTGATATGCCTAGTATTTACTTAAGACCTGAGTGTACTACTTGGCGCAGATGAAAATATTTTTCAAAAAAAAATTAAAATAAGCAATAGAGATACACATGTTTCTCTTAAACTTATGTTTAACCATGTTGCTCTTAATGCTGCCAGTGCCCGGTGGCCCAGCCTATTTTCCTTTGAAACAAGCTTTGGATATCATCTAGTTCTAATTGAAGTTTATTAAAACTTTGTACTAATAGTAGACTAATTATAGGTAGTGTAAAAGTCTTGCTGGTTTTTCTTTAATCAAAGTGTAATCTTCTCTACAGCTGTATTAAATTTAAGCTTGGATGACAAACCTCTTGGTATGTCAAAGCTTATTACTTAACAGCAAACGTTTTCTGTGGGAAGGCTGTGTTTGTACTGGGAGTGCAGTTTGAATGTTATGTGAACTTAATTTGAGGGCTCATCTGTTTTGGTGATATGCAGTACAGATGCTTTTTTTCCATGGACTATGTGGGCCAGTGTAGATGGGACAGATTTCATGCACAGTACCAGGGCATTGCCACTATTATTAAGTGTCATCATTTTTAATTACAAACTTGCTGAGTTTTCTTCCATGTTCTGTTTGTACAATAGATTTTGAAATAATTCTTTAAATGTTTTTGTTTTGAGCTTCTAATGTATGTCAGTTGTTTTTTTTTCCTTTTAGTAAATGATTCATTTTCCTGGTTTGCTTTAGTTTCTGGACTTCGTTCTTTGTTCTTCTAAGAGCATAGATAATGAATTGTAGCAGAATTTAATATATTAAATGTCAAGAATATATTTCAACAAAGGGCTATCTTTGTACAGAAAAAGCCTAACAGTTTTCAGAAAAGCAATTTTTTTGAAATTATGATTAGACACAGAAAAAATCTGCATGTTAATTCTGGTTCTTTTGCAGCATATGGCAAATTTCTAGCTAGATATTTTTTACCATTGATTAGGAAGTTCATTTCTATATTTGATGGGAAAAGCCTTTGACAGTATTCTGGTTTTTACAGATGCATGCTTATTCTGGGTAGAATTCCAGTAACTTGCGTAATTTCAGTATGAGGAACACTAAAGTTGAGAAACCTAATTTTAAAATTTGAGCACTATGAGAATTGTTAATGTGGATGTTGAAGTATAGAAGTAGCTTGTCTGGGAGGCTTTAGACTGTAAGGGTGGAATTAATATTTTAGGAAACCCACAGAATATATGGGTATATTCCTATAATTAATGGAAAATTCAGTGTTTAAAAAAAACTTGAACAGCCAAATCGTCATAATATAAATAGTCTTCAGCTGTAGTTTCTGCTCTGCTTTTTGTGGCATTGATTCTGCATTGCACAGCCTGGGCAGTGTGTTGTGTATTGTGGCCTTGCCCTCTAGTGGCTGCAACTCAGCTTTAAACAGTGAACAAGAAAGGCATTTTCGTGCTTATGGAAGGGATGTGGAAAATTTCTTTATGGTGGTTTAAAGAATTAAATCATTGAGGGAGGCTGTGTCTTCTTAGACTGACAGTCTAGAACCTCTGATGCTAGAAAGATGTTCTTTTTGTACTTAGAAATTTTTTGTCTGTATTCTAGAGGGAAATAGGGCACATTTAGTACAAAAAATTGTAAGGCTTGATAATGACTTTTGAGAGGTGTGGACGACCACTCCCTCAGGCTTTTCAACTGAAAGAGTGTGGGATTGCCAGCAGTACTTGGCAGTTCCCCTGCTCCAGTGCCCACAGGCAGATCGGTCAGGGGCACTGATGTGTTCTGGGTGCATTTCTATTGACAAAGTGATTAAGGGATTTTGGGTTATTGATCGTTGTGTGTGTGTGTTGTTTTTTATTTTTAGCTTGTCTGAAGAATCACTTTCCTGAGCATAGATGTTACCAGTGTAACATGCCTGATGATACTGATGGAAAAAACCTAGAAAAAAGCCAGCAAAATACTTCTGTGTGTGTAGAAAGCTGTACCTTGACAAGTTTTGCCACTTTAGCAATCTGTCTAATCTATAAATCCAATGTACCCTGTATGTGATTTTTGCCCTTGACTAAGATGTATGAATTGTGAGTCACCATGTTTGGTACTGTACTTGCCAGATCCTTGAACACCTTATCTGCCCTCTGCCCATTCCTCTGCTGGGGTGATTCTGACGTGAGCCTGTGAGAAGGTTGCCCCTTGTTTTGAAGCCAGTAGGACACAGCTAAAGAAATGACTGATCAATGTTCTGTAAGACTGCCTATCAAAAATCAACTCATCCATTCTCTCCCATTGCTGGCAGATCCATCTCCATATGTGGATTTCTTAAGTTTAAAATAAATAATCTTTTTCTTTATTGTGAAATTGTTGATCTCAAAAGAGGACCAGAATAAATCAGCTTTTGTTCATGAATACCAGTGTTTAATTACTACTTGCTTTGAAAGTCCTGACCCTGGAATGCCTTGCAAATAAATACAGCCTTCTCCCAGGGTATTTTCACTCTCACTTTGTTGGAGGTGTGGCTTGGCAGTGCCTTGAGTACAAATATTAAACTCCCAATTGTCAGATTTCTCCTCTGTGCTGGAAAATGAATTTTCCATCTTTGGATGGAGCCGCACCCTTCTCTTTTGGTGTTTGGTTTCCAGTTAATTGCATTTGCTCTCTGCATGGAATGCTGAAGTTCAAAACACAGAATGAAAATAAATTAAATGTAGTAATTTTTCTTTTTTTTTTTTTTTAAGTTTTGGGTTGTCCTTTATGCAGAGAAGTCTTCAGAAAAGGAGGAGCATATTGCTCTGGTGGCCTGTTGTTTTCAGTATGAGGAACTGTGTAGTGAACTCTCACTACACTCTATTTGAGTAATATTTGTGGCTTGGACCTCTTACAAAAATATCTTGTTTGACATGATTAAAATTAGTGCAGTGTCATTTTTACTAAGGCAGTTCCTTTCAGTTAGTACTTGTACTTCTGTATCTTTATTGGCTGCCTTGAATTTATATCACAGTAGCTTTACGTTTATCTTCAGTATGGGCATTTTAGCTGTAGTTTAGCAATGTGTTGAACATTATTTTCCTTGTGACATTTGTGCTCTGTGAATTAACAGTTCAGGAGCAGATGATGGCAGAAAGCAAGAAACCATTGCTTTGTGCAAAGGAGAGCTCAATTAACTAGGCCTGCTGCAGGTGTTTGTTTAAAAAAAATAAAAATACCGTAGTGATATTAGACAAGTCCTTTCAGATGGAATATGTATGTCCCTTAATAAAGGAAGAGAGACACTTTTCTGAGTTTTTCAGGATATTTTGAGAGGTTTTATATAGAGAGAGATAATACCCAACCACTGTTGCATTGCGTTTGGAGGTGTCTGCAAAATCTAATGTGGGTTTTTTTCTTTATCTGAATGTGTGATCACTGGGAGTTTTCTCCACCATAAACCAGCAGCAGTATGGAATTAATGATAGTAGGTAAACACAGTGCCCTCTGTGGAAGGAATAGAAACGAGAAAGAGTTTGAAGGAGTTTCAACAACTCCCTTTACTCTCTAAACAGTTGAAAAGTCAGTATGTGAGAAGACATTCTTCTGTGTCAGGAGTAGAGGATCTTTGATGTAATGATTAACTAATTTAGCAATTTAGCAGTGAGTAGCAAGACAATTAAGAAGTTTTTGCAGTTCTGCACTTGCCTTGAAATGTCTGGGGTTATGTTGGGAGTTGGAGTTTCCTGATAAACTAACGAGCTGCCTCATAACCGTTTGCTTTTGTATGAATAGATCTCTTCTGGAGGAGTATCTGGTAATCTTAGCTTCTGTTGTGGTTTTTCTCTAATTTACTTGTAACTTACAATATAATTGTTTGCTGATAGAAGTTCAGTAGTGCTGTTTTCTTAAGGAAAATTTCCCCTTCAGTTAATTTTTTGCTAGTTATTTGGTTACCTCATTAGCTCAAGATATTTGAGGAAGCAGAAATAATGGATAATGTTGATATTGGATTTCTCATTCTGAGTATTTTCTGACAGATGGTGATAGCATTTCAAGACTGCTTTTAAAAAAACATTTGTTTTTCATTTGTTTTCTTCCTTTTCTGTAATTTCTGGTTGTTCTTCAATGTTTTGCCATAGAAACAATTAATTTGATTTCTTAAGTAGATGTTATAGAAATTTGATTTTAGTTTTTGTTTATGCAAGGTTCTAATAAGGTCAGTTAAAATCTAAAGACCAGGAGAGATTTTTGCCTTACCTCTGCTCTTACATTAGGGCAAAGCTCTGTCCGAACATGACAAATCTCCCTATGTCATACTTTTCATTGCAGTAGTTGGAGACAAAACCATACTTTATTTTGGTTTTACGCTTCATTAGGTTAGCCAAAGAATGTGAACTATCAAGTTTAACCATTTTTTGATTGTGAATTTAAGAACAAAAATTATTCTTTACTGAATAGTCCTAGTGTTCTTCACTAGTGCAGAATATTTATGGGTGCTTTTTGCTTCCTAAAGGTAAGAGTAAATTGCAATAATACATTACAAACCTTTAGAAACATGTATGAAACATGCATTTGAAAAGAAATTAAGACTGTATATGAGAACTTTCTGTTTGCAGAGTTTATTTATCTGGATACATGTGTCCTACAAATACAGTCTTTGGGAATTTGTACGTGTCGAGAGCAAATTAACTTTACTTATTGCAAAGTTTGATTGTGCCACGTTGCCAAACTTTAATTACATTTATTAGAGTAAATAATAGTGCTTAGCTTTCAGTCTAGTTTTGTAGTAAAGTATTCCTATAAGGGCATCACGATTGATGAGTATTTAAAAAATATTTTACCCTTAGAAGTAATTAGCCTGAAGAAGCCTGTATTTCTGGGTAATGGCCTATTGGGGTGTTTTATGTCTTTATTTTAAAGCTGCATTAAGTTGCAGTATATTTCCATAATTGATTAATATAGAGAACACAGTAGCATTAAGTGAAACCTTGGGAAGTCACCTTGGCCATATATTTTCCCCAGGGTTTATGACAGAAGTTGAGGCAGATTATACAAAGTAATCACTGGTGCCACAGTGATATATGGTAGCTGTTCAAATGTCTTATGTAACAAGAGGCTGAGCTTTAATGAAACAAAGCAGAAACTTCTTTGCAAAAAGTACAATTTCCTTGTAGAAACCAGTTTTTATCTACTTTATACTGGTTTTACAAGTGCATTGCACAAGTAAGCGTTTTAATATGGAGCAGGAAAAGTTCTTTCCAAGTCTCTAGATGTTATGTAAGATATTGTCATCTATGACAGCAGTAATACAAAATAAGTCTCTTCTTTATATTGTTTTTGTATTCTAATGAGTCAATATGAGCATCTTGAGGTGATGTGTGAGTAATCATTTCCTGGGAATCCTTCTGTTGGTTGTACTTTTTTGTTAATGTATTTTAGCTTTGCAGTTAAAGCAATGATGTACCTTAAAATTCGCTCAGGATTTTCAGGATGGAATTAAAATAGTACTTGAGAATTTTCATGAAGGCTGAAAATTCAATTTCTTCAAGAATATATAACTAGTACTGAGTTGGGTAGGTTTTTTGTGGGAAACTTTTGTGCTTTGTCTGTGTTCAGAATGGAGTTGTATCTTTTCTGAAAGTGTTAATATCCTTCATCTATTTTGTGATTCATGTACAAAAGTTTTAAAGCATGGTGTGTGTGAAGGGACAGACTTTCATTCTGCTGAGAAGAGAATAAATATAAAATTCTTCTAGTTACCCTGAAACCATCCAGCACTTGTAGCAGAAGCCTGATAGTCAGAAATTCTTGTGAACTGTGAGGACAAAAGTTAAGTAAAAGAGACATTCTGAAGAGTAGTAATTAGTAACTACAGTGACAGATGTCTCACTATAACTAGTCAGTCAGCTATATATAAACCAAATTACTTGTAAATTAGAACTCTTTCTCTACAGCTCTTCTTTTTAAAAATAGCTTTTTGCATCAAAACTAGTGACACCGATGTGTAGAGAGGGATCTGTTTTTGTATGCTGTTCTTGCATTTGTGGTAAAACATTTAATCTTGAAGTTTTTGGTGAGTATCTATCTTCTCATTCTTTTCCTTTTGACAGTGAATACCTTTTTAGATTATTGGAATAATCTAAATAGATTGGCACTCAGGTGGATTAGCTACTTCTACCTTTTGCAATCACTTCATTCCAAACATTGTGTTTCCTGCAGAAAATTTTATTTAGAAGAGGAATGAATATTTCATATCATGCCTGGGATTGCTTCAGCTCACATCCTTCGGCAAGAATCTTCTACAAGAGTGTACTTACTACAGAATTTTGAAGAGGCCTTAGAGCGTAATAGGGAGTGTCCAGGACTTGTTCTTCTGTGACTCGGTGTTGTACTACATTTTTCCAGTATGGAATGTGATTGCTGAGAGGTGTTACCACAGCCTCTCTGGGCAGCCTGTTCAGTGTGCAGGTACTGCACACTAAAGAAGTTCTTCCTCATATTCAGGTGGAACTTCCTGGGCATCAGTTTCTGCCCATTGCCTCGTGTCCCATTGCTTGGTACCATGGATTAGACCCCAGCTCTGTCCTCTGACACCTCCCTGCAGATACTGATAGACATTGGTAAGGCAGAACAGCCCCAGCTCCCTCAGCCTGTTCTCATAAGAGACATGCTCCAGTCCCTTAATCATCATTGATCTTTGTAGCCTCTGCTGGACCTACTCCAGGGGCTTTATATCTCTCCTAGACTGAGGAACCCAGAACTACATATTTTATGAAAAAATATGTATTTCATGAAAGCAAGGGTGATGTAGGTAATGGTTTCCTTAATTTTCTTAATTCAGCTTGAGACAGTTGTCTCCTAGTACTGAGAACTTCAGATTCTGGTTGTGAGCTGTACCTTAAAGAACTGATTCTGACATATTACAATTGACAGAAGTCAGGTGGTTGACATGGTAAATGCAGCCTGCTCTCTGCCATTCTGTTCTTGACTGCTGCTGCTGCTGTGGGAGGTGTGAGTATGTGGCTTAGGAACCGAGTTCTGAAGTTTGCTCATTTTTAGCTCAGGTCATCGTTACATACCAACCAAGATGAGCAAACTGAAAATTGTAGGAATTCTGAAACTGCACTGGGTTTTCAGCTGTCCCTGCCATCAAGGCAACTTTGCTGCTTTCTGTGATGGCTGAGGAGCAGACAACCCATCACTGTCCTAGTCCAGCTGCCTCATTCCTTTTGTCCGTTACCACGTTGAGTTGAAGACAGTGGTCTGGAATGGTGTAGTGGTTGTGAAAGGTGTGAGGGACTGTGGGTTAAAGATGAGGGCACCAGTGCATAATCACACAAAATGTTGGACACAAACAGTAGAGATTTTTCTCCTCATTTTCATATACATCCACAAATTTTGAGTTGTGAGCATGGATTTTTGCTTTCGTTTTAAACTGGAGAACTTGGATTGTGATACAGTTTGAGGTCCTACACTTAAACTTTTAGCCATCTTCTGCCATTCTCTTAAGTATGAATTACTTGGAAAAATACAACAATATTGCTTGAGAATTATATTTGATAAAAATAGCTCAAACCATTTAAATAGCACATTTTTAAGCTCCATGTAGCTAGCTGTATAACGGAATAATTAGAAAGTATTGCTTAATATTTTTAGTAGCCTTTCTGTTAATAAAGACCACTTCCTAATATAAATCAAAAATAATTGTAAAATATCTGATATCCTCTTTCTGAATTTTTGGATGTGAAGTAGATTATCTGTAACTACTTGAAAAATAGAGTTGTTGACTAATAATAACCCTGGGTCCTGAGCTTTTCACCTTCAGACAAGTAAGTAGTTACAACTACTAGCAAATGTGGGGTTTGAATAGTGATTTAGGAGGTAAATGCAATGCTTAAATGGCCACAACACATAGGAGGTGGCATTAAGTCTGCAAACATACCTTCTTGTTTTTTTCTTTTTTGTTATTGATTTTAATATGCCAGAATTTCAAGTTCTGATATGTGTAAGTGTATCTGTAAAAGTCAGCAGTTAAAATAATTATTACAAAGTCATATGTCAAAAAACGTCTGTATTGAAATGTTTGCAGGTACAGCTTGGACACGTTTGCTTTGTTCTGTTGAGAAAGGTGACATTTTACTACCGAGGAAGGCACCAGAGCAACTCAGGATTGTAGCCAAACACACATTTTATGCACAATTAATCTGTTGGTGCCTCTCAGTGCTGGACATTGCCTTTCTGCCTACCTAAGGTGCTTCCTCTTCCTCCCCACAAATTCATCCATCTTCCCTTCCCTTCTCTGTCACAGTCTCTGTGTCCTTTTCAGGCAAAGTCTGCTGACCTCTCACACAACAGTTAAGCAGAGTGACAGGGCCTGTAGTGAATTTCAAAGCACTGGAACAACCAGGACATGGCAAGGAACACAGGGATTAATATTTTATAGCACCTCAAATAATATGTCTAGAAAGGCCAAACTGTGTTTATACCCAGGCTCTGTTATGCTGACACAAAGCTGCTTTTACTGGCACAGTTTATTTTGCTTGACAACAGGTATGAGCAACCAGCAGGGTTGTCCTGGCAGTACAACAACAAAACTTAAAGGTGTAAACAGACACAGGAACAACTTGGTCAGCAGAAGAGCATATTCCCTGCTGTCCTTTCCCTTCTACCCCTTTGAACTACTGGCAAGTTTGGAAGGATAGCATTGGATTCCTGGGGGTAGCTGAAGATTTTAACCTTTTTTTCATCAGTGTAGCTGGATTTACACTAGGCTTACACTTTGAGTTAAAACACAGTGACTTTTTAATCCGGTGCTATATTGAAGAATGTTATTATTTATCCCTTTTTTTTTTTTTTAAATACTGCATAGAAAGAGTGGTTAAGTTTATTATTTGTTAGAAAAGTTACTGAAAACTACTAGCAAGTTTTGCTTCACTTGAGAAACCCAATACTTAAAGTCCCTGAAAAGCCAACTGCCACTCCTTCACTCTGTTCAATCTGACTGGAAAATCCCTTTCTTCACAGCTGGTTGCTTTTAGTTTCATAGTGAGTGCCTGTCTGGGGTAGTTAGAATCATTTTAAAAAGGAGTCTTCATAAGAAATCAAAAGTTAATGCATTAGTTTTGTTTCTAAGTTGAAGGAGCAGGGGTTTAGTAAGCAAAGATCTATTAGATCTATGTGTTTAAGAAACGTAAAACTAAATAGAAAAGCAATTTTGCTTGATGTACCCCACCCTGTGAATTATGCTTGCTTGTGCAGACAAATACTTCTACTTCCTTGATAGGCGGGTGGAGTTAGGCAAGTGACAGGAAAGGAATTTAGGATCTGTCTAAGCAGACCAGAAGGAGGAACTCAATCAGTTGGATCTGGAGATGATTTCCCATTTGAACTTCTCCATCTTGCAGCCAAAGGACTGACCTGGAATTCAGTATGGTTTGCAAAGTGTACTCTGCTAGCAGAGTGCTGCTCCCAAAATGAGAAAATTCTCAGAGTTAAGACTTCAAATAAGATAAAAAAAATCTTGTAATAGTATGAGAGAAAAAAGTTTCTAGCCCACAGTGTGACAAATGTTGGCCATGTTGATTTGACCCTGGTATGTGTTGTTTTAAAGTCTTTGGCTTTGCACAGCTGGATTTGTGCACAGTGTACTTTGCACAGTACACTGTGCACAATTCTCAGCATGCAATGAGTAAATGAACACAGTTGCATTACTGCTTAGTGAAGTATTACTCCAGGGCAAGTATTCCAATTTCTAGATCTCTCTTTACTTTCTGCTTTTGAGTATTTGCTTCAGTACTCAGGGGGTTCATTTATAATGCCTGCATTAATTATTCATTGATTATTTAGTGTGACTAGGGGAAGAATCTTTTGTTAACTGCAGCATTTTATGGTTTAACTACTCTGGCTAACAGCCTTACTGCCCCTTTGTGGCAGCTATCGTGGCAGAAATGAAGCTGCCGTCTCCTTACTGGTTATAGTTCATAATTTGACAAAAAATGTAAATCTTTCTGGTTCAAGCTGAAGCCACAAAGGTATAACAGGACCCTGAAGCTCATGGGAGTTGTGTATACTTCTTTCACAAAGGAAATAAGAAGTGAGAAAAAGAATGGTAAACTAGGGCATTCTGAAATTGGGCTTCTTTTTCTACATTAATTGATTAGGCAGTGAAAATTTATTTAATAAATAAAATATATTAATTTTTGACTTTCTGTAAAAGGCAATAGCCTACATTTTGGTACTTATTTACTTAATTATTCATTCAGCTATGGAATGATGCTGAAATAGGTTTAATTGTATGTGGTGGTTTCTTCTTTCTGCATTTTTTGATATAAAAGTTGTTCCTCTTCACATGCTGAATCTCACATCTCTGTGGACAAACTGCCATAGTTTTCCAGCAATTCTCCTCACTGTAGTTCTCAGAATAATTGCCCTGAACTGTAGTTTCAAGCTGGGTTAGATGGAGTGGCAGTTACGTGCTCTTAAAATGGCAAGAGATGTCTGTACATAGTAACAGCAAATATTAGAAGTATTAAAAAGCTGGTCAGTTGTTTGTTCCTGTAGTCCTACTATAATTAAATCCAGGTAATTAAATCACTGAAGAAGTGTGCTACTTTCTTTTCAAGATTTTCTGTACATCTCTGAGCCCATCTTTTGTCTTCTCTGAGATCCTTTGGAAGTGTCTCACTCTGTATTAGGCCTGCATATGGCTTGGGAAAGAAGACACCTCAAGACTTACTCACTTGTCAGGCTAAGTAAGGAATTCTTTTCAGCCTGCCTCCTGGAAGATGTTACAATAGTGATCATTAAACAGAATGGGTTTGTTACTGCTAGTTGGTTTTATTACTTGGAAAGAACCAGTTTACCTACATTTCATAAGTTAGGTTAAAATCTGTCCTCCTCGACATAGCAACTTGCAACTTCTAAATATCAGTTAGAATTAACATATTTTATGTGCTTAATTTTGATACATTATGGTTTGGGATCCCTAAAGAAGAATCTTCTATTTCTCTAGTCAGAAAATACTAGGAATTTGTTATGGGGGGAAATCATAGTGGTATCTAACTGCATGAAAATAACACATGAACTGTGATTTAGCAGGTTGTTGATGCTCTTCTGAGTTGTTAACCTAGAAGAAGCAATGTGATTTTAATACACCATAGGTCAGAGCAGAGGAGGTACATGTGTTCCATTTGCAAAACTGAACAGTAACTTGAAATATTATAAATACTAAATTTGTGACATAAGTACATAATTTCTTGTAAAACAGGGAAACAAAAATCTGTAGTTTTGAAACTTCCATAATATAGTTTCTAATGAAGATGGACTGTACTGGAGAAGTGTGTGTATGTACTGATGAACTGCAAGTTTTACTTTAGAATAAAATCTTCACGAATTTTGTGGAAGCAGTTTGGTAAGGTGTCTACAGTTAACTGATCTTATTAATGGTGTGTAGGTGGGAGGGAATATAAACAATAAACTATTAAAAAAGAAATACAGGCTAGGATTTTTTTGGTCTGAGCTGTTATGATAATGGAGAGTAAGTTTCTTGAATACTTTGTATGTTACCTTGTATTTTTCAAGAAAGGAGGGAAAACCAGCACTCAAGCAATATATACAGCTATTCCCTGAATTAAAGATATGATAATATTTTAACAGTCCTCAAAAGCTGAGTTGTTTTCAATGTGCTTGAGCTGCCATATCTACATTAGACTTGTTGTTAATATGAGGTACAAAAGGGCTAGGACTTTGCTCTGAAGAGAGAATTACAGAAACAAATATAATTAGGCCAGTATATACTGCCATTTTTTCTGGCAACACCTGCTTAAGCACCTCCTCGTGTACCTTGCATCAGCTCAAACCTGGTTTGCAGTGACTAAACAAGTGCCTGAGCCAGTCCAAGTGAGGAGGTGGTGGCACAGCTCAGCAGTGAGAGCTGGGAAGGCCAGGATTCATTGGCAGTGAGAGCTTGGAAGGGCAGGATTCACTGCTGTTCTGTGAGCTGGCACTGCTGCCCGAGCTCGGGCTGTGCTGGGAGCAGGAAGAACAAATGGTGCTGGATTCACAGAAGGTGCTGTGTTACACAGCTGCTGTGCAAAAGGCATTGGTTTGGGAATCAGAAAACCCTCTCAGTTTGCCACATAATTAAATAGTACATTAAAAACCAGTATACTGCCACTAATATTAGTTCATGTATAGACACGTTTGTTTCAGGACTTGCACTTGATTTTATTTCCTGAAGATAACTTTAGTAATTATGCAGAAGAATGGAGAGATGGACCTTTGAGAAAGTTCATTTGAACTAATGAAAACCAGCATGGAACTAACGTTTGAATTTCCCCCCTGAAAAGGAGTGGCTCAGTGGGTTCCTGAGTGGCTACATTAAAAATACCTGAGTCCTTTATACCAAGATTTGAAGGCAGTGTGTTTTCCCTTAGACATCTAAGGCTAATAAGCTGTGACTGGTATTGCTTCTTTACTAGATGCAGGAAGAAGAATATTTACAAACAGGATGAAAAGACTTGAAGAGCATCACTTTTCTAAAATTTATGTAGTACAATTCAGTAGTATGCACTTAAATGGACATAATTTACATAATATTAAATGTAATGTGTATTTTCTGTGGACATTTGTTTACAGATACCCTTTTACAGTTTGAATTTTGTGTCTGCTGATATTTTACAAGTTTTGAATGGCTGATGCTCTGTTGCACTTCTTTTCCTGTGGTCACTGTCCTGTATTTTCCTTGTGCTATCTTGTCTGAATGCCATTTGCAGATTCTGCAAAAATGTGCTTATGAGGGGCAATGATTAATCAAAATGTTGGGAGGGATAAAAGGCAGATATGCACAGAGAAGAAGAGGGTGGGGAAGAGCAAATAAGCCGAAGCATGTTTGTTTCTCCTTGCCTGTGACTCACTTTTTCATAACAGAAGAATTTTCAAATGAAGAAGAAAGCTAATTCAAAACAAACAAGAAGCAAGAAATAATTACCTCTGCACTGAACCATGAGAGGGTTCAGTACTTTCAGACTATTAAATTAACAAGCTAATTAATTCAATTGACTTTTAAGCATATAACTTATAAAAGCTATATTATATGCTATTATGTTAATAGATAGTATTTCATAATAAGGAGAGTATTATTTAGAGTGGGTCTGATTATTAATACAATGAATGCAGTCATAATTTCTTGATCTATCCATAATTTATGTTCACCTTCATCTTTATCAGCTTATGACTGATTGTTTTCTTTTCCTTCAATTGAAGATCTGAGGTGTATCTGTTGGGGGTTGGGGGGGAAGTCTTTCACATACTACTTTTCATTCTTCTCACATACTGCATTTCATTTCAAACACCTACCTGAGCTTTCCTGTGCTGATATTCCCCTTGGTTACTGAGTCCTGTGTGCTGGACACAATGGAATTCCAGCTCTCTGCTTAGGGCCACTGTGTTATGCCATACACTTGGTGTCATTTTCCAGTACAAGATCTGAGGAGCATTGGTGTTTGTGCTCTCGCTCCATTCTAAACCCATCTTTCCCCTCAACGTTGTGGTTTTGAGCTATGTATCAGGCTTTTTTGAGGTGTGCAATAATAGAGGTAAATAAAAGCATGGACATATTGCATGGAATGCTGAAAAAAAGAAAGGTCAATTGCTTTCATAAGAAAAAGATGAGAATACAGTAATTTCTCTGAACACATCTTTTTCCCCCAACCTTATGCCTGCTTTGGGACTTGATGAGATTCTTTATGAGTGCAGGAAGTCATCAGTTTCTACCATGCCAGCAGGTTCCTGTAGTAGCTGCTGTTATCTTGGAGTAGTGGGATTGATTCATTCCAGTAGGCTGTCAGTAACATTCTGGTCCCCTCTTTGATGCTGTCACTGCTCAGGCTTTAGCAAGTCACTCCGGTCTTCTGCCAGGTGATTCATCTGTAGCTTCCTCTCAGATGCAGCAGTTTTGACTGCAGGTCTTGTGTCATAAGCAGTTTCAGATTCAGTAAGTTGTTATTAACATTTAATTAACTCTGCAAATGGGTATTTACAAAAGTACTTGAAATCTTGAAATTAAGTTAATGATGTGAACTAGTATGGCTGAGATATAAAAGCATCCTGTTGGTTTTCTTTAAGTTTCACCGTGGTCTTTTACTGCAATTCCTGAATTATCTTCTGCCAGAGGTTTTCCTGGTGCCTTCAGTACTAGCCTTCCCTACAGCATGTTTGTCATGCAATACTGTTACCTTAAATGTGTGAGCAGTTAGAAGTTTTGTGTGTTGACCAACTTAAATATCAATTGTTATATGTATGTGGCAAAAGGTGTTGCTGCTAATGATGAGTGAACTACTGTAGTGAGTAGTTCAGGCACACTTGTAGCAATTATTTGCATAGTGTATGTGCTAGAATTCAATCATACATTAACTCAAAGTCAAATACAAAGGGAAGATGTTGCATCCTGATGAGGGTGTTAAGAGTTTGATACACCTGTTATCTTCTACAAATAAATTTTATAGAAATAAAATTTTACTTGTGCTTGTATTTCTTACTTTTCCCAGATATTTTACTGTTCTTTTTTGTTTCTTTTACTTCTTTTACAGTTTTATCTTCAAGACACTAAAAGTAGTAATGGTACCTTTATTAATAGTCAGAGACTGAGCAGAGGATCTGAGGAAAGCCCACCATGTGAAATTATGTCAGGTGACATCATCCAGTTTGGTGTAGATGTGACAGAGAACACGCGGAAAGGTAAGGGTATGGATCATTTTTTGGTTTCTTTTCAAGTATATTTATTTAGAGCACATTATTACAATCCAGTCTTTAAAACTAAATGGCATTCTCATTGTAAGAAAATAGTTTTGTTTGGGTTTTTGTTACTTCCTCCCTCCTTTGTGCTGGCAGTGAGCCCTGTGCCCATGTGGTACCTGATCAAGAAACTTGTCTGCTGAAAACACAGACTCTATTTCTACCCCCACGTAGTCATCCCCCAGATGGACTTTAACTGTGTTGTTTCCATGGTCTGCCTTCTTCCCTGGCTGTGTGGCTGCTACTGTGTGCAGGGGAAATGTAGATTTGGAAAAGGAGGCTCAACTGGGGCCACAGGTTCATCTGTTGCCTCACTTAAATTGACTTACAGCAGTTTTAAAAGCGCAACACAAGCATGTGTGTGTAGGCCTTTAGTGGGCTTTTTGTGTTTGGATTTTATTATTGTAATTGTAATTACCTTTCTTTCAAGCCCTTTGAACCCTAAGGTTTCCACTAATAGTGTGGCAGAAGTATGAACCTGAATTTCTTGATCAAGTAGTCAGTGTAAGTTTGAAACAGGCTAACTTAATTCTTCTCAGGATGCCCACTGTTTCTTCCTGTGGCTGCTGCTGATTTTGATCTTTGCAGGTACTTTAAAATGAGAGTAGAAAAAAGTTGCTTGCTGACAAATGAGGTGATGGCATTTTTGTTTAATTTGTTTTTCTTGCTGTCTTCTTTCCAGTATGCACACTCAGAAGATCTTGAGGCAATAGCTCTGTTATCTGTGTTAATTAAAATGCAGCCTCTATTTCTTTTCTTTTGAAATGACACTGTATTTCAGGAACCATTTCTTTATCTTACTGGAGACAGGTCTGTATGTGGATTATTAGATTGTAATCAGTTTTGTCAAGACTTTTTAAAGTTCCCTAATGGGTCTGCTGCTTTCTGTAAGCATTGAACTTCTGGCCATGTTCTGTAGACTCTTACCTGCTCAGTAACTCACAGATTTGGCATTAAATGTCAGAACTGCCACCACCCCTTCACTGCTTTTCTGAACACGACCTTCATAGTGCTTATCCCGAAAGAGGAGTGTATTAGAGAAGAATGAAAGTACAGTATTAAATTGGAATGCTGATGATAAAGTTATTTAAAACAAGCAAATAAACAAAACATCCATCAAAGCAAACCTCTCTCAAACCACCCTCCCTAAAGCCCAACAAACAGAACCATAGTACAAGAGGAGAATTTCTTAAAGTGCAGTAAGTGAACCAAACACAAAGATGACACCTGCTCTGTGTTACTCATTAATTTTATCTTTAGGCAGATGGGTTGTAATTCTCAGCTCTGAAGTATCAGAGGAAGGTTAATGAATGTCGTTAAAGAAGACATTGTTAAGTAATGGTGGTGATGGTATTTTGTCATGGAGAACTTTTGCAGCTGTAGGATTTTTGAGTGATTCATTGTAGTGAAGATCTCATCACATTGTTTTACTCTTCTCAAAAATGATGTTGCAAAGATTCAGTTCCAGGATGCCTAGCTGAAATCGCCTGGGAATTAGTTAAAATGTTTCCATGTGAAGTGATTGCAAATATTTATGAATACTAGCAGTATACATGGAAAAAATCAAAGGAATACACTGCATCTAATGAACTTGGAACTAGTAATTTGATGAGATGCCGTCCTTGCTAAGAGAAGCTGAATTTGTTCAAGTGTGTTTGGACTAAAACAATTTTTATTATAAGATTTCGTTGGAAGAAAAATTGGACTTGACTTGTTTTTATCAGCACATTGCAGTTAGTTTATGGAAACATTTGTGGAAAGTTCATAGTAAGCAAATTCTTGCCATGAGTTTTTGCCAGTAGTAGTTACTTGCTGTGGTTTTATGTTAGTTTTACAAAGCATGATCTGGTGACCTGGCATTTGTGTAATGAGTGATCAGATTATGCAACCTTCCTTGTCCTTTTCTCTGCCTTTGAACATGGAAGCTGTGCTCATGTTACTCGTGAATGTGTTGAGCTGGCTAATGAGGAAGAGGATACAAGTTTGCTTTCCTCCTCTCTGCTCCCCCAAGCAGAGAATGAAGATTGTATCATCACGGAGTGTTTACATATGAATACAATTGGAATGCATATAAACATGGGTTTTTCACCGGTTCATTTCAGTATTCTTAGATGTTACTGTTAATCTAATCTAGTCATGAAACAGACAGGAAAGTAGTTTTTAAATTGGTGATTCCCTTTAATAGCGCTTTGCACTCTGGTATTTAAATAATGCCTTATTTGCACAAGACATTTCAGCAATCTGCTGTGTGTAATTATAAGGTAATGACAGGACAGAAGGAGTGTACTTGCCCATGTAAATTCTGAATTCTGTCAGTATTGCTAGAATACATCTATTTCATTGTTCAGGCTGTGTTTTAGTAAGTAATATCCTTGCAAATGTGATCTGGATTTGGTCCATTAAAATAGTGGTATGTTCAGTATGTGATTTTTCAGGTTATCAGGTATAAGCACCAATTCCTCAGTTTCCTGCTGCTGAGCCAAAGTCAGTAACAGGTCCTGGAGAAGTGTTTACATCCCTCCTGCTTCCTAATTTCTCCACTTGCTGTATTACTGACAAGCACAGGGGTCTGGCCATTTTCCTCCCCTTAATACAGCACTTACCTGTTAACATCTTACTGTGCTTTTCTCTCTGTTAGTGTGATTTATATTCTTTTAGCACCTTCTAAATTTCCCACTGGATGCCAGAGCATTACAAGTTAACTGGTGATATTTCCCTGCATGGAAAACAGCAGCAGCATTGCAAAGCAAGGTCAAATAATACCAAGAATTATTTAGTTAAAATGCAGTTTACACACTTCTTTCTAGTCAGGTTTAGACTCTTTCCTACATCTGTTCTGTCATGGGATGTTTGAGGGAGGTCAGGCAAGTGGGGAGTCCAGTGTGTGCTGCAGAGCAGTGCACAGACCCCCGAGGGGCATGGGGGGATCCTCAGGGCTGGGTACCACATTAATGAATGAGAATAAAAACGAGAGCCTCCTTGGCGAATTGTCTCTCTAGGAAGCAGAAACTGAGACAAACAGAAATGGTTTCTGTGTTCCCGTTGTGCTCTAGTGCAGCAGACCCTGTCGGGGTTCAGGGCAGGTCTCAGGGGTTTTGGAGCTGTGAAATGTGGGGCAGCTCCATGTTTTGGAGGGGACCAACAAGTTCGTGACTGCAGCGTGGAACAGGAAACGGAGCAGGATTTTACTCCGTGGAGAGAGCTGTGGATGTGGACAGAGCCGTGGCTGTGGGGCGGCTGTCCCATGCCGTGGAGAGAGCCGTGGCTGTGGGGCGGCTGTCCNGTGGGATGGAGACGGGGGTGAGCTGTGGGGACAGGGGGTGTCTCAGTTCCTTTGGGAAACCAGGGGCTGCTCTACTGCCTTTTCGTGTTAATTCCTCAAAAGAAATACTATAGACCTGAATTTAAACCATTGCTGCTGTCCTGTGCAGTCAGTACTGTGTTCATGTTTTCTGTGTTGCTTTACCTTTCCCTCAGGCTTTCTCCTTATTTTCCCAGTTGCAGTGAACTGACTGCAGGATTTGGATATTGTTTCCTTTCTTACTATTGTAATTTTATAAATTTGTCGAAATGCTCAGTACCTTTTCCTTGTCACCGTCTCTCTGAGACCTTTTGCTAGATGCCCATTATATCTTAATTTGACACAAATAAAGCTCCTGCAGGTTTTAGGAGATTTTTGACAGTCTAGCTGTTGATAGAAAAACTTCAGAATTATATAATCTTTCAGCAGACCTACCTGACATGTGACACAAAGGTAAAACTGTCTTGGTATTTAATGTCAGGTATCCTAATGTTTTCTTATTAAAATCACTGATTTCCTCTTAAAGGACGAATTCTGCATCATGAAAGCTATGTATTACTGGGTACAGCTAATATTGCTAATGTATTTTTTAAATGTTTTTGCAAACTGGATTTATTCTATTATAAATAAAGACCCCAAACCGTGCAGTTTAATCTGTTCTGCCCTGGCATGTCAATTTAATACTTTACCAAGAAAAAACAAGATTCTCTAGCCAGGAGAATACATCTCCAAAGAATTAGCTTTTAGCTATAAATAAAGGTTAAAACCAGCTTGTCTTGGTTGGACCATTTCTCCTGTATTTTTAGATTCTATTGAGGTAGCTTCCTTAAAGACCTGTCTTATTTCTCTGGAGTATTACCAGTGTCCTAAAACGCCATTGCCTTTTTTTTTCACAGCCAGTTTAACTGTTTTGCTGATAGTAATAAGTAAGAAAGGAGAGCAGCTATTTGTTTTTGTAGGTTAGTGGGTGCTGGAGGTATGGTGGTACCTGATAGGTGACCACACATTCATTTGTATCTCACTTGTGGTAGTGTTTTGGGAAAAATGTACAGCTATCTTTCTGTGTATCTGGAAATAATTTTTACTTCCCAATTCATAGAACCATACACAGGAAAAAAAAATCAACCAAGACACATACATAATTTGACTGTTGGCAAAGGCATTGAAAATGGTATCAGTAACATTTTTTTAAACATTGTATAGAAAGTTTGAACTTGATGTAAAAATCAAATATTGCATTTCCTTGTCTTATTCCTTAGGATCTTTCTCAAGTTCAAAGAATCTTGAATTTAGTCCTCAAAGAGAAAGTTTACCTCTTCTGAAATAAAAGGCCACTTGTCTGAGGCTATGCAGTGCACTACCAGCACCCCAAAACAGAGATGTGTTGTCTTGAATGATGCTGCTTATGGTGTTCAAAGGGATGTACCTCTCAGTGGTTCCTGCACACTTCTTCTGCATTTCCTTTTCGGTCCTTGTTTGTAAATAACAATCTTGGCAAGTTACTATATTTATATAAACAGTAAACGTGGCAAGTTCCAGATCATGAAGTCAGTGTCAGTGACGCAAATTGGATGTGTTACCTCTGAAGTCCCTGGATACACTTGTAGTAATCTTGTCTAAAAGGCAGCTCATTATTTTGTTTATATTTCTGCATTCCCTTACCTGACACAGGTAAGGGGCATCCATCTTCATTCACTTTATGATCAAAACATTCACTTTTTTAACTTAATGTAGTAAAGACAAGTTTCAAGTATTGCTGCACATGGAAGAGTTGGAACTGGAACTGCTACACAGCCAGGACTGGGTACACAGCATAACCTCTTCAAGTTTGTAATGATGAGGTTTCCTGTGTGCAGAGGAGGTTTGAGAAGGCAGACCCAGGCACTGGTGCCTGAAGGTGTTGATACCTCCTCCTCTTTGCCTGTCTCAAGATTTCTTAAGACACTTTGCCTGGTTACTGTAACATTAAGCACTGAACTTAAAATTTAAGTAGTAATGGCTCATGATGACTTAGTGTTTGTTTCTTTTCAGTTACCCATGGATGTATAGTCTCCACAATCAAACTGTTCCTTCCAGATGGAATGGAAGCTCGATTGAGATCAGAGTAAGAATATATATTGACATGTACCAAAATTCAACTACTGTGTGATTAGGATGTGATGGATATTATGTTTAAAATCATCATGGGAGCAGTTTATTTTCCTGTGATCCTGTAAAACAAGTAACTGAGAGCATGGTTCTTTTGCGGGCATTATGAGGAAAAAAAAAACAACTCTCATTTGCTTGTTGTTTTTAGTAATTAAGACAACTATGAAGAGTAAAGAAGTTCTCTAAAATAAGAAAAAAATCTTGTGTAGTTGGGCTTTTCTGACTGTGGTTTACTCTGCTGAAATGAGTATTAGAAACAGAAGAATATAGAGAAAAAGAAAGCAAATAAGCAAATTCTCCTGCCCTCTTTCTTTATTTGTGATTATTATTTTGACTCTTTTAAATGCACATGGACTCAACTAAAGTGAAGCTAATGGAAACTCAGATGAATATTGACAGTGTTTTCTTTGCATGTGCCCATTTTTGAGAAATCTTTCAAGAGTAGTAGAAACCAAAAACCTTAACATTTTGTTTACACTGAGTGCTTATCACAAATGACATAATTGTAGTCATCTTTCGTTATCAACAATTTTATGGGGTTTATTGCTTATTTAGATATCCTTTTATCATTAGTATCCAGAAATACTTGCATGAAGCTTTAGGATGTCTTTGCTTGTGGGAATATAAGTAAAAGTTAGTCACTATGGAAGATTTTCCATATAATTGCATGTCCAAATAAGAAATAGTAAAAATGTATGGTGGTATATTTTTAGTTTTGATGAAAATGTCCGAATACGATGTTTATGCATTTGTTTTGTGTTCACTTTTTTTTTTTAGTGTTATCCATGCTCCATTACCAAGTCCTGTTGACAAGGTAATTCAGTAATTTACTGGTTTATGCCTTATTCAACCACATGCTATTTTCAGATTTGTTATAAAGATGAAGAATTAGTGAAGTCTGTCCAGTAACATTTTGATATGTTTTCCACTTCATGTTTTTACCTAGTTTAGTATTTTGTGTGACATTTAAGGTAGAGAAGTAATGCACTGTTACAGTGTATATTTGATGGTAAGTTGACTTTTGACATTGTGGCACCTGTGACTTTGGAACAAAACCATTGATGTTAAAATGGGTAATTTCCAGGTACAAGTTGATAGACTAACAGGTTTTGCATAATTTAATATTTGATGTTCTGTGGGACCCAAGAGTAGCTCATGATTTGGTGTTTGGATAAGATCTGTTTTCTTTATATGACATTTTTTGTGGAGGAGAAGCTGTGCTGCACAGTCTGGAAAGCACACTGGAAAGCACTGTCATATTCTCAAGGAGAGGGAACCAAAGGTTTGAGATCAAACCTCTCTGCCTGTCTTGTGTCGCCAGAGTTGCTCACTGGAGAGTCATGGAGTCAGTACTGTTCAGGGAAATTCTTAAACTCAGTGTTGGATATGTGGGGGACTTGTAGAAAAGCTGTTAATAGATATTCTCTTGAGAAAAGTGATCAGGAGTTGATTATTTCTCTAGGCTCTAAAAAGGAGGATTAACTTAAATAGCTTCTAATTGGAGTTTTACATATGAAGAACAAAATTTCAAGAAACTGTGGAAACTTATTAACAATCAGAGGAGTTTATAGACTGTGTTTAAGTTGAGATTTCAAAACAGTATGTGTGGCTTGAATCCAAGGCAAGGGTAGAAATCCTGAGGAGGGACTGCAGTATAACTGTGGGAAAACAGTTAAAAATTATTTCGGTGTAGGAAGCCTGCCAGAATTAGTAGATCAATAGATTGTCTGAAATAAACCTACAGAACAACTCCCCACTTCTCTCCAAGTGAAGAACAGTTTGTTATTATTCAAAGATAATACAAGTATTCCTTAATTCTGAAATAGATACTTATAAAGGGAGATGATGATGATGATAACTTGTAGGTCAGCAGGGAATGTGCAGTTGTAATATGTGTGATGACATTGAGTTGGAAGCCCACAATTTGTGTTTGTCCTTGGGTTGAATGGCTTCACCTTTGTGCCCCTTGTTTCTTTATTTGGTTGGTTTAGTCTCAATGATACTAAAGGCTTTAAACTCATTGGTATGTTGGTGGTTCAAGAACTTGTGCAGACAAACACAGGGGGACCTAAGTCCCCAGTTGGGAAGTTCTGTGATTTAAAAAAAACCCATAAATAGTAACAGAACAATAAACGAAGCAAAATGCTATTATTAGATAATCTGAAGTTTACCTTTGTGACTAGATTTAAGTGAATTTTGCATTATTTGTGCTTAATGAAAAATCCAAAACCATCCTGATTCTTACTTATCTTATTTTTCAGGTTGCTGCTAACACTCCCAGTATGTATTCTCAGGAATTGTTTCAGCTTTCACAGTATCTACAAGTAAGTTTTCTTTTAAGGGCATTTATTTTGGTTGAATATTTTTGTTCAAAAGGCAAATCTTATGCTGTGGCTTGTATCTATTGGAAACTACAAAGGAAGGGACAATGCTGGCAGCTCTTCTTCCTCACTGGCATCACTAGTCTTCCTGTGCCTGCTTCTGTGTCAGATTTAATAGGTGTGTTTTTCCCAAGATACCATGTCACAAAAGAGTTAGACTGTGAAATGGCAGCACATTAAACTGTATACTGATAGATAAAAGTAAATTCTTAAGAAAGGATAATAAAATCAGCTTTCTGGGAAAAAAATGGAAGCTTTTTTGCTTGTAAATTCTATCCAGGTTTAACTGTGTATAAATTCTGCTGATTTTTTTGCCTGGTTTCATTTGATAGTGGCAATTTTTATTTTTTCACATCAAGGCTTTTGAGATAGATACTATCTTTATATGTATTTGCTGACATAGCAGGAAGCAGCTCATGCAGATGCTCTTTCTTGGGAAGCCAAATACGTACTCACCAATCTGTTCACTCTCCATATCCTGGAGTTAACGAAGATGCTCTTCTGTCTTCCTGTCACAAACCAAAAATCAAACAAAAATAGTATTTCTCGCTTGGCATTTCTCTTTTGTGGCCTCATTGGAGGATGAACAGCTCATTGCATGGAAGCTGCCAAGCTGTCTTTTGGTGTCTGCAGTTTTGTTACTCAAATAATTCACAAGATGAAGTGTCTTTAAGTCTTGGGAAGAGTAACAGTATGTCCTCAGCATGTGCAACATAGCATGACAAATGAAGGCAATAGGAACCTGAGGTTATAGGATAGCATTTTCTAATTAAACTAGCCAAATAAATTTGTGGATGGATAAAATGGAATGGGCTTATTATGGTTTTGAACAAGTTGACAGTGTTTGCTACTCACATTTTCTTTTTTGTTGTTGTATTTTGGGATCTCTTCTGTTGCTTCTGATTTCCTGAGTTGTTCTAGCTGAACTGACTGGTGCCCTGCTCTCTTCACAGGAAGCCTTACATCGGGAACAAATGTTGGAACAGAAGCTGGCAACCCTTCAGCGACTACTTGCTGTCACACAAGAGGCTTCAGATACTAGTTGGCAGGTATCTGCAGGCATCCTTTCCTTATGGACTGAATTGTGCACTGCTATATATAAATTTTAGCAGTTAATGGGGGGAAAAGCAGCAGAAATAATAAAAACTTCATGGTGGTTCTCTAAAACTGTGCAAAAGACAGTATTTAATAAATTTAGTGGTTGTGTACCTTTGAAATAGCTATTAGCAGTAAATACTCCAACAGAATCCAGATCTTTAAAGCAGAACTCTACTGGCACTACATTAAGCACATGATAATTCTAAGGTGATACTTCTTTTCTTCTAGGCTTTAATAGATGAAGACAGGCTGCTATCAAGACTAGAGGTTATGGGAAATCAGTTACAGGCTTGTTCAAAGGTAAGTAGTTCACTTCAAGTCAAATGTTAGGAATGCTGAAAGGCAGCTCTTTTCAAATGTTTTGAAAACAGTTAGTTGTAGGAAAGCATTTAGAGCATAAACTTTCCAAAATAAGCCTATGCAACTTTGATAATCTGAGCAGCACAAAAAGTGTACATCTGCTCTGTATTTCAAGGCACCTCAATAAGTGGCTGTTTTTTTCATTGCCTATGTCCTGTCTGATATTCAGAGTTGCAAGTATGTGTTGCCCTGGTTGTTGTTTAGGCCACCTATGCCTGCCTTGGGTTTTAATTTTTGTTTTATTTCTATTTCCTCTCAACTATCTACATTGTAAGAACTTTTCTGCAGGTCCTGTTTAAGGTCTTTCCTCTGGGATCTGGTTTGTTCAGTTGTATGTCTCCTAGGCTGACATTGTCTTAGCAGTGCCCAAAAAAAGCCCCATAATTTTCCTAGGATCAAAACTGACCATGGAATGCGTGCTGCTATACATACACTTGAGAAAATAACTTGTTTATACCCAGTCATATCAACAGTCTTTGATCACTGATTTGTACATAACATTTTCTCATCTATCAAAAATTGCTAATCATTTTTTAATAGAACAGGCTTTATCACAATCTGATTTCTTAATGAGCAAAATAGTATTTATTCTATTCTTGAATTATTTTGTATGTGCAGAATCAAACAGAAGACAGTATACGAAAAGAGCTTATAGCATTACAGGAAGACAAACACAACTATGAGACAACAGCCAAAGAGTCCCTGAGGCGGGTCCTTCAGGAGAAAATTGAAGTGGTCAGAAAATTGTCTGAAGTAGAGGTACTGAAGTTTCATGCCTGGTCTCCTGGAAATGCTGAAATAGTTCTAACTGCTGCTATTTAGATCCCTGTTTTGTTGCTGTAATATGTCAGTATCTGTTGTACTCTAACACTTGCAAGATATAAATTAGTACTGTTTATTTCTCTTATTGGCCAGGACTAAGATTGTTAAACAGTTAATGAGAAATTGTTTTTTCAGCTCCTCCCTTTTCTCCCTGCTTTCAAAATCATGGTGCTGTCTTACAGAAGTTATTGCATGTGGGACATAGATCAGGGCAAAATTACATACGTGCTTTAAAAAAATGCTGCAAGACCTTGTTAAAATTGTAGCATTTATGGAAACATACGCTTAACCACTTGCACAAAGCATGCTTGAAAAGGAGCTTTTACAGTGAGCTTTTACAGTTAAAGTGTTGGACACTCTTTTGAAGTAAGGTTTCTGCCCCTATAATATCTCGCATTATTCTTTTTTCCTTTATTTTCTTTCCCTTTATCATTATTTGCTATATTCCCTTGTTCAAAAAGTCTCATAAGACTGGTTGGCATCCTGTGCATATATACTGCTTGGAAAAAATAGATCAGCTGCAGTGTTTGGTAGTTTATTGTCTGTCTTTTGTGAATATTTATTGCATAATAATTCTGTCTTACAGCGGAGTTTAAGTAATACAGAAGATGAATGTACACACCTGAAAGAAATGAATGAGCGGACTCAGGAAGAATTAAGGGAATTAGCTAATAAGTACAATGGAGCTGTAAATGAAATTAAAGATCTTTCTGACAAGCTAAAGGTAATGACAGAATTTCATCTGACTTAGGATAGAGCTGTGATAAATAGAACAAATGAATACAGTTTAATTTCTAATGCAGCAAACAAAAAAAGGTTAAGAAACTTGTTAACAGGTAACAATAGAAAGATACATCTCATCTTCTACATATTCTCTAGGTTCAGTTTTAATGTAATTGACCCTGTCATCAGTTAAATAACTTCCTAAAAAGGTTCCCTCTTCATTCACTTTGAAAGTTACCATATTTTTGGAGCTGAAATATATTATAGTATAAAATTATGTGTAGTGTAAAACTTTATATCCAGCTGCTTTTATTTGAGCTAATGACTTCCAAGTATGTGAATATTTAAGGTCCTTTATGCTGGAGAACAGGATAATCACTTTATGATAAAGCCTATTCTCCAAGGTTCTCCAGCCTAGATAAATAGGAGTTGTGGAGGAGGAAGGTAATAGTGTTATCTCTGGAGACCTGTCTTGGATAAATATGGGAATTGGAACCTAGGTTCCTAGTTCAGTCCCTCAGAGAAATTTACCAAATTAAAATGTTAAATTGCTGGTCTTAAGGCAGTTGGTTTTCCAGTAATGGGTTGAACACTGATGATGATGATGTGTATATCCAGAAGGATCAAAACTGAAATGTATTACCTTGTTTGGAGTGAGGAGACTGTTTGAAACTTAATTCTTGAGATCCAGCAAGGAAAAAGATGTAGCTTTCAATCAAGGTTTTCTGTGCAGTGTACATTCAGTTCAGAAGGGCTCTTGGGTTTTGATTGAATTGAGATGCTGGAGACTTCAGGCATTTCTTAGTTCTAGGACTCTTTACTGTTGCTGTAAAATTTATGTTCCTCAATCAAAAAGTTAGTTAAGACATTTTGAGATTTTCTACTTGAAGTGAAATTCATATAAAAGTAATAGTTTTTGCTTTTTGTTTCTCTTTTTCTTTATCTGATTAACAAAGAAAGTTACTTATGTATGTTTAGTTACATAAAAATCAAGAAGATCTATTCTTCCACATGTTAATTTTGATTTTTTTGAGGGGATTTTAAAAATCTTTTTGAGCAGGTAGCAGAAGGAAGACAAGAAGAAATCCAACAGAAAGGACTGGCTGAGAAAAAGGAATTGCAGCACAAAATAGATGAAATGGAAGAAAGAGAGCAAGAGCTTCAAGCAAAAATAGAAGCTTTGCAGGCTGATAATGACTTCACCAATGAGCGGCTGACTGCTTTACAAGGTTAGTCAATAGCGGGGAAGAAACTTTGATTATTTGTTTTTCTTTTAATCTGTGAAATACCTTTTTCTTGGACTTCTGTTTACAGTACGGTTAGAACATCTTCAGGAGAAAACTCTTAAAGAACACAACAGCTTAGGTAGGTGTGATCAATTTCTTGCTTCAAGCTGGTTTCTGGATTTGCTGTTCTGTTACTTTTGTTATGATAATCTTGTAATGTCGGTGTCTGGCAGAACAGTTCTGATTCCCAGTTATCCCAGTAGGGAGCTCTCCTGGACTGGTGGGGCCGTGTCGGGGCAGGGCCGGCAGAGGGCGCTGCTGCTGCGGGTGTTCACTCTGGCCCGGGGCCCAGGGCTTGGAGAGGCCTTAGAGCCATTAGATTAAAAATGCTGTTATATATCTATATATGTATATGTATACACATGTATATGTAGTAATAGGCAGTAATTCTTTGGAGTTAATAACCTCATAGACGTTTGAACAAACAGCAACATGATCTGTAGTAGGAGATACCTCAAACTTCACCTGGTACTTGTGAGGAGGTGGTATGAACAGCCAGGTACATTTCCAAGTGCTGTGTTTATAAAGAAACAAAACCCAAAACATTTTTCTTGGTTCCAAAAATAATGCCCTTTCTTAATCCTAGGCATACAAGTTGACGACTTCATACCTAAAATTAATGGGAGCACAGAGAAAGGTAGTGTATCTGAAGGCTACCTTTTGTCTTATGGTTGATGTTTGAAGATGAACACATTCAAAATGGTCCCTAAAGTTTTGCTTGGAATTATTTCTCTTTGCAAATGAATTTGTCCACTCCTGACCAGCTTTTTTTTTGTTTGTTTGTTTATACTTCCAGTCACAATGTTTTTAGAAAGTTCTAAAAATACAACAAAACCACTTGGAGGTTGTCTTTTTTTGTTGAGTTGTTTTTTTGTTTGTAATGGGCTGGCACAGGAATCAGTAGGAGTCAACTGAATGAATGATGTCAGGGTTGTGACACAAGAAAGTGAAGAACTTATTGATTGTTTTTCCTTTTGATTTTCCCTTGCAACACATAGAAATAGTGTTTTTCTAGTAAAGTTGGATATGCTAAGTAAAGTCAGAAAACCCTATTTTTTTTATAACTTTAATATGAAAAATGTGAGTATATACAATTTGTAAATAGTGAAAACTAACTTTTTAAAACTCAGGAATATCTTTATGTGAAACAGGAATTAATACAGATTGAACTAAGTGATAAGGTTTTTTAAAGGCCAGTTACTTAAAGCCAAATATTTTAGCTCATGTGTCTTAACACACAAGAAGTTTTTTGAGTGAAGTTGTCCAGTATCATATATAGCAAAAAATATTCCAGTTATGATTCCAGATTGTTTAATTGGCTGAGATATATTTGTCCTCTTAGGTCAATTCTAATTTTTTCTTTGATGTAGCTTGCTTCTACAGTCTGAGGAATGGTGGTAGTATTGGTTTGATGGTTCAGAGACCTATATAGAGAATTTGTGGTTTTAACCAATATTCACAGTGTTTAAAGATTCCTGTATTTATATTTTTGAAACAGAATTTTAAAGCTCCATATGCATATTTGTAAATTATGAGGTTCTTAACAAAAGTTAAGCATGACATAATCTCATGGCTGGTCCTTATTGGGAGCAGGAGGAGAGATCTGTTAAACACCTACAGGAACTGTACCAAAACCTCCCCTAAAGCTAAGAGTACTGGTTGCCCCTAAGTGTGTTAGGATTTGAGGCACTTAGCTGTAGTGCACACTGAGGTTAGCAAGCAGGATATTCAGTGTTTGTTCCCACTTCTCTACACTGCTATGAGATTTTATTTTTACAGAGATTGATCCATCTTGCTGGTTCATAATTTTAGGTTGGTAATAGCTTAATATTTGATAGAATGGTTAAGAAATAGATCTGCATTTCTCTTTTTTAAACTAGAGCTAATTTGAAACATTTAGTAAAAGCTGTTGAGCTCTGGCTTCAAATATATATTATTTTATAGAGGAATAATTTATAACATCATACTAGATTTGACTTTTTTAACAGAAACACTTTTTGTTTGTTTTAAAATTGTTGGTAGGAATGTGATGTGAGATTTTTAAATACTCTTACAAGTCCAAATTTTAAAATTGTCCATTTAAAAGTCATTGTGATTATAACAAATACCATTTTATCACTGAAACTCACTTTTTTGGTCAGAGGTGAAGAAGCAATCCCTTTTGGACTTATTTTGGGTTGTACAAGAGTCAGTGTCATCTGAATTGATGCATGACAAGATAAATTCCTCCATCCTATAAGTAACAGTGGAACTTGTGCTTAAACCTGGAAGTTTTAAGAAGCTGTTTGCCAAGATATTTTTCTTTGAGTACAGACAATATAACTGCTCATTCAAGTTCTCTTTCTATGTGTTTATACAATCTCTCACCTTCTTTGTCATGCACATACTGTGCTATTTCGTTGTTCTGTATTTTAGCATGGTTTTTCATTATTGTGTCAGTTGTACATTTTTCTGCATCTCTGCCATAGCTGATCCATCTCCATTTCTCTGGCATTTCCCAGCTTGCTGCCCTGTGTTCTCTCCATGGCAGTCTGTGCCTTTCTGCATCTTCCTGTCCCTTATGTAGACCTTGTATGACAGATGGGCAGTTATTTGCTCTGCCAGATTTTGCATTTTGTTTTCTTAAAAGCAGCAGGAAGCAGTTACTGCTGAGCTTTTTGTTGGGGTTTTTGGGTTGGGTTTTTTTTGCTATGTAGTTTCACATTATTTTAGAAGAGCTAAGAATTTTGGGTTTATAATGCAGATTGAGCAACTTTGGGAATGAAAGAGGAAAACTGTAAAAACCCATGTAAAATCAGTGTGCTTTTAAAAGTTCCTTTTGTCTCTCTTTCTCTCAAAGTGTGTGCACAGGCACACTACCTGGCCATGACAAGAACAGTGGTCTTGCATTACATTTTTCTGTGGCTGTAGCAGTCAAGAGCTGTATTCAGAGTAGAGGAACTAAGAACTCATAGCCTCTCCAGAGGCTTTTAATGAGAGATGTTTATTAGAGGATGATGGATGATTCATTTTCTCTCATTGCACGTACAGAAAAGCTGGTGCAGAAGAGAGGAACTTGTTTGTACAGCAAGCCTCTGATAAAAGTTGTGTAGAACCAAGCTGTTTCAAAAGGTGGTATTTTTCTGTGTGTTGCATTGCACCTGGCTTTCATCTTTAAATTTTGTGAGCCATATATTACACAAAGAAAGATATAAGAAATTTGTATACAGTCACTTAGAGAACCAGGTAAAAATAAAAAAAAATAAAGAAGTTTGAATATGGAAAATAAATTTTACAGCCATGGTGCTGTTTTTTAAAAGCTCTATCCTTGTGGGTTAAAAATAGTTTACTTTTTAGAGTAACTTTGAAATACAGTAAAGCTTAGTATTGTAGTTGAGCTTCTGATGTCTGAGCTAATGATTTAACACTTTGGTTAGAATTTACCACATTCTGCAGGTTTGTAGTCATGACAGCCTTTTCCTGCTGCTGAGCTCTTGGTCAAAGGATATTTGAGGTTCTTTCAGAAAGGAAGTGCTTGCACCTTGAAGAGATGCAGGATTCTGATGGAGTTGAGAGCTGAACAAGGACTTGAGTACACCTGGGAATGGAGGCCAGTTTTAGGAACTCTGCTGCAGAACTGTCTTTTCAAAGTGAAACTTTCTAAAAGGTATAGGGATATATTCAACAACACTTAAAATAGAGGGGTTTAGATATGAAGAATCAACATGAAGACTAATGAAAATCTGAGAAAATACCCTTTTAAAGCTAGTAAAAATGCTGAAGAATATAGGTTAAAAACATGTTTCTTTTCAAAATGCAGCTGAAGTACTTCTTTCTTCTGATCAGTTCAAAAGAGTAATCTATTTCCCAGTATCACTCAGACATCATTTCAATTTCATGTGTTGTCTGCTTGCATATTAACTCAGATTTGATTCAAAAGTCCATTGTGAATACACTGACAAATATTGTTAATATGCCTTTCAAATTTTTTGTTGCATCAATTTGAAAATGATAAGAAGATGTAAACTGAAGTGTTTCTTTCTCTACTAGAGCACTTTCTTTCAAAGAGTGGAGGGGACTGCACTTTTATTCATCAGTTCATAGAATGTCAGAGTGAGTACAAGAGCGTTCACATTTGCTTCAAAAACAACAGAAAACACAGAAAAGGTGGATGAAACCAAAATTTGTCACTACTATTTAATATTTCTGTAGTAGCAGAAATTGTTTAAACCTAGAATTGTGGCATTGTGGTATTAAGCCCTAGCGGTAGAAGCAGTATTTTGATATCTTTGCTCTTGCAAAGAGATGGTCACATTGGTTCTTCTTCTCAGTTCATCCATTATTGTGCCCTGACCAACAAAAGGGTGGTGGTATTGCCACATGGTGTTTAAAACTGAGTGTAATTTTTCACCTGTTACAAATTAAGTTGAAAGCTGTCAGTTTAAGCAAACATCACAGGCAGCAGAAGGACAGAGAATGAGGTGCCTTTTCACATATCTATAATTTATCTGATAATTCAAGGCCTTACACTTTCCAAATCAGTTGCAACAAAAGAAAAAAAGGGAAAACATAGTTTGTATGTGGAGATCCAAGAGACTGTTTTAAGAAAAACAGAAAATTACAATACCAGTGTTTAGAAAGATATGTTATTCTGGAATGTGAAATGTGTTTTTCAGAGCAGATGATTTTGAAAATGAGTAATGAAACAGCACTGTCTGCACATCTGTAATTGAGGGAAAACTGAAGATGTTAATACTTTTTCCCTACTGAAAGAAAACTACCATTAGAATGAAGAAGAACTTTTAAAAACCCTGCTTTTTTTTTTTTAACTTCAGAGTTTATAGAAATTATGTACCTAAAACTGAGCAGAGAAGCATATAGAAGCAGAAATAAGTATCATTTTTGACATTATGCTGATTGGACTCTCCTCTCAAATTTTCATGAAGAAGTGTAGCAGACTTGTTTGATTTTACTGCTTGTGATCCAAACCAAATGATCTGGTACTGCCAATATTTGTCTAAGAAAATTTAAACTTTATTTATTTGAAGAATGTTTATTTTAAAAAAATAATGACTGGTAGCTGTGTTCTGTCAGGTTGCAATTTAAAATAATTGTACATTTTGCAAAGATCTTGTATGAATCTTCTTTTCTCAGTACGTAAAAATGAAGTTAAATTCTTGAGTAAACATTTTTTTTGTCTAGAACATGAAGAGCACACTGTGTGATGTTCACATACAAATTGGTTGCCTGATTTCATTGTTTGGTGTTAGTTTAGGTCAGTACCACTTCTGCAAACTAAATGTGACCAGTCCTGTCACTACTGAGAAGGAAAAGTGATCAACAGTATCTAGTAAAAGATTCTAAGATGTAAAAGAAGTGCTAATGAGAGTAAAATTAAGATCACTGTATTTATGCCTACCCTTTCTTGAGACATTGAAAGCTGCAGAGTGAAGACACTGCAAGGCCTCAACTACTTCACTTTTAAAAGAGTGAATGAATATGAGTTCAAAAGGGTTCGGTATTTTGCATTTCTTATGGCAGTCTAAGTTTTTACTCTCACATCAAGAAAAATTCCAAATCATTGACTTTTTTATTTGTTTTTGGACTGAAAGTTTGCCTTTCCTACATTCAAATATGTTTAATCAGGCCTCACAATATCACGAGGTTAAAAATCTGCAAACTGTAGGATCTCTTATTTTCCTGTTGTATGTAAATGCTACCCTTGAGTCTTACTCCTGCTCTTTGCTCTGTGTAGCATCAAGGGTTGGGAACTCCTGGGGAGAAAAATTATAGTTTCAGAGGTTGTCAGGAAATCAAATTTTAAGGCACATGACAAATAGTGTAGAACAATATCATAAAGATTGGCAATACAGAGGAAGAATATATAGATAATCATCTGGTAGTATGTTGGGGTTTTGCCCAGAGGTTTAAGTATTGAGAGAGGAGCAGATTTATTACTTAAACAATGACATAATAAAAATCCCAGAAACCAGATGGTTTGTAAAATACAGCTTTTGTAGGTTTTTTAAGATATTTTGTAATTATTTTTATTTTTTAAGCACAGTGCACTCGCAGCATCATCCAGTAATCCAATAACATGTCCTGATCTGTAACCTCTGTGGAGTGTTACAAAATCAGGCTCTGAATGATCTGGGAAGTCTCTTACTTTCTGATCATTACATCCCGTTCGCTTGTTGCTCATTCCATAGCTTTTTTTTTCAGTAGCCACTGGTGAAAATAAGTAATATCAAGAGCAGAAGTCATGGTGCTTCTTTTTGATGAGTACATGATCTGAGTTATTAGCAAAATGTGATGATGTATAGACCAGATGTATAGAGATTTGTTGCCATGCTAGCTTCCTGTCTTTCACTTCAGTCTAACCCTTCTTTGTGTCCTTATTTCTCCCTTACTTTGTGATTTTTGCATTTTAAATGCAAGTCAACTTCTTTCTTTTCACCAAGTTGATTTTTCCAATTTTATTAATAGTAGTTTTTGGATGGATTGAATGGTTATTTTTTTACTTTTCCTTTGACCTGTAGGTGTCAAGTAAAGCTGTTTAGTATCACTTTTTTCAGATGGTTGGAAATTTGTGCATTGAGGGACAGGTTTTTTATTGGTTTTCAAACCTGGCCTACTTCAAAGAGTATTTCGATGCCAAAATGAGGGGCCATGTTACTTAAGTGATAATTGTAATGTTAACAGATCTTAGTTATTATATTGTACATAGTGATAGGCAACCGAAATCTAAAACAGAGTTATTAAATTGAAAATATAGGAAATGCCTAAAAATCTAAAGGCTGTAAGCTGCAAAAGGAAATATGAATTATCTTAAAGATGAACTGAAAGCTTAACTTCACAACAGATTATGTCAGTGAAAACATTAGTTATATGTACCTCCTTGCTTTCTGCTAAGTAGGGACTGGATAGCATGACAGCTAAAATTCTTTTGTGCCAGAAATTAAAGCTAGGATCCTCACCCTGATTTATATTTTGGCAGACTAGGGTGGTAGCAGTGAAAAACAAGATTCTATGGAGGTTGGTGATACCAACATCCAATTTTCTGTGTATTATCTAAATGCTCACCAGCTTGCTGAAATAAACTATTTTTTGTTGAGTTATACCATTAATTAACAGTAGCATTCTTGAAACACAGAGAGTGTTCACTTGTTCTGAAAGTTAGGAGAGATGTCAGTCACCAAGTGCAAAACATTGGCTGTGCCAGCTTTGGGTCAGGCTGGGCAAGGGGACTCGTGCTGCTGCTCAGGGTCTTGGCTGAAGAAAAAGTGCCATTTTGTACAAATGGTGAAATCAGTAATGGTGTCGAGAAAGCAATAAGCCACCATGGAAATTAAAAGAAGCCAAAAAACCATACCTGCAGTTTCTTTTAGTCATGGAAATCGAGTGTAAAGAACTGCTGCAGAAGCTGGTTTGGAAAACATCTGTGTCAAGAAGGATAGTTTCTGTTTTGTATTGCAGTTATTCAGGATTTAGCAGTTACTAAATTGTGAAAGCTAAAAGACCCATCAATTCATAATGCTAAATTTTCCTCTGTAAGCTGATTATAGAAGCCTATTTTAAGCTAGCAGTCTAGCATGATTGAGGTGTTACCCCTTCAGATCAAGCAGCTGAAAGCTACTTGGTTTTGCATTCAGCTGTTTTTTTCAGATCTATAGGGAGAATTCCTCAACTCTTTTCTTGCTGCCTTCCCTTCCACCCATCTTCCAGCCACAACTGAATCCTGTAATAATCATATATAAAGACTTTTGTTTAGATTTATTTTATTTTAAAATGGAAAAGGACTCATGGTATCACTCGAACTCCTGACTGGTGGCTGCCAGTAACTTGATTCCCTCCATAGTGCTTTTGTCAGTCTAGACAGTCGTTCTCACCAGCTCTGAGAACTCCAGGCTGTTCCCAACTTGGATGATGAGTGATCTCCTACAGTTGCTTGAGACCTAAAGCCAGTCCTGAAAATCCAGTATGCTGTTCCTTGTGTTTCTGAAGCAATATTAGTAAAACGTTACACTAATGCAGGATAATATTTGTAGGTAAAAGTAGGTGGAGGGAACATCTCTTTTAGACTGGCTTATCTGGCTGTGTGGGAGAGGGAAGAGGACAGGACAAGCTTTTGGCCATGAAAATCCTTCTTCAGATTTCGGGGCTTTTTGACTGAAGGCTTGTCTACCATCTAGGGTTGTAAAAGGTATCTCCTCCCAGATCTTGTCCTGCATCTGTCCTTAGATTGTCATAGTTACAGCACCATGCCATCAGAGGAGTAGAAGGATGAGTTCATCTTCAGAGATACTTGAAGCTGGAAATGCTGACTAAGGTTTTGTTATTATTTTGGTGGTGGGCTTTGTTTGTTTGTTTGTTTAAAAATTTGAAGAGGATTTACTGTCATCCAGCTCCTTTAGTCTGAACTCTCCTGTTTGTACTGTTCATTCAGCCTTCTCTGTGTCTCAGTTACCTGTTGACAGCATGTGGAGGATCCAGCAAACTGCATTCACTGCCTGGTTATCAGGGATCTGGCAGGGAGAGCATGGAGGGGAGGCAGAGGCAGCTTCAAGTCTGATATTTCAGGGACTAACAGCTTTCAACATGGACTAAATTGCAAAATCTACCTTACAGAAATCGAGGATGTGATCTGTAAGATGGGACCCTCTATACTTCTGTGTTGGCATCGCTTCTTAAGGAATTTGAAATAATGAAATCTCATCTGAAAAAAGAAAATAATTATTCAGTAGGGGTTTTGTGTCTTTGATTAATCCAAGCCTGTTCTTCCCTTGGTGTTCTTGTTTACCTTCATGTCATAGCAGGAGTTAGGATGAAGTTAGCAGTCTAGTCTCAAATTCTACTTGTAAGGTTTTTGTGCACCTCACATACATGAGTAGACTTCCCTAAAGTAGACTTAATATAAAAACTCCATTTTTCATGAATCAGAATGTAATGTGTTCTGAGTTTTTTGGAGGTTTGTGCAGCTGTCTTCAAAGATTTAAACTAAAAAAGTCTGTTTCTGTGTACCTTTCAGAGGCACTGTTAAAAGCAATTGTCATGTCGAGGGGACTTCTCTATTGCTGTTTTACAGTGGTGCATTTCTAGATTTCTGCTGTGTTGGGTGGATGTCTATTCCAGGCAGCCAGCTCTTCGAATTCCTTTCTTGACAACTAAACTTGAGAAATGTATTAATTGTTTGTTGCTTCCATTTAGTTGGGGTTTTTTATGTACATAAGATTAATTTTTCCAAGTTCTCATTAGTGAACTGCAACATTATGTAATAAGGAGAAATAATTGTGCTCTGTATCACAAAGTTCCAGTAGGCTTGTGTGCTCTGTTTCATTATTCCATGCCAGAATAAAGTTTTTGTTCAAGCCTGAGTAGGATGTAATATTATCAGCTTTTAATTTGGTCATGGAATGTGTTCTATGTAGATGCATGCAGGGAAAAGCTGGTTAAATTTGAGCTTGGAAAGTAACACTTATTTTGTTTGGCAGACAAGATCATAGATGAAGGACATCTAACTAAAGTGGAAGAAACAAAGCTTATGAAAGGTTAGACTTCTGGATTATTTAACTGGTTTTGAAGCATGCTTTTTCTGTCACTCAGTGCATGTTCTGTGTTAAGCCAGCAGTTTGAGTTTTGATCAAATACGCATTTGAGGAGAAATTCAATAAAGGGGAGGGAAATTGTTTGCTGACCTTTACTCCTAATACTACTGTAGGCTAAAAAGATTTAATGGAAACCATTTTTGAAGATTGAGTGCATGAAATGTGAGTCTCAATATTGCCTGAGTTCTTACCTGAATATGCATTAAAAATATAAAAAAGTAATTTTTGTAAATTCAATTCAAGTTTTAGTGCCTGCATGAATTCCAAACAGGATTTTGGTTTTATTATAGGGCTACATAGAAATTATGTTTGGTGTGATTTTAAGTTTTAAATAAAAGTGTATTTTAATTTGACTGTTTTCTATGTGACACCCTCATAACTTTAAAATAAGTATTAACCTCCTAAATATGTCTTTTCCAAATGAATATGTATCTGTGCCTCTCTAACTCTTTTCTTTAATGCATAAAGCAAGTTAAATTCAAAGAGCTAATTAGGAAAAGACTTGTCAAGGAACAGTTATCCTTACCTTACAGTGCCATGGTCAGGATTACTACCAAGTGGGCAGGTCAATATTTCTCAAGTGTCTAATAATTTAAGATTGTTTGAACTTGCAGGCTCACTCCTCTCTTGCAGCTTTTTGTTGATGTCTGAACATACTTCCTCAGTTCTTTACCCTCTGTCCATCTGCAAAGTGTTGTTGTGTTGAATAAATGTTAGTTTGTTAAAAGGTCCAGTGTTTTAGAGACCGTTTAATTTCTCTTCTCTTCCTTTAATGCATGAAGTGGCACCTTTCTGTATGTGAGGAAGCTATAGACAAGGTGCTATATTTGGCAAAAGAATGCATACAATAACTGTAACATAACACTTGCATGCCCCTTCCATTGCAAAACTCTGAGCTATTTTTAGTGTTTGGTAATATATTCTAACTCATCAAGTATGATGTCAACACATTTTAATATACTGTATCACTTTGGCTATATTTATTCAGCTCAGTTTTATTACGGGAAATAGGAACAACTGCTGTGATATAATACAGTACAGGAAAGAGTTTTATGACTCCAGTTCCAGAATAGGAAGCAAGTTTATAATAATTTGTCTGTCTTCTGCTGTTTCACATGTAGAACTGGTGCATCTTTCCTCTGGTGCCTCATCTTTTGTGCCTTGTTTGAAAGGCAGGAGGACAGGAGGGAGGAAGAAGCTGGTATACCAAGGGTGGATGGGAGGGAAGTATATAAGGGGGAGGTGTGGGAGAGAGAATTAATTCAGTGGTTGGAACTCTCACTGTTCCTCCCATTTTGCACAGAGCAGGAAAGCAGTATTTCCATGGATGCCCAGATATGGTAAAGTTAGTTGGATATGGATCTTGCTCAGCTTAGTGCTTCTGGATCGGCCACTAATAAAAGTGACATGGGTGAGGCTTTTAGGTTATACTTTTCCTAATTAATAGTTTAAAAAAGAATGTATTACTTGGTTTAGTAATTATTACTATTTTAGTGACAGTCCTGTGAGCTTGGTTGTATATGATAATGTAAAATATTTTGATTTGTAACGTCTTCAAATAGTTAAAAACCTTATTCCTAAAAGTAAGAAAGAACCCCTTTTGTTTAGCAAAGATTAAGTTTTTAACTACAGAAATCGTTACAAATTTTGAAATCTGCTAAAATCATGGGAGTTGTGTTTGGAATACCTGTCAGGTCTGAACCTCTAGTGTGCTCTAACTGTACAGGTGCTTTTCCCCTTCCTCCTGTCCAGTGATTCTGGTTGCATTAGGATGGGAAGAGTCTTGCTCTTTATCAGCTGCTTTGTTTGTACTTGCTGCCTTATGTTTCATGTACAAGTGGATGTTAATCTGGCACAGAGTTGTAGGAAACTTCTCATGTTAGATTAAGAAAACTTCAGGGGTTTTTTTTTCTGTTAACCTGTCCATGTTCTGTTATGTTGATTTCCTCATGTAGGTGCACAGGTTGTCTCCAGTTTCCACTGCTTTTGTTTTGGGTGAAGTTAGTTCTGTGTATTCTCTTTTTATTTGAAAAGATGTCTTATTATTCATTTGGTTTTTACTTATTTTCATGCACTAACCCTGCTGTATAACACAATTTATTTATTGATGTGCTTCTTTCTTCCCATGTCCTGGTACTTCATTGTTGAGTGCATGTTATCTGTATGTGGTGAAATTGTGTTCACTCTGCTTTTCTCCATGGATGGTAGAAGTCTGTGTACTGGGAATGCTGTATAGACTCCTTTTCATATAATATGTCTGCCTGGAACTTGAGATTCAAAAAAAACCTCTGTTAAACCTGTGTGTGGGCAGAAGTGCTGTCAAAGCAAGGCTCTGAATAGGCAGCCAAGAAAGATTTCATTTTTCATAACCTCACCTGCATGTTGGTGACAGGTCCTTGCTGACAGCCCTGCTGACTTAGCCCACGCCAGAGATGGTGTATCCTTTTTTAATGGACCCATCAGAGCAAAACCATAATTGTTAAAGAAAAAATTTTTAAATTTTATTTCAGTCACATATAATATTTAGACTTTAAGTCAGGGGTGACCCTGTGTGGGACAAGGATATACAGGTGTAATTAAACCCCCTTATCTTTTGAAAATATGTCATCTCCACTAAAAATCTAGAACTGGGGAAAAAAAACTCCAACAACAAAAAATCAAAAGAAAAAAACCAACCATGTGGCTTCACTAAGCTACATGTAATAATGTGCTGAATTACATATGAACAGGTATTTCATGAAGATTTTTTTTGTGGAAACAACATACACTGCTTCTCTTAATACAATTTAAACTGAAAATTCTTTCTAGAAATTAGTGTAGTAATTTATATTGCTGTGATTCGTTAATGGTTCATACCAGACTTCTTTTGAACAGTTTAGTATGTACAAGACTTGTTATTTTATTTGTCCAAAATACTGAAGCACAGTTTTATTCTTAACAGCAATTTCTTTCTGACTTGCTACAGTATCTGCATTGTTCTAGTTTTCTTTTCTCATTTGTTTGCTGATTGAATCAGCTTTTCCACAGTTCCAGCTGGCAAGAACACAGCATTAACCTTAGTTCAAGCTGTGCACGAGGCAGTTGCATCCCTTATTAGAGGCTGGGCTGGGTTAATGACTCCAGGGATGTGGAATCTATTTTAGCCCAGACTTGCAAAGAAATAAGCACCCAGCAGGTTTTTAACTGTTTCTTGATCCAAGTTGTTTTCTGTTGACATTTAGCAGTAGTTTGGTGTATAGGAGAAATTATGAGCAAATGATTTATTGATTGTAGTTGCTTTTCCTTGTCTCTTGCAGAGAACCAAGCACGAGTCAAAGAATCAAATGATTTGTCCGACACCCTTAGCCCAAGCAAGGAAAAAAGCAGTGACGACACTACAGGTAAAAGTTTACTTGGGGTGTTTAACTGGGGTAACCTCTAATTAGTGTGAATTAAATCTAGGTAATCATGAGCATTTTCTTAAAAGAATGGAGTATATTATGCAGAGTTAGATACAAGCTTAGAGTAGTATTATCTATTTTGCAACTTCGTAATTTGACTCTTGTAAATTGAGAAGGACATAAAAGCTTCTCTCCATGTAAAGAATGTGTATGTGAGAACCATCTCCAGTCTGCCTGCTCTCTGAAAGGTGTGGGGTTTTTTTTTAGATGCTCAAATGGATGACCAAGATCTAAATGAACCTATTGCTAAAGTAGCTCTTCTAAAAGGTAAACAAATTTACTTTTGCAACTTTAGATGCATAATCTGTATATGTAATCTTTTTACCTACCTGGTTTTTATCAAATGTGCATTAAAGTAGAATGCTGGAATTCAAAGATGTTAATCATGTAGTATGGAAGAGTTAAATTTAAAATCAGGGTGATATAAAAGCACACTTTTGAGTGTTTAGAAATAATCTGTTTATAAAGGTAATCTCTGTACTCACCAACACCATTCTAGAATGAGACTGAGAAGTAGACTTGAGAACTAGTCACCACACATTTAAGAGAACAGCTGTGGAGAGGAGGGATTCTTCTATCACTGACATTTTTCAAGCATTGTCAAATATTTCTTGCACAGCTTCCATCATTGTCAGAAATGCTTCTGTTAGTTTGCAGCTGATGGGTTAATCAAAACAAGATTTTAGATTTTATTTTTAACACAGTCAAGATTGGAATTTTGTTTTATAACTCTGTTTGGAATGATTGCTGAGGCTTAGCTTTGAGCTTCATTGCTATAAAAGTAATTTTTTTTTTTCTTGCATTGAAGCCATATACTTAAAACTTAATTAGCAAGCTGATATTCACATATTCATTAGCTGAAAAAAATTGTGGCATATATTAATTAGTTATTACATTTAGCCTACTGAAAATCATTTTAGGCTTCTTTAACAATTAGACACTTGATAAGATCTCTAAAATTATGCTTCTATTGAGATCACAAGTAAAAGAATGTCACAGTTCTTTGTCATTCAGGAAGACAGAAAACCATAACGGAACGTAGGAGACCTGTAAAAGAGCTTTTTTTTCTGAAATTGTTTACAGTCCCTAATTTTACAACAGAAAGGCTTC
Source organism: Notiomystis cincta (assembly GCA_013398075.1). Classification (NCBI taxonomy): domain Eukaryota; kingdom Metazoa; phylum Chordata; class Aves; order Passeriformes; family Notiomystidae; genus Notiomystis; species Notiomystis cincta. The sequence goes on from VZRX01020526.1 coordinate 243,051, forward strand.
CAAAAATTGCACAAATTACTTTTGCTGTTTGGCAACATGTATAAAATGGAGTTTGATATTTCCCAGTGGACATCAATTCAGCAAAGCAGTTTAGAAAGGAGTGATACCAGATACCAGGCATGTTCCGTTTGGGGTTTGCTCTAATATCTGCAACTAATAACAAGTATGTTCAGTGACTTTCTATGCTAGAAGGTAGAATTTGATACTGTTGTTTGTAGCAATTATAATAGTCTTATTTTTGGATATAAAACTGCAGTTGACAGCAACTTTTCCTCTTGAGTCTATTTATGGTCATTCCTATTTTGCTCTCACGAAACCCATTAAAAATATCTGTGCAATGAATCATTTGCCCTTTTAATTTTTATGTTGAGCCTATAAACCCACGGTTTTATTTGAGGATTTTTTCTCAGAGAGCTACGTCATGTGCCTGACTTTGCCCTAAAATGGATCTTATTTGCCTCAGAAAGGTTTTCAAGTGAACTTGTTATGCAGCCATATAATTAAGGAAGAGTGAGAACATTTCTGATCTGGTGGCTGTTTGGAATGCGGAAATGGCTGCTGGAAAAGGCAGCGGTCTTGTTGGAATTTACAAAACAAATTAATGGAACAAGATAATTATGAGACTTCTGATTGCTGTAGTTTCCTCCAAGCATTTTCCTTCTTTTTGAGGGTATTCAGGATTTGATTAAAGTTTCTACATGTCAGAATCTGGCAAGGAGGGGAAGGGGGGGGAGTTGTCACAGATTAGTTGGCTTTGTTTTTTCCGCCACGAGGTAAATGACTTTCTTAACCATTCATAACAGTCCTCTGGACATTTTTGTTTAACCAGGCTGTTTCTGACTACTTATTGCAAATTTAAGGACAAGTAAATGTTAAACAAATGGAAAGAAGCAATAAATGTCATTGGAAGATTGGTAATCTTGTTCTTACCAATGTCCCTGTGTTTTCATAATAATTACAAGACTGATCCATGGAATCTTAGTAGGAAATACTTTCAGCTGAGGGTTTGCTGAATAGTGGTAATTTACATAAGAAATTTTGAAAATCAGTGGTGGTCTGTCGGCTCAGAAAGTTTGGGAACCATTGTTTTATGTCAGAATAGCCACATACTTTATTGTAAATGTGTGATAGTTTCCTTCATATGGATCTTATGAAGCTAAAAAAAATCTCAGGGTTGTAATTGATTTGTCTGACTTCACCAGAGTACCCTGAAAATTGTCTTCTGAATAACCTGAGCAATCCTGCAAAATTCTGAAAGTGAACTTTCAGAAGTGAGACTTGAAGAAATAGCAGGCTGCTCATAAAGTTGCTTCCAAAGGCCAGGCATATATGGATAAGGGATGAGTTAAGACCACAGCCTCTGTGTGCTTCTGTATTATCTCTGTTATCAAAAAAAAAAAATTAATTAAAATTGTTTCAAAAAAAAGTTTTTTAAACAATTTTTAAATTACCATTAGAGTCAATGTTAAGGGAAGCCTCATTGTATTTGTGCAGGAAACAAAGTGGTATTAATTGAGAACATTTCTTAAAATGTGGCAAACGAACTGATCACAGGTTAAAATTTTTCATGAGGTAGAAGAAATGAATGAGGTAGGGAAAATGCTGTATTTGACCTTTTCTTTTTCATTTAATTCTTTCTGGCACCTTGTTGTAGTTAACGGTGACTCCTTTGCCTTCTCTGAGAACAGTTAGTCCTGGTGTGAATTTCCTTCTTAAGGGAACTGATTCTAAGCACAGTGACATTTAGTAGTTTTATTATTTTTAAATAGGGCAATCCTACTCACTGAAGAAGTACTTTTCGAAATTAGAGTTAGCCCAAAGATTGTATTTGCTTTGAACTAAAAGACATTACATTTTGAGTTTGGCTAAGACTAAAAAGATAATATTTTCTAGTGCTTATGTTTCTTGGCTTCTGATTGAGAAGCATGTCAGGCACATGGAAATTCCCCTTTTGTGTTGATGTAGGAAAGAGTTTACCTTGATTGTGCTTTTGCTAAACAGATTATGTTGTCCCTTAAATTGAGCCTCCTGACTCTTTTGAAGCAGTACTGTCTTTTATGATGTGTGCTTTCATTGACTAGAAAACACTGCCACCATAGAGTTCATTTAGTGTGTCTGTTGTTGGATTTGGGACACTGCTTCTTTATCAGGAGTGATTTGAGCATAATTTGTCAACTTCCTCATCCATTTCTTCTGAAAAGTCTCATTAAGGAGGGTTGAAAGTCTAATTACCCTAAATCTTTATCCATGAGAAGCTAAGAACAAAACGTGTTCAGTAAAGAGAAACTCGGATTTAGAACTAATAAACTATAAAACAAAGTGTTTGGATGAAAAATGTAGTCCTCTCTGTTCTTTCTGCTCTCATAATTTTGTTCTGAAAAAGTCTAAAAGCACATGTGTGTCCTCAGCTCTGCTCAAACCCACCAGTTCATTACTGTGAGAGCAGGAAAAACAGCTCCTTAGAGAGATACAGTATGAAGACTTTAGCACAATTTGCTAAACAATTTCTTAATTAAGAGAAAAAGAAAAATATCTATAATTACTTTATTGATAACATATACAGCTAAATATCAATGTCAAAAGTATAATGATAAGCTAATTGTTTTTCCTTATTAGTGAAAGGTCCAGACAAACCAAAGGAATTTTTTTTCTAAGCCTTTATCTTAAATCCATATGGTCTATAGTTGCTGACGTTTATCGACCAAATAATTGTGTAACCCTTTTCTCTCCACCCTCTCCCATACACAGCTGGAATTCTTTGACCAATTTCCTTCCTTTACCTTTCTCACCAAACAAGCTTTATATCAAGTTTCAGCCTTCTACCTGTAGAGTTTATTAGTGCTGTTTGTGCCTATTGAAAGATCAGTTTGTGCACAGACACTACTTAAGGAAAATTAGTAAATGAGTTTGCTGGATGCTGTTCCTGGCTTTGCAGATGCCTGCAGGCTGGAGTGTTCCTGCATCTAATTTCTAGTGTGTGCCCATTAGAGGACACTGCTCTTAGTAACAAATACTTGGTTTTCCTCTTTTCAATTCCTCCAAAACTTTATCTGTAAAAGTATTTAATTTGTCTGTGACTGCGAGTCATCTCTTGTAAGCCTGAGAGGCATTTAATACACATTTTGGCTAATACAAAACTTATAGGGAAGAGCAAATGGTTTATTTTAGAGTTTAAATAATGTGCATAGATTTATGATCGTATTAAAGATATACCTAATATTTTAAGATGTAATTTTTAAAAAAATCAAGGGCAGTATTTATCTTAGTATTCACTAAGGCCACTGAATGAAATAAGGAGGCAGGAATTTTCTTCTTTTTCTTAATTTTGGTTTAGGAAATCTTCCTAAATTTTTCTTTTCCTTGTTGGTCCACAGAAGGGAGAGGGGGAGGCTGAGCCTGGCAATGTGGTAGGTGGGTGGCAGTAGTGAAACATGGAATAACAACTCTTTCCTGAGCCTGGCAATGAGAATGGCTTAGAGCAGCTTCCTTTAAAAAGAGACAAGTTGTAAACACAGTCAGGGATTGTCTTGGGCTTATTGTTCTTTTTTTTTGTGAATGCAGAAGTCCTTGCCAGTTTATACCATGTTTTTAAAAACACTCTAATTCTTCCTTGTTAGTTTTTGTTTCATATTGCATGTTATGTATTATGAATGTTTTAAAGTTTGCATATGTTTTACTACTTTAAAAAGTATATTAATACTTTTGCTAATACTTGCCTAATCCAATTTTGTGTTTACTTTAACTAGCTTTGGAAGATTTGAATAAAAACTTATAAATCATCACATGCCAGTGCAAATTAAACTGTTGTACAAATATATGATTTAAAGAGAATGTTCTTTTATCAGATGAATTGCAGGGTGCACAATCAGAGACTGAGGCTAAGCAAGAGATTCAGCAACTGCACAAGGAGCTGATTGAAGCCCAAGAGCTAGCTAGGACAAGTAAACAAAAATGCTTTGAACTTCAAGGTGAGACCCAGATCAACTTGGTTCTGTAGGGTATTCATTAAAATTGTATTTATCAGCTGGTTCAAGATAAACCAATATGTTTTCATAATATTGAATACATACTTGAACTCTGTATATCTCATCCTTATTTCAGTCAGATAATGGATGTAATTGAATGTCTTCAGTGGTAGCTCTTTGTTAGACCATCCTATCAGCTCTGTAGCTCTATTGTTTTTAAGAGGAAATAGTTTAGTCCAGTTTAATTGCATATTGTTCAGTGATCATCAGGGGTTATATTTACAGCCTTTTTTTTTCCTTCCTCCCACACCAGTTTGCATTTAGCACACACGGAGTTTTCGGATCAGGCAACAGATTATATCAATTTCAAATTAATTGTAATACTACCACAATAATGGAATGATGTCTTAGTATTAACTTTTATTAAACTACTTACACAGTTACTACCTTTGATAACTTCCTGAAGTAATATGTTTCTTTAATCTTTTCATTTAAGGAGAGGTTGTAACTAAAATTAATTACACACTGAAGTACATCTTACTAACAAAAACTCTTGGACACATCTTCACTTTTATTTGTAGCACTCTTGGAAGAAGAGAGAAAAGCATATCGAGTGCAAATTGAAGAATCCAACAAGCAAATAAATGCTCTGCAAGGTAGGATTTTTTTTTCCCCACTCTTTAAGGAAACTATATGGTTTTTACTGTTTCTGTGGCATCATAGTCATTATTAAAGGAAAATGTCTACTTGAGAGTATGTTTTAAATCTGATTTCTTTCACTGGATCTTGGAATTTTATTATGTTTCCTTTCAATTCCTATGGATCTAATAGAAACTTAGAAAATGCAAAAGATGTAATCTGTAATACATGTGTTTTCTTCATCTCCCTTTAGTCTTTCTGTGTTCTGAATGATCCAGGGATTCTTACTGTGACTGCCTTCAGAGCACTCAAAGCTTTAGGTGGTTTTGTTACCTACTACTCAGTTTCTTCACTTCATTGTAGGATCCTCTTAAAGAAGTTTTTTGTCCAGATCCACATCCAGCATCAGAGCATGCAGTAAAAGTTGCTGCAACAGAGACCCTGTCCATGCTTTTTTGAAAATTGATATAAGCAATCATGCTCTTTTCAGCCCAAAATGCTTACAGCAGGATGTAATCCCATGATTTACATAACTCTGAGTCACACATTCTGTATCGCATTAACTTCTCATCCGTGCATATGAGTGAGCTGTTGATCAAGAGTCTGCCAGTCTGTCCAGCCTGAAGGCCAAAAAAGGTTATATTATCTTGTGATTTCCTTAGAGCAAGCTTTAATTTGAAGAGCTACTCAGCCACTGATTATTGAAAAGCTCAGGAGCTTCATGCCATGGGATCTTTGTCAGCATATAATTTGCTTTGGATCCAGAAATGTCTGGAAGGCAGATGAGCAGACAGGCAGGTGTACTGACAGTCCTGACTTCCTTAGGAAGTCAAAATAGCCCAAGTAAATTATTTTCTGGGCAGTAGTTTGTTGTATAATGTGGTACTTGTCATATACTAGTTACACTGAAAAATTTCTCTAATAGTTGTGTTTTATGTGACTGTCAGCAAAGAATCTTTACATTTTCTGCCATTGCTCTTGTAAGAAAGAAGCTTACAGAATGCTCATCTTCAGAATGAGAGGAGCAATTTAATTTTGAGTGTTATCTTGCTAATAATGAAAATTTTTCAAGTAGTAAATGCTCTAACAAAAATTAGAAAATATTTGATAGTTATTTCTATGCAAAAAAAAACTTTATATTTTTCTTTCCTCCTGAAAAGAGAATGAAAGTAGAAACTTGACAGAGCCAAACTTAATTGCAGGATTCCTCTTCTCAATTCAGTACTTTTTTGTTTTCTGGATCCTTCTCAAGAGAGGTCATGTTAATGTTTTCTCCTTTCTCTGTTGTAGTTCAAAATGTTCTGGTGTTCATGGTATGCTTTGCTGCTTCCCAAAATTTTAGGGTGTGACACATCTCACAGTTTGGGAAAAGTTGTCAGGATTCTCCCTTACCAGCCCCTCTGAACTGCAGAGGAGAAAAAAACTAGAAAACAACTGGCAGCTTCATGAAGTAACATTTCTATAAATATTTTCAGGGAATCAATGTTTTAGGCCAGCCAGTGTTGTTGATAGGTAGAGCAAGGAAATTCAAATAACTTGTTGTTCCTTATTTAAAAAAAATGAAAGAAGCAAAGCATTCAGTTTAGGTGAGATAATGGCTTACATAAACGAGAGATGTAATGGAAGTTTACTTTCTAATTGTCCTCTCAAATTATATCCAGTGCTTCAGAAACCATTCCCATATTGTTAATGGTTATTTTCCTGTCTAAGATATTTCTACAACTCTACCAAACTTAAAACTTGTGTGTGTCTTTGGATTTTCAGTCCAAGACTGTGCTTGTTTTCACTCCTGAACATCTAAAGGGAGAGTTGGTCATCAACAACATGCACGGGATAAAAACCCACATTTCTTTGAAATGCTGCCAGCACCAAGAAGCAGGAGTTTAGCTTGGCTTGAAGAAAATACTATCATAGATATCATATATATGGTTTGCATTCCTTTGCTCAGGCACCTTCTATATTAGCAAGTTGTACTTCCTTGTGTTTTAGTGCATATTATTTTGGTAGGTTCAAGGCTTCTAATATAAGGATACATGGAAAGGCAATTGTTGATGCATCATGTGTTGTCTTAATGTCAGGTTGTTCTCATCCACTGCTTCATTTGCTTTCTGTTAGTATAAGCCTGTAGAAATTATTTTCAAACAAACAAGATGGTAGTAAACCTCATTTTGCTCATATATATTTCAAATTCCATCATTCTCCAAATATTTTTGTTATGGAACAGATAGACTGTTTCATCTTACACAGAATTGCCATGAAGTTCATTTGCTATTGTCTATAATAGCTCTTAGGTATTACAATATATAATTTCTACCATATTTTTCACTGTTATGTCTTTTTGTTTCAAAGTGGGGAATTGGGTAATTCATAGGTTCTTTAGTGTATTTAATGAGATAAATGTCTTGCTGGAGCCTGTTTAGAGGAGGGCACAAAAAAAGGTGAATTTTTCTTCTTCATTGCACATCAACTAAGTTACATCAACAAGGTTTCTAGGTTGTACCAGTATATGAATTGTTTCTGTATTGCTGCAGATGTAGCTACTGAAAAACATCAAGTATAACTGTCATGGAAGTGTATGTCTCTCTTGAGTAGCTCTGATGCTCTATCAGTTTACAGCAAGACTCACTCACATTCTTCTTGTCATGTTCTATAACAGATTGAGAGGACAAAAATAAATACATGTAATCTAGGAAGGTTGCTCAGCTTTGGTTATCCTCCCCTTGCTTTTCACTGTCCTTGTTTTGCCCTTTGGTTCTGCAACATACAACTTTAAATCTGTAATTCTGACCCTATACAGTATCTTACATTAGGTTTTCAAGTGTTCTTAAGAATTTTACCTTTTCTTCTCAGAGTAATTCTTCATTAATTTAATAATTGCTTTTTTGCATGTTGAAATCAGTGAAATACATTTTTTTAAAAAAGCTAAATAGAACAACAGTAAATTAAACACTTTGCTCCCGTCAGTGTTCTAACTGTAGTTCTGTTCTTTCATGTTTCCCTTTCCTCTGTACTGTACTTTGTTTTTAACTGTTTGCACTGGATTCTGTTTGCATACATCTTTATGGAAAATTGTGCTCAGAGATGTCTTTAGTAATGAAAGGGTTTTAGGTGGGAATAATTTATAAGGTTTGCTTCATGCAGAAATGTCAAGTAGCCTTGTGTGTGTGACTGCTTCACATTTACAGTAAACTGTAAATGCTAAAGGACCTTCTTCTAGCTCAGTATGCTTTGTGCAGCTGTCCCTTTCAACTCAAAATTCATCTTGTGCTTTGAAAAATGCTTTTTGCAAAGAAATAATCTTTATTTCCTCTGCTGCATATTGAGAATGGAGTAGAAATTCTTCTGTGTCTCAAATATTTATAGACATCACAAGTTAACTGCTGAACAGGCAAATATTTCCAGTATAGCTTTGCAAATGTTTGGCTTGTGACAGAAGCTTTCTTGCTTTTTCTCTTGTCCCTGAAAGCCCCAATGTCCTTGTCCTCTAATATTTGCTTTGCTTACAGTGATGTTGGATCTAAATCTTGGTTTCCGATTTTGCAAAGTTATTTTGGGTGTCGCACACACAGCACAGCCTCATCTAAGACAGCTTTGTCCAGACATAATTTTTGTTTCTTTTGACTCTCTGTATTACATAGCACACATATTTGCCTCTTTAAGGCTATATATATTTTTCAATTGCATTAGGCTTCTTTAGTCCTGTTAAATATCAATGTGTTGAGAAAGGGAGGTAAGACTTTGAGGTTTTTTGTAAATACAGTTTGAAAAAATACGACCATCAATGTCTGTTTTCCAGCTCAGTTGCGAAGGTTACAAGAAGAAATTGAGAATCTTCGCAAGGAAAAGGAGAATGAAATTTCAGCCACTCGAAATGAACTAGTCAGTGCTCAAAATGAGATTCTGTCACTTCAAAAAGTAGCAGAAAAAGCAGCATCAGAACGAGACACAGATATTTCCACATTGCAAGCTGAGCTGCAGACAGTACGAGCAGAGCTGGAACGCTGGAGGAAAGATGCCTCAGAGTATGAAAAAGAAATTGTCAATCTGCAAGCCAGTTTTCAGCTCAGGTGCCAGCAGTGTGAGGAGCAGCAGAAGGAAGAGGCCTCTCGCCTAAAAGGTACTTGTTTGAAGGGATGTCACTGAGCATGGCTACCAGAGCATCCTGCTCCCTGTGGTGAATGCCAGTTACTCAAATCTCTGTTTGTCTGCCCCTTTGTAGTCATTTACTCTGTGTGTGTATATGTGTATATACACATGTATGTATTTATGTGTGTGTACCACAGCTTGCAGTGTTAGAAAAGACAGTTTGCATGCTTCATTAAACAGTTATTCTCAATTATGACTAAGTTAACTTAGGTACTCTTTGATATCAAGAGTAAACCAAGTGTAATTCCACTTAGAAAATAGGGAAAACTTTTACAGTTTGAGGGATTCATACTGCCAAAAATTTCCAAGAGGACTTGTTTAACTTCTCTATTGTTTAAGCCCATTAAAGGGGAGCTTCTGACTTTTTAATTCTACCAAAGCTTGACCAAAGCTTATTGCTTTAAACTCTCTTTTCCTTATAAGAGAGGCACAGTATCAAGTGACTCTCTTACTGTTTTCAAGCTTTGGAAATTATTTTGTTCAAATATGCTTTTCTACCACTGTTCCTAAAATACTAGTGTTGACCCATCAAAAGACTGTTTTCTACTTTTGTACCTTAGGAAAAGCTTTAATGAAAAAAGTAACTTGCCTGACACTGGGTCATAAACTTAATAACAGTAGAAGATACTGTAATGTTTTACAGGTGCTCATGAGAGAATTCATGTGATATGATTACAAACAAGAATATTTGAGATTTACAGCTGATACCAGCTTTTCCTCCATTTATTAGCTGGTGTTCCTTGAAGCAGTCATGAACTAATTTTACTTAATTGAATTCAACTTACTCATTGCAGGTGAACTTGGAAAGTTGAAGGTAGAGTGGAGTTCTCTGGAAGCTGAATGTGCTAAACTGAGGAAGGAAAATACTTCACTTGCATCTGAACTTCAGCGACAAGAGAAGGAGCTTTCTAGGTAAGGGCACAGTAGTTTGTCTAGGAGTAACACAGCAGCTAAAGAGTTTTGGTGGTGATGGGGTTTCCTCCTGACCTCCCAAAAGAGATACTGAATGTTAATTGTGGACAGCAAGCTGTGGACATATATTTAAAAGCAAGACCATGGCCAGCCTTTTGTGTCAGCACTCTGTATAGGGAGACAATAATGGTCTGTACTTCTATGATTGCTCTAAGCTGATATTTACATATTAAAACCAATGTGTTAAGATTTCAAGGATGAAAAGTGTCTGTTGGTGTAAATTTAAAATGCATAAGGAATCAATTGGGTCTTGTTTTTCAGCTCTCAGAAACAGAGTTTAGCACTAACCAGCGATATAAGTGTTCTTGAAATGTCTCGAAAGGAACTTGAAAATCAGATGGGATCTTTGAGAGAAAAACATCAACGAGATGCAGCTAGTCTGAAAACCCAACTCAGTGAAGCTGAGAGTCAAGCAAAAGATTTTCAGAAAGAGGTAACATGAAATACTTCCGTTTTGCAAGAATGTAATACCTGGTGACTGACCTTTCTAAACTAAAAGAAAAGGGAAAATTTTCTAGTACAGAATTTTTTTCATATGGTTATTGCAAGCAGTTTAAATGGTAGCTAAGAAAATACAAACTGGGAGTCAAACTTCCTTCTAAAAAGGAAGACTTCAGATAAATACACATGTTCTTTGGGAATTTCCTAAACCTTACTTACATGCATTACTGTAGTGAATTTACTTTTAACCTGTTTAGACAGGTAAATCATTGTTCAGAGTCTTCATGAACATCATGGTCCAGAGTTCCTTTAGTTGTTATGAGTCAAAGTTAATTCTTTTTTTTTTACAGTCTGATCTTCCCAGTTAGATTTGAACTCTTTTATTTGACAATGGGACTACACATTCTTTACAAAGATCTCTGCTTATCTTAGTGGATTTGTAAGTGCATAAGGAAGAGCCAGCATTCTGAGCATGTATTTAATCTGCCTGGCCTCTAAAGATTATGTCTGGAAGAAGGCCATAGCCTCCAACATTTACTTGCTTTCTCTTATGAGCATTTTGAGTGTTTCCCCAGACACTGCTCTTAGTTTCTTTTGTAGTCCTTTTGTTTGCTCTGTGGTTAATTCATCCATTCCTTACAATTCTCAGAATCTGAAAATCCTAGTTGTCTTAATCTCTGTTTTGTAATTAGATCAGCATTTGTAAAGATGCCTCATCTTCTAAATTTGTGGTGAATGCCAGTACTGAAATGCCTTGGTTCTGTCCTTTCTAAGCCCAGTCAGGACTGCTAGAATAGAAAAAATGGGATATGGCTTTGAAAAAGGAAAACCTACCCATTCTGTAGGAAGATGTCACATTCACCCAGTACTCCTTGTACTTGATCCACGCTGAAGATTATGGCATGACAGTAACAAGGCATAATATTTTTTTAATGCCTACCTTGCTCTTATGTTTGAATTTGCTGTGTGGGAAGAGGGTTTGATTTACTTCATACAGAGTGTTGAATTTTGCACCTATTAGAGGGGTGTAAGTATGTAAACTGCAGCCTAGATGTAAGACCACTATTCAAATGTAAAGGACTCCTTGTTCCCCATTTCTTGTTTTGTCTTTGCAGTTTTTACAATTTAATATACTTTAAATATAATATTTTCAATGGTACATTTCCTTTCCAATATAATAATGAATAATTGGTATGAGAGGTTAATTAAGGCTTTGTGTTTACTTTGTATTTCCTTAGTAGTCCTAGCCCTGACAAGCTGGGCAAAAAATTTTAATTTATAAAAAAAAGGAAATATAAATTCTACCCTGCTTTTGTGAAAAAAGAGTGCACTGATGAAAGGTGAGTTAGTCTAGACAGATGACAGAAAAGGGATCTGTGTGCTAGGCAGATTTCAGCATGTGCTGGGTGTCCAGGAGTCCACAGATTGTTCTCTCTTTGTCTTTAGTATGAAAGAACACAGACTGTGCTCTCAGAGCTGAAGGCAAAGTATGAGGTGGCTGAACAACAAAACCAGTCCCTCACAGAAGAGCTCAAACAATGTAAAGAAAACCTGAAGCTGCTACAAGAAAAAGGAAACAACGTAAGTCTGTACCAAATATGTGGGGAAGTCAGGTTATGACACTGGCAATCCTGTTGGTTGAAGGAATACAGAAAAGTCAAATAGAAAAGGATGGACTTAAAAAAAAAGCTGTGTACCATATTATGCAGAATTCCATTCTGGTCCTACACATGCAGATTTGCAGATCATTACACTGTTAAAATTATGCATGAAAGTTAAATTTACAGTTGCTTGACAGTTTTAAGTATGTCCTTAGATACCTGCTCTCTTGAAAACATGTGGCTTAAATATTAGTGAACCAGAACTAAGTAAAATTTTCTGATTTCAAGGAATGATACAGGGATAAAAGCTGACAAACCTATATCCAAATGAATTGAGCAAACTTTTTCAAGCTGCTCTCATTTTATTAGTATTTATAACAGTGGATGTTCCCTCCTTACTCTTGCTTATGCTACTTAACCATGGTCATATCTGATGGGCTTATGCTTTAAACAGTACATTTGAACTGTTGTTTCTACTCACTAATGAAAATAGTGTTTTCTGGTTTTCAATTTATTTGAGATTGTATAATTAGAACTGAGTTCCCAGCCAGAGACAACTTTTTATTTTACTGATATTCTGCAATCTTCCAAATATTAAGGATGTGGCAGACACATTATAAGGTGGTCATAGCCTTATTTTAGATCCTTTACTACCCCGAGAGGCCTGGTTTTGTCTTCCTGTTCTGCCTCTGTGGTCAGTGCTGGTCCTCTAAATCAGCTGGCTGCTGGATGCCCAAAGTTTGTATGAATATCCTTGCCATAATTAATTCTTGAATATAAACCTTGAACATGACAGAGCTGTCAAAGATGTAAAGGATTCGAAGCCCTTCTCACTTTTTTCAGCCATATTTTCAGGAATATGATTTCATAATTCTCTTGGAACGTGATTCTTGCTTAGAATTTTTCTGCAGTCCTCAGATAATACTGGGTTATTTGACTGACTTAAAGCAGAAGTCAAAAACAACCAGACTAAAACCTCACCCCATTTTAATAGAAGAGATCACACTGAATAAATAATTGTGAATGTGGGATTTTCTGCTCTGTTAAAAACATTAACCTCAGAATCAAAATGATCAGTGGAAAAAGGGGGATAGTAAAGGGCTGAAATACTGTAAAGGAAATTGGAACACCTGATGAAAGTGGACAAACTACAAGGAAATTTTAGGAAGAATTAGAGGTGAGTATTTAAAGGAAAGCAGGAACCACAGCAGTTGCCAAAATCTGCTTGTAGAAGAGGAGTTAATTGTGACAGTTGAAACCTGGAGGTCAGGATGTGATGAACAGCATCCTCCATATAAAGGCAAACTCACTGCTCACCAAACATTACTCACAGTCAGTAATGTAAAACATATCCATCTTGGGGATTGTTTCAAACATCATGGATACTGGGCTGAGTTCCAAGGTCAAATTTTTCAAGTACCATTGCCCCTTATGCTAGAATCATTATCTGCTACTTCATTTCTGAGGACAGAAAGTGACTTCCCACTGTGGGATTTGTTCCTTTTTGCAGCCCATCTGTGTCTGAGTTTGCATATCTTCATATTCTAATAGAAGATGCACAATTTTGTTGAAGCACATAGTTAAATGCTCCTTGACAATGGGGAGATTTGTTATGTATTGATAAGTTTGTGAGGGGAAAACCTAATCATCAGGAGATCTCATTGAATATGATGGATTATTATCATTGGTTTCATTTGCCAAGAATATGTATAACTTAGCAAAAAAATCTATAGAATTGTTCAGTGAACCAACAAATGTTAGAAAAGACAAGGCTTTTGTACTCCATTTGGGTTATCATTTAAATATTATGTTTTAATATTTAAGTTGTACTTTTAAAAAAGATTGCAGTGTCGTGTTTTTGAAATGCTTAGCAGTGTGGTGCTTGCATGCTTGTAGTCACTGGTTACTTCTGATGCGCTTTAAATGACAGATTTAATGATTTGAATGCTTTGAGAACATCAGCTGCTCTGGTTGATTTAAACCTCTGGCACTTTTTTGAACACTGCTGTGATTATTTCTGCCAACAGGCTTTCTGTGGGAAGGTGGCACTGTGATTTGTGGCACCCGTGACACAAAAACAATCTTGCATGAAAAAGTCTTCAGTAGTTACACATAATTCTTCTGTTAAGTATTTGTCTTGACTGAAAAAAATTTAATTGGATAAGTCTAGAATACCTTCTAATATTCCTGTGTTTTGAACCATATTGGAGGTTCTTTGAATAAGTGATTCCTACAAATTCATAACAGGATGAGATTTTACTTATTAATCACAATGTTTTAGAAAAGTTAAGCATGAATTTATTATTTGTTTATTTATTTGACTGAACAAAATCAAGGTAGCTTCAGTACAAACAGTTTTAAAAATATTTGGCATGGTTTGAGCTTAACCTCTGTGTGTCTTTATGTGTGCACAAATATATAGAATAGGATACAGAGAAAGCAGATGTCTTCCAAGGACAGCTTAAAAAGCATTTAGGTCCATTTTTGCTTTTAATTTTTCATATCACAGAGGCTGTTCACCCAGAATGCACAGTAGTTTACATCAATTGAACATAGCTGGGAAAATGTGTGGGTGGTTCTGAGGAGGCCATAAGCTGAATGAACCCTGAAGTGTGGCCAGCTGCTGGTTTGGCCCAGCTGCAGCACTTGATCAATTTTCTGAATTGCATTTAGTCACAAGGCTGCTGACCTGGCAGAGATGCTGAGCTTTGTGGTATCTCTGATGGAAATGTGCTTCTCTGCTTTTTAGTAACTGAGTGTGGATTGTACAGTCATGTTACAATCTCACAGAAATGTCTGAACTACTGGGTTTGCCTGTGGACAGAGATGTAATTGATTCACTAATGGAGGAAAAAAAATTGTTTTTCCGGATGCTGGTGATGGAAAATGGAAAAGGCTAACTAGCAAGGAGTGAAGAAATAGCTGAAAAATCCAATATTTGGTGTGAGTCTCTCTCGAGAAATCCAAATAGGATTTCCTCTTACTTAGAAACACTAAAACCAACTATAAAAAAGATACAGACAAGTCAGTTTAAGACTTGTATTGTTTTCAAGTGCTAAATTCCAAGTTGTGACAAGAAGTTTCTTGGAACATTTTCTGCTTACTTCCTTTTATTTTTAAACATCCCTGTTCATTTGAGTAGAATGGTGTACTAACTTTGTATACCAGATTAGATAATGCTGTAATGTGTTAGATGTCTTTAATATATTTCAATTAAAACAAAACTTACTGACTTATTTTCCCCACTCTAAATCATCTTTACCTGATTGATTTATAGCATAAAGTGATTTTTAATATCCCTTCCCTTCTTTAGCCTTCCATATTACAACCCGTCCCAGCCGTATTCATCGGCCTAATCCTGGCTTTCCTGTATTGGTGTTACGGCCCATTGTGGTAGCGAAAGGTACAAGCACTACTGTTCAGTCAATGTATGTTTGTCCCTCTCACCTGTTTGTGCCATTTCTGTATCAAATAGTGCATGGTGAAGTGCTCACAGGTATTTCTTTACCTGAAGCAAACCCTTCATTTAATATGCCATTCTGTTGACACTGACGAGCTGAGCAATCCACTAATTATTTAACATCTCTGTGATTTTTTTAATTCTAACAATTAATTTTTTCTAACTGGTGCTTGAATGTGCCTCTCTAACTTGGTCTCAGTTTTTCTTTAGCAAATGGGCTGCATTTTGCACAATGCTGGGATGCTAGGGCTTGTAAGAAAACTTAATTGCTTAATTAACGATGAAAAATGAAGAGTTTGCCTCTAATAATAAAATTCAACAAGCTTTGGTTCCTATCTGTGGACTAAGAAATTCTTCTCTGGCTCTAAACACTTTATTTTTTTCTCACTATTGCTGATGGAAAGATGGAAAAAAAAAGATAAGAAATAGGTGGTTGGTTTGTATTGTGAACTCTCAGCTTGCATTTTCTCTTGTCTCTCAGTGTATCCTCCTCTTAAAATGCCATTGTTGTCATGCAAAGTTGTGACAGTCTGTTAAAAATCATGTTGTTAGGATCTGCTACAAACTAAGTCACAGATCTAGATTTAAACAGTCAAAAAGTTAAAGATGCACATAAACCTGTGTCTAGCCTTGACTTGGCATGAGCGATGTTTTAAACATCTCAAGCCTTCATATGTTCAGTGGCAGATTTCTCTGAGGTGTGTACATGAACAAACCTGGAAATAAGGAGCTGCCAAAAGTCCTCCAGATGATCCTCAGTCACCAAGAGGTGTGGAGTTCCATGTGCTAAAGGGACGTGGTTTGCTGTGGTGCTCCAAGTCAGGACTAGCCTGCAGCAGGGCTCATGGGTAACATTGTAGTGATGCCTACGAACAGGTATTCAGGACTTGGAGAAACCACGAGGTAAACTGATCAGTATGAATTAGAACAAATATGATATTGATTTCTTTTTTCTCTCCACACAGAGACAATGGCCTTGGATGCCTGTGATGGCAGCTTTGGTTGCTGTAACAGCCGTGGTGCTGTACCCAGGCCTAACCAGAGCTTCTCCATGAGAACTGTTGTTGAATCCATACACCGTCCTCCCTTTAGAAGCTGGCAACATTCATATACTGAGGGAAAACAGATTAATTCTCTTCCTTTTTACCTCTTAATACAGCAGAGCTCTGCGTGAGAACAGCAGTAGGGTCATTTGCTTTAAACTGTATAAAATGTATCTGTCTATAAAGAGGGAATAAAATTGTGATTCGTCATACTGTGAGCAATATTTTTGCTTACAACTTCATGCAAGTTTCAAATTAGTATGTTGGGATTCTGAATATTATACTGGTGGCCTAAAGTAGGCTTCTTGGTACCAAATTATTTATAATGGCTAGGGTTGTGAACACTGACTTTAGAATCTGATTGCTAGATTTAAGAGGAAAATACTGATTTGGACATCCAAGCCAAGTAACCTTGCAGATACTTGGGAAACAGATGCAGTGTGCTCAGTGCCTTTCAGTATGATCTGGGTTTTGTTTTTTTTTAACTAGTGTATCATTTTACTTGCTGTTAGTCACTGAGCTGTTGGGAACAAGACAAGAAAACCTCTCTTACCATGCCTTTCGAAGGAAGCATATTTTTCTTTCATAAGGATTGCTTTATTAATGGGTTTTGGGAATAAACACAATTCATGTCCAGCCTTAAAGAGCTAGAGATACTGATGGTGAAGACCAGCCTGAAGTATTCAGTGTGTGCGTGTGCGAGTGTAAGCATGTGTGTGTTCTTGAGTGAGCTAAAGTGTTTCTGGGAGCAAGTACTTGGTCATTTGATGGACATAGTGCAGTGATTCAACTTACGTTAACTTTAGTTTAAATGTAATTTATTAAATTTCATATATTTAAAGAGATACGTTCTTTAAAAGTATGAATACCTTCTCACATATCACATGTATCAGTTTATTTTTTCAGTGATTTGATACTTTCTGACTCGAGCTGGAGAAGCTCTTTAGAATAGATTTTCCTGAATGTAACTTTATTAAGAGAACGTCTACAGTACGTCTGTGATCAGCTGAGAAAATCTAGATGCATAAAATACTACAAAATTGGAATCATATACCTGATGAAGTATTGTCAGGTGAAGATGATTTTAATTTGGTAGTAAAATTTTGTGGATCCTTATCACGTGGCTGTAAGTATGATGCAGTGGTCCCCATTACAAAGTTTATTTTCCTTATCTAAGTACTATAACTATTGCTATTTGCTGACTTTTGGTGGGAATCACTGTAGTTAGTGCTGAATTAAATGTAGACAGTAGTTGTCTTGTTCAGCTCAACAGTTCTGTCAAAAAAGTTTGTTAAAGACTTAAATATTACGTTAAAGAATGGTAAAGTAAAATTGCTCTGCTAAAGGAAACTTCAAAATAGAGAGGTAATCTCAGAATTCAGTTGGCTTTAAAGAATGTTATGGCAATTGAGAGATAGTTTAAATATTTAAATAGAAATTTAGCATATAATTTACTTTGTGAGGTTTTAAGGGTCATTGTCCTTTAATTAAAGGTTCTATCTTAAGTTACATGGGATTTGCTAATGGGAGGATTATTAGTTGGAGAAAATAGTCCACAAGTGACTTGTAGAAAATAACTATTGTCATTTAGTTCATTCATTTCATCCTTTTCAGTTGCAGGAAGCCACCCAAACACAGAACACTCGTATGCCAGTGGTACTTAGTACCTCTTGTATATAGGTTATTGCAAATATTGTTCTGAAATGCTTAACTTCAGAATTACATTTTTTAAAGTAATTAATTGTTTAAAATCTATTTTGTAAAGATATAAAAATACAATAGAATTTCTGGAGTACAGATTAAACTATTTGCACTAACACACGTGATGTGCATGATTTAATAAAATAACTTTACTCTCCCTATGCATGTTTGAGTTGAATGTCATTTGAAAACCAGAGATTCATGCTAAGTTTCTTTTGCACTAGATATTGCCACAGTTACTAGGCACAATGTCTGCAGCATGTCCAGTAAGAGCAAAAGACCTTTTTTTTTACCTTTTATTTCACATTAGCACTGGTTTAAGTTTTGGCCTAGCTGATCCCTCTGTCTGTGGTTTTCAGAAGGAAGTGGGGTAGGAGAGAGCCATGGAAGGCTTGGGAGCATATTGCAGTGGAGGAGGAAAAGGTGTTCTGAGCTTTTTTTCCAAAAGGATGGATGTGCCCATGGCAGGGGTGGCGAGACAGGAGGAGCAGTGCCTGCAGGTCCTGGGCAATAGAGGAGAGTCCTGCTGGGGGAAGGGAGTCTGATGCTGCCTCCCCACCTCTAGCATCTCAAACTCCCTATTTGTCTCTTTCAGCTACTGTTTCTTCTGCTGTGGATTCCCTTCCCTCCTCCCTGCTGGTGGCATGTGGAGGTGGAGCCTGGCAGAGCCCGGGTTCCAAGTGCCAGGTTCCCTGGGGGCAGCTGGGGAGGCCCTGCATCACAGCTGTGCTGCCTGGGGCTTAATTTTGCCCTTGTTTTAAAGACAAATGTTGTGTTTTCAGAAATCTTTAGAGCATCAGAGAGCTGCAGATTGAGGCCCAACATGGTTGTATTAAAGAAGAAATCCTTGTAAATTCATTATGTGCACGTATGCATATTTATATTATATACACAGATGCATAGTACACATTGCATGAGGGTTTGTGCTTACAAGTATACCTGTGGTTCCCTAATACAGTGCCTTTTCCAGGAGTTCTTGACATTTGCATGTTCAGAATGATGAGGAATGAGCTAAAATGCACAGTTCACTCTTCTATTGTGAGAATCCCTGGAGAAGAGTTGGGTAACTGGGAAGCTGCTGTTCTTCAGTGCTTTGATACTAAAACAGCAAGTGGAGTTATTTTGCAAGGACTCCTTGCACAAACCTTTCTAGTTTTTTATTGCTTTTTTTAATGGTAATTATATGTGCTCTTTTACATTCATATTTAGGTTCTTTCTTTTGTGAGGCTTGGTTACCTAAGCCTTGGAATTACTGTAATGAGCAACTTTTCACACGTGTGAGATGCTCCACTTGTAAAACAAGTGCTCTGAGCTTGCAGTGAAGTTTGAGGTTTTACAAAGGTTCCTCAGAGTAGCAAAGTTAGTCAGAGAGTTGTTTTATCAGTTGCTAGTTCAATTTGGAAGATTTAGTATAAATCTTAGAATATCAGAACATTTCTTCAGATTTGTCCTGGTGTCTTGAGTGAGGCACCTTTTTTAAATTCTAAAAGAATTTACCTACATGGGGACTACAATAGCAGGCCTTTTATTTGGCCTTTTATTTAAAAATATAAATACATGAAAAATATAGTGTGATTTTCCTGATCCTTGTAGCTGAATTACATGTGTTCTTCCAGAGTCTTTGCTTCATCCTTTTTGCAGAATGTCTGGAGTTTTTGGTGCTAAATGGAGAATTGTGAGCCTGCACAATATATTGCAAGAGTTCCCATAAAACAGTAAGAATTAGTATCAAATGACTGATAACTGAAGCAAAGGTCACTTGTGCATGTATTTTTGGGGTACATCCCTAAGTTATTTTTGTAATCAAGTCTTCTGAAGTAGGTTACCTGTTCCAGATTTCTGCGTGCTTTATGTAAGGTTTCGAATGTGTCCTGCCTTAATCCATAGGGTTCTACCACTTGCAAGAATCATTTCTTCAGCTTGAATCTTCTCCATGACAAATCCACTGCCGAATTCATTCCACCAGCAGCATCTGAGTGCTTTAAAACACCAGGTCACCACTATGGCTTTTGGGAAGCCACTGTCTTTTGCACTGGCTCTGCAAGAGGGGCTGGTAGGGTTTCACCAGGGGCCTTTTCTCCCCTCTAGCTGTTCATCTACCATTAGTGTTTCATTAGCAACTGTCTCAGAATTTTGAGTCTCCATTAATAATAGCAGTTGATCATATAAAAGAATTAGAAGCCATATTCTTTCCTTCTTTCTTGCGTATACCTCTAGGTCTGTTTGAAAGGTGATTGCTTCCTGCAAACAGCTGCATTGAATTCCCCAGATCCAGCTGGTTTGCTCATCCCAGTCTCTCTTTGCACATGCTTATGAACACAGAATTCCTCTTTCTTCTCTAGTGGGGAATTGGGCTGCAGTATAGGGGATTTTTTCTGGCCTTCCTGGGCTTTTACTTTGTACCAGCTTGTTGAAAGTGAGCAGAGATTTGTCCAACACAGCCAAGCCTTCTTGGACGAGAGAGGCTACACCATTCCTGCTTAAAAGCTGGGTGCTACCAATGTCTGACAAAAGGCTTCCAGCTGTAGAAGGTAAATCAGTAATTGAAACACAAGTTTTGATGGGAAGGGACATTAGAGACTCAAGTTCCCTGTTGTAAAGTTAAGGGGAATTCATTTGATCACTAATCTGGATGTCACAGTCATAAAACTTCAGAATTATTTCAGCAGCAGCAGCAGCAGAATGTCAAGAAGTTCAGCGTTTGTTAGAAAGAAATTCTTGCTTTAAGAACTTCAGAGAAAGGATCAGTCGCTTCTCTGGATAAGGTACGTGAGCAACTACTGTTCTCTCAAAAAAAAAACCCCCAAACCAACCTCCAGTCCTGTGTTTGAGTTCATCTTGCTTTGGCTTCCAAAAATTGGACTCCAATACATCTCTCTTGGAGGATGTTCTTTTGCTGCAAATCTTGTCCTGATCCAGGGATTTGACATACCATGATCATACCTTCCAATCTTACTTTATGTGAATGAATTGAATTTCTTAATTTTTTTTTATCCCTCTAGTTTTTCTTGTCAGCTTTTTAAACAATTTTTAATTTTCTGCATGTTCTCTTTTGAAGAGTAGATGCCAGAATAGAATATGTCCTTACAGTTATTACCTTACTAACATCATATGAATAGACAATAAGCTTTATATCCTGCTCTGATATTCCCATATGATTGTCTACCAGAATTTTTTTGGGGGGATTAACTTCTAGCTTCTAGATTTTAACCTTGTCAATCAAATCACAGTAGTCCTCACATCACCCCAGTTTGAAGTGCACCCTGTGGTGTCTGACTTTGCAGTATTGTTTGGTAAAAACCACTGTAGGCAGCAGGCCCAGGCAGCAGCCTGTTCCCATAACTGTTCTGCACAGCAGTGAAAGGGTTTTTCTCCCCCTTCAGGTTTTATAGGGATGACTCCTGAAGCTTTATTTTAGACTATTGATCATACACTGCTGAGCAGTAGTGAGAGAAAAACTGATCCCTAAAGCACAATAGGGAAAATATTCATAGAATAATTCTTTCACTTAGTTTTTACAAACTGACAGCTGTTCTGTAACCTGCATTATTAGTTACAGTGATCGTAGTGTAGTGATCACTTTTACTGGAATATCATGATTTACAGAAGTCTTGGTTAATAACACTAATAAACTAATTTTAAAAAAATCTTTGAAAAGGGGAATTTTATTTTCTAAATGCTTTGACAGATAGTAATTAATTTATATTCTTGAATTTTTTGCTGACTGCTTCCCATCAATTGTTCTATGATGTGCTTACATCTTAGAGCAAAGCAAAGTCAATCCTTTTCCAAGGATCAAATATTTTACTGTTGTCCCTCAGCCCCATCATGTTGTTTGCACATTACTGACACTTCCCTCTCTAATCATTTCAAATTCGAGGTTGTTCACATGACTGAGTTTCTCAGTGTGCTCAGTGAGCATCATTCCTAAAGCTGGTTGGGTCTCAGCTCCAAGGCACCGAGAGATGTGGATGTGTGGTCCATGCTGCTCTGGGATTGCGCTTGCATGTGGTGGACGAGGACATGGTCACTGGTGTTTAGCAGCTATGAGAGAGAGTGGGGGTGTAATTGAGATTCTTGGGTAAATGGTTCTTAGCTGTGGGAATGGAGATGTTGGCAGGGAGAGGTAATTCCTGTGTTATGTCAGGTGAGACATTGAAAATGCCAATGTGCTGCCAAAGGGTGTCATCCCTTCATCGTGTCTGAGGAACAAATCCAAAGCCTGGGTTAAACTAAAAGCAATGTTTTATTACCTGATTGTATTAGTCAGCAACTTGAGACAAAAGAGTGAAGTCCTCAATTCATTCTGTTCAATTGGAATAAAATGTAACCTAAAGCTTGCCCGTATTTGTTTCAGTACCCACTGTTGGGACATGGATTTTTTTTTAGAAACACCGCACACACACTATGAGTGGTTAAGTACTGCCTTCAGTATGGAATGGATTTACTATTTTAATCTTTTCATGCTAGATCATTTATGAAGTTTATATTCTATTTATATTTCTTGTAAGGAGTTCTTGCTCTGGAAGATAATTTTATTGAGTATGTCATCAGTTTTGATGTGACAAAACTACTTCTTGTCTTGAATACAGTGGCTCTTACTTTAAAAATGTTCCAAATATGCAATATATCTTATGGGATGAATAAATGGTAAAAAATATGAGAATAAATTTACATCACAACAGAAAGCTGATTTGTATTGTACATAGTCTTTCATTCAGCCTAACTCCAAATTTCAGCACTTCACAACTTCTGAACCTGCTACACTCTGCTTTACTGTGATAGAAGACAAGTTACTAATTAATGAATCGATTAGAACTTACTTTGATATTGGAATCTATTTACCTATTTATTTTGTGCAAATGGGATTTGCAGCCACATGACCTTCCCTCCTTTCTGTGACGTGGTGAAGCTGGGTCCAACAGGTCTGAACCCAGGGAAGAGAAGGGTTGGAACACTGGGTAGGAATGCAAACTTGGCTTGTGCAAGAGTTAATGGGTTTAGTGGTGAGACATCCTCAGGGTATCAGTCACAGATCATCCTTTAAGAAAACTAACAACCTACAGTCTTTTATCTCCACTGTAAATCACAGGGAATTCTGGAGCTCTGTTTCAGTGCTGACTCAAGAGAAGGACATTCACTGAGTCACTCACATAGTTTTCAGCAAGTTCCAGGAAGAAAAGTCTCCTCCCTGTTTGGAGACTGTGGTTTGGATCCACCCGAGGGTGCAGTTTAAGTACACATGGTTTCACTCCAGGCAAGCAGTAAGTCCTGGTGTAAGACCCGGGTAACTTGTCTCTTACATTTTTCAATTTAAAAAGTTTGAGTCAGAGTTAGCATGAAAACATTTTTGCAGATGCAGTAGATCACTGGGGGGGCTGAGGAGGGAAGGAAGCCTAAAAAGGTGAAAAATATATCTGCTGCTTTTCATGGGACATTGTTGGTAGCAATTAATGTTACAAGTTTGTCTTGAATTCCTGCCTCCCAACACAGCACAGAGTGCTCTTCCTTAGACCTGGAATGAGTTTATTTCTGAGTAATGCTACAGGTAAAAGGTGGTGATAAAGTTTGCTCATTTTTAAAGGTTCAGTGTCAATATTCCAGGCTCAGTTGGTGTGATATTCAAGGCATTTGGTGTTTCTGTTCTAAGTGTAGCAGCCACAGCTGACTGGCAGTTTTTCTGTTGCAGAACCTGACTGGAATCCAACTGTAGCTGGCCACTGTAAGACACATTTATTGCTTTTTTTTTTCCACTTCATAATTATTGCAGTGGCATGTAAGCAAAGACATAGCCTGCAGCAAGTTCTCAGTCATTTTGAAATTGCACTTCCCGCCTTGGGTTGGCCAGGTGTTGGTGTGCCTGTGCTACATGTTGCAGCAATAGTGTCCTTCCCCAGCAGACTGCTCTGAACTGCAATTCTTTAGAAGAATTATGTCCCAGCCAATAATAAGTTACTAACAATCTCCCTTATTATTACTTTACATGATTGCCTTTGCAGTGAGTGAGGGTGTACCTTAGTTATATCCACGTCCCTTTTCAGGAGGATGTTTAGTAGACAAAAAAAAATTGGTGTCTTATATGGTGTGTCTCATTTGAAATCTAGAGAGAGTGGTAGAAATTTATTTGCCCCACACTGATGTTTCTTCCAGTAATTGAAAAACAAATACTGGAATAATTCCATCCAAATGAGCACTTCTGGGAACCTTCTTTGGGGAGAACTGAATTGCTTTGTCAGATGTGTAGGATGTTGCATCTGCTTGGAATGTGAGTCTGTGAGACATCCCTGCTACTGAATAACTGCCATAGATGGGCAGGGAAATGTATCAGGGAAACCTTTGTTGTAAAGTTTGTCAGGATGGAAGATGAGCTGCAGTATTGGCAGAGATAATTCTCAGCTGAGGCACCTCAGCTTTGCTCATGTGCATGTGGACTCATTAACAGTGGTGTTCATTTGGTTCATTTAATGTAAGTTGTTTCCAGTTCCCGTGAAATACATTTCACTGGAGATTATTCAAACACGGTAAGTTCTCATTTGTAAAATAGAGAACAATAATTGCATATTTAGTCATATTCTGCAGCTGTGTGGCCTAATGTTTTAATTTCTTGGACTTAAGTGAGATCTCCGTGAGATCCTGCTGGCTCAGATACTTCATCAGAAAACTGCTGTATTATTCTTTAGATTTTGAGCACATTTTGAAGTTGTTTTGGTTATGAAGATACTACGAAAATATAAAGTTCTACTGTGTGATGTGAAGGTTACTTCCTGCAGCCTCTGAAGTGCAAGCTTGGGAAGCAGTGGGTTTGTCCTGATAAGTATGGTCATGGGTGTCCATGACCTAGGTGTAAGCAGTCATCTCCACTTAAGGAGAAAGAGGATGATGACTCAGGGCAGAAGTCACATCCTGTTAACCCTAGCTGGGACACCACCACTTCACTCTTCCTGTTTCTCACTAATGAAAGCTGAAAAGCCATAAAAAAAAGCCCCTTTAAGTGTGAGAAAGGCCAATCCTTCAGCAATCTGTGGCTGCCCAAATCTTGTATGCAGGTATCTCACCTGTTCAAAAGCAGCTCAGGCTCACCACTGTGTTTATGGAGGTCTCAGAGTCAGATGGGTCTCTTTCCATGGGTGGTGGCTGCAGACCCAGGCACACATCATGGCCTTGCTTCCCTCCAGCTGAGAACCCCGTGCTTTTCTCTTCAGACAGGGGCTGCATCACAGTGGTTTGCTGTGATGTGGGTTCTGCTTTACAGGTGATTACACCTGCTCCTGTGTCTACCAGTGTCCAGAGTGGGAGAGAGCTGAACCCCAGCAGTTGGTAGTGCCCATCTGAGGGGGCTGTGAATGCCCATCAGTGAAAAGCAGCGTCTGGCTCTTGCATCTCAGTGTGCTGGGATCTGCCTTATCGGGTTAGCTTTCAGCTGGAGTCCAGCATATGGTAACAGATGGATTTAGGTTGGATATTGGGAATAAATTCTTCCCTGTGAGGATGGTGAGGCCTTGGCACAGGTTGTCCAGAGAAGCTGTGGATGTCCCATCCCTGGAAGTGTTCGAGGCCAGGCTGGATGGGGCTTTGAGCCACCTGGTCTAATGGCAGGTGTCCCTGCCCATGGCAGGGGGTTGAAATTGGATGGTCTTTTAGGTCCCTTTCAGTCCAAAGGATGCAAGGATTCTGGGACAGAATAGCTCAGCTGGTCAGAGCAGGGGCTAATTACATGAAGGTTTGGGTTTGATCCCTATATGGGCCATTCAGGAGTTGGACTTGACAATCCTTGTGGGCCTCTTCCAACTTAGAATATTCTGTGATTAAGGATATTTATCCAGTTTCTGCTTTACAGTGCACATTTAATGGGCCAGCAAAGCTGTGTTTGCATAGCTTCTTGAATCAAATGATCATTTAGCAGAAACAAGCTGGTGTAGCAGAGCAGAGAAACTCCACTCTTCTATATATTCTCTTTTAGTGGGATGAAACTTTGTGCTTCTCAATGCAATTTTAATGAGATAGAGATTTAAATAAAGGTATTTTAAGCTTTTAAAATGCAATGTGTTAGAAGGGTGAAGTTGCAGTTGTGGTTTGTGGTGTGTACTGTGTGCACAGATCTCTGCTGAGGCATCTTAGTTTGAAAGAGTGTGTTTAAAAACCTTTGCCAAATATATTGGCTGCCTCCCAATAACTTTTAAACTGGCATTGAAGCTGGAGAGGATTTTTTCTTTTGTTACTGTGCTGCATTCCTTAATGCATGCAAAACTGACTCATGTAAGCAAGGAGCTTTTACTAACAGCTTGAGACATCAAATCACAAATTTCAAATACATTTCAAAACATGTTTTGTGATGGAGAATACTTCCCTTACAGCCTTCTTGATTATGTCCTTGCTGGTAGTTGCTGCTTCTGTTTTTCCTCAAATATGTCAGGCTGGTTTTGCTGAAATAAATTGTCATCCTCAGTACCTAAAAGCCCTGGTAACCATGTTGTCTCTGAGTATGTTGCCCCAGCAGCCCCATGCTGGATGTCTGGTTGGTTTGGTTTCCTGGACAACAAACTGGTGGCCTGTGAAACCTGGCCTGGCCTGTATCACCATGAGGGGTGGCAGGAGCCTGCAGGAGGAAGTTCCAGATGTCTTGAGAGGAAGAAAATGAGGGGAAAACAGAGTGTTTTGGGGAACATTCCCACACAATTCAAGGGAGGGTCATGGGGTTAGGGGGCACATCAGGAAGGGAAGGATGAAATGAGTCTGGGAAGGATGTCCCTGGGTTTTACCACACAGGCAAAAAGTACTCTTCCAGCCTTGAAAGAGCATCCCCATCCTCTGCTGGTGTCTGCTGCCTGTGTCCCTGAGCATGGTGGTGGAGAGCCCCAGCAGCTGCCTGGGCAGGGGGAGCTGCCCTGTGTGACCTTGGGAGCAGTGAGAGGGAAGGAGCTGTTTAATGTTGAATGCACTGTGCAAGAGAGGGGCCTCACAGACAATATCTGCCTTCCTGCCTATGCCTGAACCTCGTGGGAAGCCTGCTCCATTCTTATCCCCTTCCTGGCATTGACCTGTGGGTCTGCTGTGACCTGAGGCTTCCTGTCACCGTGCAGGGCCAGCCAGCACCTTCCACCACCATATAAGAGCCAGGTCCATGGGCTTCTCTTGCCCTGAATGCAGAAGATTTCTCCTGCCTTTTACAACAGGGAGGTGGCCTGGAGCTGTGTTTGCAGCATTAAGTAGGTGAACAATAAAACAGCTGCCAGGGGATTTTAACTGGAGACACCCTTCTAGTCACTAAGGTGTCCAGGAAGCCATCTTTGGTCTGGGCAGTCACAGCTGCAGGAAACATGGTAGGATGGGATTTGGTGGAGATCATGCTGCAGAATGCAGCTGGGTACGCTGCCATGGGGGCACAGTGCCACTATAGGCTGGGCACAGCCCCTGGGGAGAGCAGCTCTGCTGGCCCAAGTGCCAAGACTTGTGTAGGGCACAGTGGAGGGAGCACCTGTGCCTGGCTGCATCAGGAGAAGGTAAGAGCTGGGAAGATGTTTTCTGCTGTAGCAGGAGTGATGTTGATGCCAGCATGTCCCCTGCGTGGTCTGAGTCTTGCCTTGGCTAAACTGTGTACTATGAGTGAGATGCCTTTGATGCATCTGTTGCCTCATTTATTGCCTCATCCATAGAGCTTGGCTTGAGCCATCCCTATGGCTGAAAGACAAAGATACTTTTAAAACTTAAAAGAATCTTTGTTCTAGTTTTGTTTTGTCTAATTCTCACTTGTATATAATAATGTACATAATACATATGGAAAAAATTATCTTCACTTAAATGTTTTGTTCTCTATACACATGCCAGTGGAAGATGCTTCATCAATACTTCCTATGATCCCACAGACCCAGACAATGCAGTTCTCAGTACTGTTTCAGTCTACATTTACTGACAAATAAAATAGTTTGTTAATTTTACCAGAAGCAGATGTCAACTTTCTAGACTCAAAGCAAAAAAAAAAAAAAAAAAAACCAAAAAACCAAGGACCAACAAAGCCCCCAAAACAAAAGGGAAAAACCCCTTTAGACTCAGTGTGTGGCCTAAATGCAGCCTCTCTGTGCCTGTGCTGCTAATTGGGCCCTGCCTGTCACCCTCGTTAGCCCTTGGGCTTTCGGGCACTGCTGAGAAGGAACAGCCCCGTTACAGGGCATTGCAAAATGTTACATAATGTCTCTCTTGGGAAGAAAAACTCAGTTCACACCCTGTAAGTCCAAACTATAAGGTAAAAATAATCCCTTTCTATTCTCTCCCAAACAGAACTGCTCCTGGAAAGCAGAAACAAACCCTAGTAATTGCTCTATGTCCCTGGAGTCCTTAACAGAGCATCTGCAGACATGACAGGAACAAGACCTGCTCCGGGATCCCTGCAGTTTTCCGCAATGGCAGAGATCAGTTCTGTTTTACTGCGTTACTGTTTCAGTGCTCTGTGTGTGCTCAGTGTTGTGGCATTACAAAGAAGATGACTTTATTTTCCTGCTGCAAGGAGGTTGAAATCTTAACATCCTGAACATATGGAAGGAGAGTTTTCTCTGACTGTCCAAAATCTCATAAAATGTAAGATGGGGGGAGAGGGGAG
Source organism: Notiomystis cincta (assembly GCA_013398075.1). Lineage (NCBI taxonomy): Eukaryota > Metazoa > Chordata > Aves > Passeriformes > Notiomystidae > Notiomystis > Notiomystis cincta. The sequence goes on from VZRX01020526.1 coordinate 271,613, forward strand.
GCCACGTGCGTGATCAGTGTTCTAGAAAAACCTATTTGTGCTCAGTGTAATGGCAATATTTTTCAGTTGCAGCTCTCCTGTGCAGAAGTGTAATCTCCCTACTGTGGACAGATCAAGAGCAATGAGAGCTACATCACTTTTAACATGGCCAGTTTTCTAAGAACAAAAGAAATCTGTGTCAAGTATGTGATTTGGGTCACTTTTGCACCTTTTTTTTTGTCTGTGCTTCTATTTATGCCCTGGCCAGTTCTTACAATCCCCAACCTTGTAAGAAAGTAAACATGGTTAATAACTTAAAGAGGGAAGAGACTGGTTTCCTAGATCCAATCTGAGCACCATTGCCTTTATTTATGTAAACAGTGACATCATCTTCTGTTGCAGAACGGGAACCCTAAACAGTTACGGAACAGCAAATTTCAGGAAGTGTCCTTATGAGACAAGTGTGGTTCATCTTCACATGTATATATTTAAGAAAGATGCTGTATCCTGAGTCAGATCAGTTCTGTGAATCTGACTTTACTCCAGTTCAAACTGTAATGTATTAGCAAAAATTAATCACTTTTTTTTCCTTTTAAACTGTGTGAAAATCGGTGCCTGCAGCCTGCTGGGGAGTATGAAGAGGAGCAGAGCCGACTCTTTTGTCTCCTTTCAGCTTTCTCCAGAAATCTGCTTTTGCACTCCTCCAAAAGCCTTTTGTAAGTGATACCTGACCCGTCCAGTGATGGTAACAGCTGCCTTGTTCCCAAGATTCAGCGTTAGTCATCCAGGGGATGGTGTTCAGGGCATTGCTGAACTGCCAGTAAAGCATTCAGTTTCCTACTGGGGGAGTTTACTGATGTCTATTAGAAAATATCACCACAGCCAGGTTCAATCTCTTCTCCATCACACAGCATGGAGGAAATGTGCATCCTTTTTGGCCAGAGCTGAAAAAGCAAAGCTATACACCACAGTATGGCTGAGTCGCTGCCAAGGGTGAACATCTGCTCTACAGCTTGTCATTCAGCCTTTAAAGATGTCCTGTGAGCAGCCAAGAGCACTGGCCTGGCTGGGTGCTTGCATCTGTTTTGTACCTGAATGGGAAATCACTCTCTCCAAAGGGGATGGCCACAGATTGGCAGACTCCACCTCTGTGCCAGCTGCACATTGGCAGCAACACATGGACCTCCCTGCTGGAGAGAGAAAACGCTGGTTTCTCCTCACTTGGATTTTCTGTGCCATATTTCCTGAAAAGAATTGCTCCTGTGGTGAATTACCATGAGGAAAGTAGACAAAAGCTCCCCATTTCCTAGCACCTGCCTTGCTGCAGGGACATGTCTCTGTGCCTCTTCTTGCTGTCAGGAAGTGACTTCATCTGCACTGCTCAGGCAGGCACAGAAGGCTGAAAGTTCTTTGGGTTGGCTTGTTTGTTTGTTAAAAAAATTAACAAGTGTTTAGCAAGCATTAGTGATTGTGTCCAGTGAGTTTGCTTTCAAACCTGGCCTCATGCTATGGGAAGGGCTGGGGTTAAATGCTGTTGGACATTGGGAGGTGCCATGGCTCAGTGTCCTCCAGTCATGTCTTAAACCAGAGAACCTTCTGTCCTCTCTGAATTGTTTCCTCCGTGAATGAAGGCAAATGTTGCATTATAACAGGGGCAGAACAGTGTTTCTCCAACCTTCCTTGTATAGTAGCTGTTGCCACTTTTCCTTGGCTTTAAGCCAGGGCTGGCTCAGCAAACCTTTGAGTCAGATCCTGATTTCTCTCATCTGGTAGTTCCCTTTTCCTGTTGCTGCTGGCAGTGCTGACAGCTGGAGCAGAGGAAGAGCTCTTTGACCCTCATATCAGCCTGGGCTGGCCCTGCAAAAGGCTCAGTGCTGCCCAGCTGGCTTGGGGGAGATCGCCAACTTGCTTTTTGTGGCTCCTGCCAGGTTTCACTTGCTGTAATGACTGAGTTTCACACTTAAACCTGGGGAAGATTACATGTGAAGGTGTTCTGTCTTTCCAGCTCCCTGTGAGAGGGGTAACTCCCTGATGGCACTTTGAGCGTACCAAGTTCTTCACCCTCATCTCAAAACATGAGATGTTTTGAGCTTTATAAAAACAGATGAACCCAGCTGGCATGAGGGCAGAAGTGAGATGATTTGGGGTATCTCACAAACATACACTAGTTCCTCACTGAGGCCAAATTACAGCAGTGCCCCAAACAGATCCTCACTGGTGTGGGTTTGCCCAGGGTTAAGGGCTGGTGTTCTGGCTGACGTGCAGGGCAAGAAGCAGTTTTCAGCCTCCTGCTTCCAGGAAGGTGAGGAGATTTGGACCAGTTTGGAAGAAGCTGGTCCTCGTTTGGAGAAAATTTTGGGTGCCAGCATCATGTGATGATTCTCCAGAGTATCATTGAGATACCATTTATCCAGAAGATTTGCTGTGCCTGGTGACTTTAGGGATGTGTTTCTTCCCTGGTCTTACTAAGATCCTGGTAAGCCATCTGGAAATTTCATCCTATGATTATTCCATGATCTGGAAGACCTTTTGTAACTACTAATCCCAGAAACAGATTTTTCCTTCATCCTGTCTGTCAACACAGCCTTTAATATATTTTTATGGGCTTCAGCACAAGTTTGAAGCATCATTGCCTTATTTTTTCCGGACTATCTCAGTGCTCCTTATAGCTACTTATAGCACTTTCTGAGGAAGGGCTGTTTTGTGGGTATTTATTAGGTTCTTCTGTGTCCTTCAAAACTTGACACATCTCTATTTGCACAGTTAGGAATCAGTGTGACTTAGGAGCCATGAGCAGGAGATCCTAGGAAATTATGCTTTGTGATTCCATCTATTTTGCTGCAAAAAAAATGGAGTAATGTTTTCATTAGTAAGACATGATAAATATTTCATTCAAAAATATTGATCCAATTAAAGGGGAGTAAAGCAAAAAGACTAAGTTAAGCTAACTGGTGCCATGTTAGATTCTTGATATTTTGCCCTTTTTTATTGTGTCTTGCCCTCTGGCTCTTGTTCACCCACCAAAATAACTTATGAATGAAGTTTGCTGTCTGTATCTTAACTACTCTGTGGAGGGAGTGGGATATGGCAGGCAAGAATCCTGTCTGCAGGAAAAGCTGTTTAATAGAGTGCCATCAGTGTTGGGGGCTTTTGGGAGGGTCTGTGTTGTCATCTTGCCTGGAACCATGGCCTTGTGTTTGTGCAGGAATATAAGGCCCTAGGCAGAAGTTCAGAGGAGCTTCCTAGAGGAGCCTGCAAGACACACATCCTGTAGCTGGAGCATGGCAGAGCGATGGAGAGGCAGGAAGGGTCTGGTGTATGCACAGACCCAGCGAGGGGCTCGCTGCAAGTCCCCAGGTTTGCTGTATGTGTGTGTAGGAGTGGGCCCCAGAGCACACAAACTCCTTGTGCACTTGCAGAGCATTGTGTAAAGCCACCCTCTGCAAGTCAGGAGCGATGCAGGGAGAGCTGCCTCCTTTTTCTCTCTTTTTAAGGAAGAATTCTCAGAAAATGTTTTTACATTTCTTGGGAACAACAAAAAAGCTTGACCTAATTGCTCTTCTAAATGTATGCCCATGGCTTCTGAAAGGCCCAGCAGGATATAAAACCACCAGTTACCAGTTCTAATTTTTGCCAGAACTTCAAAGTGTTTCCTTTTATGCAGTGATCTTAAAACTAGTCCAAGAAAACACTAATGCCATTACTCAGATATTCCAGTTATGCCACCAATATGGAAACTTAAATTATTATATTTCCCACAGGCAAATCTTCCTTTGTTGGTTAAACTTGATGGTCTTCCGCTTGCTTGTAGGGAAGATACAACCTCCTTTCCACGGTCTGAAAAATGGTTGCAGCTCAAAGCTGACCTGTCTTGGTTTGAAAGACAGGTGTCTGCTAAGGAAGGCAGGAGCCTCCCTGGGAATGGAAAATGTAAACCCCTCCCCTCTGGATTATTAGTATTTTGAAAATTAAGGGTCTCTCAGGCAAAGACAGGGGAACAGGAATAACAGTCCTTTACCAGTGTGTATAATAANATTGCCAGGGCACCAGTCCAGGGCTGCTCTCAGAGCAGAGGCTCCCCCGCGGCAGGAGAAGGGGCTGGGCTGCACTGCGGTGCTGGCAGCGAATTCCCTTCCCAGGCAGCGGCTCCGAGCGGCCTCCGAAACCGAGAGGGAGAGAGGGCGCAGCCGCCCCTGTGCCCGACTTTTACCAGCCCAGTTCTCGAGGTGTCTCTGCCCCTCTCAGGGAAACCCTCAGACAGAGAAGTGCAGCCAGATGCCATCTTGCCCTGAGCCTGGCTAGTTCTTTTGTTTTCCTTAAGTACCCATCATTACCGTTTCTTGGCAACTTATAGGACAAAATTCCCTAACAGAAGGAAAGAACTTAACCCTCAGCATGACCCAAGAGTGATGACTAATGGACTAAATAAATAGGACCTGAACATAGCAACCAAAGTCCTATTTAGACTTTAAATGTTTTTTAATCATAGTCATATCCTTCTCTGGAAAAGAAGCTTCACATGGACCAGCCAGTACTCATTTAATAAACCTGTTTTTATTTTGCTGTTTGAGATTACAGTTCCCATCTTTATCACTTGTTCATCATGCCCAGACTTTTATCAGAAGAGAAAAAAGCTTGTGTACCTTCAGTGATTAAAAGCAAAATCAGTCAGGTAGGACCCAGTACTATCCCCTTAGTCATTTCTTGGAAGCTCTGGAAGCTGTGGTTCATCTGCCTGTGCCAGTGTGGCCATGTGTGATCTGGCAGTGTGTTGATTTTGTGAGTGAGGCCACAGGATTGCACAGGATTCACTCAGGTGTGCTCAACAAGCTGCAGCTGCTCTGCTCCAGAGATTATGACTACATAGTATCAATACATTATAAAATTGAGAGGGACAGGAGGTTTTTTGGTCAGGTTGTTTTGGGACTTGATAAGTGCAATTATTTGGGCAGGTCTGAAGTATTTACTTTTTTCTGCTGGAGTGACCTCACAGTAGCATTTGACCTTGCAGTCAAGCCAAGGTAGGTTTGTCCCTTGGCCACTGGGCCCAGGAGAGCCCCACCAGATGTACCAGGTCCTGGTCAGGGCGAAGTCCTGGAATGCCAAACAACAGCCCCCAGGCCCAGCAGAGTCCCACAATACTCAAAGTGGTTTCAATGACTACAGGATGTGTGGTCAGAAAGGAAGAGGTTGTTCAAGAATCATTTAGATGTAGAGAAATCCTCCTGCTTAAGCAAATATCCTGCTGAGTTTCTCCTGGAAAATAATTCAATATATAAACCTGTACCTTTTCCAGATTATGAGGGATGGAATATAAGAGAGAAATGTCTAATTCTCCAAACTTAGAAAGCATGCAAGCCTCAAACTCTTTTCCCAGTTGGAAAATTTGCTGTGAAGAAAAGGAAATAGACTTTTATAAGCAATATTTAATTCAAGCATTTGGCTAATTCTGCTGCAAAGCTCTTACGTCAAATTCTGATTAATTGATGTGGATCTCAAATTAAAGGGATTAGGGAGAGGAAGTGGACTCTAAAGGTAGGAAAGCTTCGGTTTCTTGTTCACTTTTTCCTACTCATCAAATGTATATTTGGCCTATGTTTCTATTTTAAGTGTTGTAGGGAAACTTAATTCTACACGTCTGCTGTCGCTCTTTTTCTGCCCATTGTCATCAGCTCTGCCATGGGTGTGTTCCATTTTACTGTTGCAGAAAGGGATCAGGATCATTCTGGAAATGACATTGTTGTACAAATGCTGGGAATTTCTACATTTATTCCATTAGGTTAGAGAATGGAAAATGGGTGGTTTATTATTCTTATTACTCATTTAAAGTATGTGTTAGAACAGTGCCCTGTTTCACAATGTGATATTGTGCAGTAGCTCAGCGCCTGAGGGCAGCCATGGCCGGTACCTTCCTTTTGTTGTTACGTGTGTGTGTATTCACAGAAGTGTATGTTGTGTTCAGGATTCCTACAGGGACCACTCTGGGGATCCATCTGAAAGCTTTTCATCTGGCATTAAGGTCAGTCTCCCTCTCTCTGTCCTTGCCATTTCTCTGTTGTGTGCGTGACCCTCAGCTCCTGTTGTCCACAATCCCATTTTCTCCCAGCTTCCAAAACCTTCCCATTTCCCATTGTGAGTACTCTCATTCCTAAATTTCAGAGTACTGGCAGTCATCAATCCAGTGTCACAGTATCCTGTAACACCATGAATGGTGGTTGTGAGTGCTTTTTGCTTGCTGTGTTCATAAAGCAGCTACAAAGCGACGATCAGAGGAGCCCAGGTCTGCATCCCACCCTGGCTCTGGTACTGTGGACTTGTGATGGATTTACTGCTTTCATAAATGCAGCAAACAGCATTGCCAAACCCAGTGGTTTATCTGGGGCCACCCATGTGCTCTGGAAAAAATAGCTCATCCTGGGAGGAAAGAATGATGGGGGGTTTCCCTCAGTTTCCAGTAGACATTTTGAGAGTAATTACGTTTCTCAAAAAAAGAGCTGCTGCTTGTTTTGTGAGAAAAAGGAGATAAGAATAAGGGGGTTAAATGTGGTAACTCTTTGGGATACCAGCCCTGCCAGTGCTCTGGAGAGAGGAGAGCACAGTGGTGATGAGCCAAATTCACCTTGGGGCCAGTAATTAGTCAGGTGGGAGTTTCCCACTAGATTGAGGGTATCCTGGGAGCTCTCCTGGAATACGGAGAAAAGAGGGGGCTCAGCAAAGCAAAGGATCTTGTCATTTTCTCCCGGTTTTCACCATGTAATTCATGCTTTGCTCTGTAAAGCACTGTGATATAGTTTGTATACATTATGTAAAATAAGTTGTATTCTACTCTATTGAAGAAATACAAATATAAAATAAAGACAAAGGATGGAGTAAAGTAGCTGTGTGGTAACTGGACCCCCAGTCCCCAGTTGCACTGATTGTCCCATTCCCCAAGACTGTGGCTGCGGGTCTTTGCCGTCCCTGGAATGATGTAGGTGTTTTCTACATGCTGATACAGTGTTAAATGCAGACTGTCCTGGATGAAAAGGGAAGCACAGATCAACAGTCGCACACTGCTCTCCAGGAGAGCCTGTCTCCACTATCCCCTTCTCCCCTGCTGTTTGTGGCATTGTGCAGCTCTTCTCTTTCAGGAGTTCTAAGAAACAATTTTTAACTGTGCTTCACTTTTTTGAAGTTGAGAAAGCTCTAATACATCTCCAGGCACAACTGACACGTGGGCCCTTTATGGGTAGTGCCTGCTGGTAATGGAACAGCATGGGGCAATTTGTAATCTAGGGAAAGCAAAAGCCCAGCTCTCCGGAGTTGGAGTGGGAGGGTGGTTGAGAGGGAGGTGAGGATGGCTGTAAACGCTTCACATGGGTAACTTGCTATTGCACAAGGTGGAATCTGCCAAAAACTGCCAAGGGGAACCTTTTATGGAAATGAAGATGTGGCTGTGAGCTGCCCGGCAGCAGGGCGAGACTCCGCTTCTGCAGTGCAGCCCCGAGGCGGAGCCGCGTCCCGAGCCCGCGGCACCGGCGGCCGCTGCGGGACTCGCGGCCTCCCGGGCCGGGCAGAGCAGCCGCAAATAAATCCTGGCGGCTCCCGAGCCCTCTGCAAGGGCTGCCAAGGAGGTCAGCACAGGGGGCTCCGTCAGAAATCCTTCTGCTCTGTGGGAATTTCCTTCTTGAGCGACTACTGCACTTTTTAACCCGAAGATTAATGGAGGGGGGCCGTGGAAAGGGCCGGAGTGCTGGAATTAGTTCATTAGTCTCCAAGCAAGCATGCAACCGATGAGTCACCAGCACCACTTCCTGCACGCTGATGCTCTGCCTGGAGCTCTCCCAGCGATGTGGCCCAGCCCTGCAAAGGCAAGACCAGATCACCGCATGCTGCGACTGCGGGCTGTTAATGCTATAAAATAAAAACTAATCTAGGTTAATTACACTGCACATGTTATTCATCTATAATCCTGCTCCTTGGCCTCTTTCCCTCCCAGTATAGTTCCCCATTGTTTTCTGTTCCTCACTTAAGGTGTCCTTGACTTCCTTTGGGTTTCTCCATTTTTTCCAAGACCTGGAATGACAAAGGTGCCTGCCTGGCAGCAGTGCCTGCTCTGCCCGTTCACCTGGGGCAGACTCATGGCTGAGTATGTGAAGGCAAAAACAGCAGTCAGAGCCATCATTTGGCTTTGATGGGTCACCACCTGTGATGGCAGTGAGGGGCTGCAGCACAGCATAGTGAGTGGCTGGAAGTGCTCCTGGTCATAGGATCAGAGAATATAACAATTTGGAAGGGACTTACTGAGTCCAGCTCCTGGCCCTGCACAGGACAACCTCAAGACACCAGAAGTGATGGTCCTGGTAGGGGATACACACAGAATGTGTCTGTTTCCACGATGTTACAAAGGTTTGTTGCTACATCCGACAGAAATGGGTTGAAAATTAAATCCAGCCATGCAGGGGATCAGCCTGTACCTGCAACCAGTTCCTACTCTGAAACAGAGCCTTGTGTCAAACCAGTTGTCTTCCTCGAAATGGAAGTGGTGGTGCTTATGTGCAGACTTGTGTGCAGTCCTGGCTGCAGCACTCTGGGTGAGACAGCCCCTCTCTGCACTGCAAGGACCTGGAGGGAGAGCCGGAGAGCAGGGCCAAAATGCCAGATTTTTCATTCCTAGAACACATCTCTCACCTGCACTGCTGACCTGGGGCTGGGGAAGAGAAGCCCCAACCACAGATTCAGGCTGGAGGGCTGAGGGCATCCAGCTCATCCTCCACCACAGGGATCCTGGCACAGGTTTGTTTAGCAGCAAGGCTGGGGGTTGAGCTCAGAGGGACCTGCAGCCGTCGTGACTGAGAATCATCACCTGCCTGTGCAGCTGCAGGAAGCTGGTCTGTCCCACTGCTCTGCCTGAGACTGCCCAGCTCCGGTAAATCTATTGCTGCCATAGGGGCTGAGAAATGAAAAGGTGTCAGCTCAACAGGGCAGTCTGTAGGATATGGTCTGGTTGCCATCTGAAGCCTGTGGCAGCATTCCCAATGACTTGAGTGGGAGAAGCACCAAGACTGTGATCCCCCTGAGATGATAAAGATCTAAGATTTGCTAAATCTGGACAAAATAAGCTGTACTTTGGTTTTGGTTTGAGTTGTTTTATGCAAGAGACTTTGAAATGATCTTAATACCCCACAGAGGATTGTTGCACTTTCATGTGATGCCAGTGGGATCAGTGGATGCTCCGGTGGGGTCCCAGGGTGCAGTGCCTTGAGGTCTCCAGCCCCCTCAGCAGCAGCAGTGGATTCTGGGCATCATTCAGGTATTTTCCAAAATGTTCTGAACAATTTTTTGCTGCAGTCATTTCCAGCAGGTGTTTGTAAATGTGGTGACCATTTGTTTTTTCGCCAGCCTTTGTTTTTCTTCTCTCTTCACCTATTTGAACACTGTTGCCACAGGGAACAGGATTCAGAGGGTTCAACCACTGGCTGGAATTTTTTCCTTTTATTCTTAGCCTTTTCTCTTTTTTTTAAGACTGCATTTTTAAATGGCATGTTTATAAGTGGGGACCTCATTTTCAAAACAAAGTGCACCACTAATTTTGCAAACAGCTGTTGCAAGGGAGAGCCCAGACCAGAGACCTTTCACATCTGTAGCTCTGACTGTGTCCCTGCAAAAGCAGTGTTAGGGTGGAGGGTTCTGTGGTAGGTACAGGAGGGAGTCATGACCCCTACAGGGCAGTAAAACAGCTGTTTTGAACTCTTGGTCTGTCCTGGTATCCCCTCAAGCTCTTCCCCAGCTCAGACATCCCTAGCACTACTCTTCCTAGAGAAAACATGCAGTTTCTTAAGTGGTTTAAATACAGTAACTTGGGGGATCTGCATGTTGGTGAAACAGACCCCGTCCACACCTGAACCCCTTCCCCCTGCACCTGCTCCCTGTGATCAGCAGCCCTGGGAAGTTGTTGCATTTACCAGCAAAACCAACATGTCTGTGGGTATGTTTTCAGTGGCACTTGTGCATCTGCTTTAGATTGCTTTAAATTACAGCAAGGGGCCAGCGATGTTCAAATGGACTCAGAGGTGAGACCAAAGAAATGAGGCTTAAAATTCAAAGCAATCTGACCTGCCCTGCCATGGGCAGTAATGGTCTGAGTAAGGCACTGGCACGGAGCCATCTCCCTGACTCCTGGGAGAGATGCTTTAAAAGCTCCTCACATGGGCAGTTCAAATGATGTACACATGGGGAAAAAGAAAATAGTGTTTAATTGAAACTCTGCACATGTATATATGTTTTTAGGGTAAACAAAACAGATTGGGCAAATATTTACTTCTGCCCCTACTGCTACAAAGCAAACTTTCCCACAGCTTTTGACAGAGATAATCTGTTTTTTAGCCATGATGGTGAATTTGTAATGACAAGGTTTCATTCTGAATCTTTCAGGATTTCCTGATTGGTTCTCATGCAATTATTTTGATTAACAATGAGGTTTTCAGACCAACTTGAAAGGGTCTTGGAGCCTTAGGAATAACCTGGCTCTTCATTATTCCTCTCACTGGGATTATTTTCTGCAGCTTCCTAGCACTAGAATCAAATTCTTTGAAAATCAAAGAAAACTACATCTTAAAAATACCTCATATCTCCACCCCCCTTTGAGATGGGTTTCTTCAAGTTTAGAAAAATGCTTTTACCCATGTCGGAAAAAGAGAAAAGCATAGAATTGGAACAAGAATGAAATCCCAATGTAATTTTTTAATGAAAAGATTAATGCTTTAAGTGGTCATTTCTGTGAGAAGACAACATCTGAAAACAGAAACTGGGAAGTATTCAGGGCATTTCTGATTCAAAAAGAAATGAGATCTCATTCTAGAAACCTCTGGATGTTTCGCTTTCATTTATAAACATAGGAGGGAGCTTAAGGAATTAGGAAACATCCATTAGTGCTGTTTGCTCAGATTTCATTGTTCTGTTCTTATCAATTAGATTTTTCCCCCTTTTTTTAAGATGATGTGGAATTCTCAGACTGGCTTTAGAGTGTGCATGCCAGCAGATCCCCTCCTCACTGCCTGTCTCTGTATTGCAGGCAAAGGCATCTTTCTGCAGATGGGAACAGTCCTCCAGAGTTCCCATTCCCAGCACAAAATGCCAGCAGTGGCAAGCATTCTTAATTAAAAGCAATGTATAATGTGCTTGGACCCAGTGCATCCTAGGCAGGGTCCAAATCAGCAGGGACTGCACCCCTGGAACTGTCCCCACAACCGCCCACTGCTCACGGGCAGGTGGGAAACGAGACCTGGCTCCTGCTCACAAGAGATGCTCGTGGGATAACCCACCCTCTCTGTTATCAGCCAGGATGTCCCAGCATTGAAAGCAGCTGCTTACCTGACACCAGGAAGGGCTGTGGTGCAGTACTGAAGCTGCCTGGCCCCGGGGAGAGGGGGAGGGTTGTCAGTGCAGCTTCACAGTGCCCACCCTGGCACTGCCACCCTCCACTGAACTGTCGGGGAAGATGGAGGGTTGATGTCAACCAGGTGAGCCTAAACATCTGCAGTGTAACACTGTGAGATGTCTGCTGTGACAGGTCTTGCATTCACATGTCCTAGGTTAATTTGTCACCTTATAATAATTTAGATAGAATAGTGGATTTAATCGTCATAGTGGCAGAACTCAGTGAGGATTGAGAGGGGTGGTGTTGATACAAGCTGAGAAGCCTGTAAATGAAAAAACAGGTTTTGCTTTCTGTGAAAGTGAAGCTTTCTGAGTTCAAGCAGTTTCCCAACCGAACTGTCCAAGTTTAGCAAACACACCAGCCAAAGGTAAGTACGTGGAGCAGCGCATTTTCTTTCACACCGCCGAAAGTGGAAACATAAGCTGTGTGTCTGATGTCATCTCCATACAGATGGGTTGGAAATGCTGGCTCCCATCTGAAACATCATTACTTTTACAGTGAACTTTTTAAAACTCCATTATTGCTGCTAATATTATGTGTATGTATTTTAGAAGTAATTTCCCCAGACTCCAATAAAACGTTCTAACAGAGTTTTGTCCTCTAAACAATTTTAACCCATGTTTTGCCTTTTGGGGAGTACTTTTGGCCCCCAGGCAACACAGAAGAAAAATTGCTGGCTAAGTAACACCAGATGCAGGAGAGACTGCTGGCCACTAGAGAGCTCCCAGATGAGAAGGCCTTTCAGGTTGAAATACAAATATGTTTTGTAATGAAAGCAGAAACCCTCTTTTACTTTAGGGCACAAGGACCAGCCGTGAAACACAGAAAGGTTTCTTGCTTGATTTACAGGAAGAGGCATCATTATCCATAGTTACATTTTTCATACCTGAAATCAAAAGCCCCAAAGCTGTCCTCCCTCCAGAGCTAGGTTTGGAAAATTATCTTAAATGTTGGGTTTTGCTGATCTCAGGGGTGAATGAAAAACTGCTGCAGCCCCTTGATAAGGGTGTCTGGAGGGGGATTAAGTGTCAGCCACCATCTCGTGCCCCATCAGTGGTGCAGCCTCAGAGATGCCACGTGTCACCTGGAATTACAGCACTGCAGTCACAGCCTCCTGCTCTGTGGCAAAATGGCAAGGGGGCACCTCTCCCCTCCTTCTCCATCACTCAGGCTCCCATTATTGGGGACAAAAGTCAGCTTTTGCATAACTCACAGTGCCTGGGAGCTCAAGGATTCTGGCTGTGTCATGTGCCAATAGTCCTTTGGGAATTACCTCTGGGACAGGAAGAGACTCTGCCAGGTGCATCCCTCTGTAGGGACTGGCTGAGGATCATGTTATTTATATTGGGCTAAAATGCACTGGATTGACTCAAGGGTCTCAGCAAAGCCTGTGCCTTGACAGCTCACAAGTGAAGCCCATGACAGGGTGCAGGGTGGGATGTGCTGGCATCAGAGCCATGGGTTCCAGGAGCCTGGTGTTGGTTGTTTGCTGCGAGCACTTTGTCACCAGTGATGAGAACCTGTATGGGTTCCTGCAGACACGTGGGCTGGTGCACTGGAAAGGACACAGAGGTAGAGCAAGGGTGGGCAGCAGCTGTGCCCAGCATGGCAAGTGCCAGTGCACCTGGGCCAGCGAGTGCTGTGTCCACAGGGCACTGCAACACCCTGGGTAGAAAACCTCCAACACAGCTTGGACCTGCTGCCTTCCTGCTGGCCCCATGAAATGCTCCTGTCCCTGCCATGTGTGGCCTTCCCTGTGACACCCTGCAGCCTGCCTGCCTGGCACATCCTCCTTTGGAGGAGGATGGTAAGTCCACACCTGTCCCTCTCCTGTGCCTGCCACCACAGCTGGGCAAGAGGGCAGCCTCTGTGTGGCAGCGAGAGTGGGCTCTTTTACTGAGCCATGATTTTATGCCTAAAAAATGGTGTTTGAAGAAGCCTTGCATGGAGCCAGATTTAGCTTAGTTTCCTGGGGGGTCAGGAGCCTAAAACTTCCCATCTGCCAGCTCTGAACAGGCTGCAGAGACAGTGTGGTGGCTGAGGATGAGCGTGAGCCCACAGCCAGGGATGGGGGGCAGGGGCCAGTGCCTGGAAACTCAGAATGTGTTTCCATTGCTCAACAGTCACATAGCAGAGGAGCACAAGAGGAACATGGAGGTCAGGGTTGACATCATCATGTAACCATTTTAAACATCTTGCTGGAAAAAGCAGCAGTTGGAGATCCTGATGGCTGCCACTACTCTATCCTATGCATTTTGGTAGTACCACACACAGGGCCTGGGGCTGGTGTGCAGAGAGCTGGAAACGCAGTGGGCTGTGAGGGAAAAGCAGAAACAATTTCTTACCCATGCTCTTGCACAGGTATCTTGAGCTGGACAAAATCCAATCACCAGGAACTCCTCTCTGGTCAAAGGATGGAGGGATGTGGGTGCCCAGGGATGGGCATGGCCAGGCTAGGGCTGGCTGGAGTACCCTGGCAGCAGGGATGAGGCTGGGATTTTTTGGGGCCCCTTCCCAGTGTGCCTTTTCGGATCTGGGTTTCTCCTCTGCCAGAAGCAATTTCCACCCCCTTCAATTTCTCAGGGACTTGGTGAGAAAGGGGGAAAAAAGTGCTATCAAAGATTTTCCCCTTCCCTTCCAAAGTATAAGCCCGTGAGGTCCCTGGGGCAGGGATTTGGCAGCCACAGGGATGTGTAGGAATACAGGAGACCTCAGGACAGGGCTTAGGGGTGTACATTGTTAAGAGCAATATCTCATTGAGGACTTCTCTGCATCACACTCACTGCTGAGTCTCAGCAAAACTGGCCATGCCAACCCCCCCAGATCCTGTTTTCTCTCAGGTGTGTGTGTCCCTGTTCTCAGCAGCCTGGGACAAGGGTGTGCCCAGCATCCCTGGCAAGAGATGAGCGCAGCACCACAGTATTTGCTGATATTTTGCCTTTCAGGGCATGAAGGAGTTAAACTTTTCAGATGGAAAGCGAACTGAAGATCAGACCAGCAGCCTGGTGACCTCCCGCTGCTGGGACAGCAGCTGCTCCCAGCCAAGGCTGGCAGTTCCATCCATCCACCGGCTTGGCGTGGCTGCGGGAGCAGGGGACGGTAGGTGCGAGGGGCGGCACGGCTGGGCACCGTGGGGGACCTGCCCTGGCTCTGCGGGACCCGGCGCTGGGGCCGGGCGGCGAGGGCAGGAAACGAGGGTCCGAGGAATGGAGCGAGCCCCGCGAAGGCTGTCCCTGCTCTGCTTTCGGAAACCGGGCTGCTCAAAGTGAGCCCGTCCCGGCGCTGCCTGGGGAACTGGGATTTCTTGCCTTTTGGGACACCCAGTCGTTAGATCCCGAGAGTTTGGGAAAAGCTCAGTTTTGTAATTGAACTCCTTGCGTGCAGCAAAGGAGGATACTGTGGGTTTATTTCTCCCTGATGAGGGAGGAATGATTGTTGTACTACTTAATCCTGTCCTCTGATGGCCAGCGATTTACCAATAAATGCAAAAAGCAGTGGATGACAGTTTACAGTTTCTAAACAATGAAAGATTTTGATATAAGTGGAAATTGAGGGTTTTGCCCCTTGAACTGAAAACATTGTGGTCTGATTCTAAGTAGTATCAGGCATAGCCTGTTGTGCTAAGTTGTCTCCCTGGCTCTTCAGTTTATTGAGCGATAGCAAAGACTCTCTGCTTCAAAGTGTCAGTAATCTGAAAGTTTATTTTGCAGTAATAAAGTGGTCTTGTTTTACCTAAGGGTTTGCATAAACATTTATCATATAATTTATATTGTAATGTAATCATTTTGCATGATAGAATTGTCTTGTTCAGAAATCATGGCTGAATTGAAAGTCATGATAATTTCTGGTAAAGAAACAAGGCTTACTTAACATAATTAAAAGTAAAGCCACAATCCAATAAAATTAAAGTCAAAGTAGTATTCTGTTCTCTTCACTACAAGAATATCCTCAACCCCTATGGCATTTTATGTTTTTCCTTAGAAAGAAATCAGAAGACATATTTCCCTAAAACTTGAGACTTTTATTTTTTAACTGAAATGCTCTTGGGATGGTGTTTGAAGGAGGTTGCCAGGCTGCTAAGTGGTAGTTTCTGCCCAGGCGAATGGAACTGCAATCACCACATTTCAGAGTCAGAAAAGCTCAAATTGCTCTTTACTGGCCTCCCAGTCACTAGAACTCGATTCCCCCAAGGTACTTTCCAGCCAGAGATGAGGCTCTTGATTACAGAAATGCAGGTCTCCTGGTAATTGCATTTGATTTATTCTTCCATATCATGGAGAACAAGTCAGTGTTACGCTTTTGAAGTATGAACTCTTCCAAATGCTAACGTGTGGGGAGAAAGAAAGCAGCAATTTTTATTATCTTCTTAACAACAGCCCATAGGAATGTGCTTTGCAGTGAGTGCAGCTTACGAGCCCTCCTGCCTCAGCTCTGGCTTTTCCTGAGGGCTGCTGGCACAGCTGGGAACCCCTCTGCCAACTGGCCAAAAATCCATCAGGGGAAGCAATAATTGAAGAGAGGGGAGAGGAAGCCATGGGATACATTAAGAAAGGAGCTACTGATGAAAAGTCATTAGTAGAAATGCTGTGGGGAGCCCCACTCCTGAGGGCACCCCAGAGACAGCCTGTGGTTGCTCAGTAAGATCCATGGGGGATCTGGAGCATCTCTTGGGGCCAGACAGCACCTGATGTAGGTGACATCACATGGTTCCCTGGTGATTTGTCTCTTAGGAGTGCTGGGAAGGGATGCTGGATGCTATGGCTTTTGTTATTGACTTAATGCCTTTCCACAATGGTGGGGTTTGCCCCACAGCCATCCCCATCTGCCCCTCTCTCTATAACTGATGTCACAGAGAAAATGTCCTTAGGCAGGTGGTGATTTGTCTGAGGGGAGCAGAACCTGCCCAGGCTGGTGAAGTTTATTCAGCAGTGACTTAATACTACTCTCATTCAAGTGGATAATAAAACTCCTATTGATATTTTTCAATTACTGATGACTTTCTATGGACTCTCTATTACCACTGAAGCCATGCCCAGAGTGTGCAAGTGTGCAGGGGTGCACAGCGCAGAGAAGTCTGCTGTATCCTGTTTTTGTAAAAGGGCTTTTCCTCTTAGTAGTTGTAGTGAAAACAAACATGTGGAAGAACAATGGGACTTTTTTTCTGTTTTCCTCTAGATTTTTAAATACAACAAAAAGCCTATTAGAATTAAATAAAGTGCATTAACAAAAAAGGGATTCCTATATGTTAATGAGGAAAATAAGCGTAACTATGTGAACATACAATCACAAGCACAAAGGTCATTTGCCTTCTTGACCTCAGCCTGTGTTTTTGCAGTTGAAAGCCTATTCATTAAATAGCTTGTGAAAACAGGGCACTGGTAAGGAACAATGCCTGTGCCATAAAGCTGTTATCTGTAATAGAAGAAGGTCAGCTTCACACCCTAGAGAAACACCCTTGCATGCTGCTGGGCACTCTGCAGGCTTTGGAGCTGGCAACTCAGCAGGGGCCAAAGGAAAGTCCATAGAAAGAATTTCCTCTCTTCAGATAAACCCAGAGGTATTGTATTTGTTGTGTCTACAATATTTTTCAATGAGCAAACTAGGATAATTCTAGCTGCTGTAAAAATGGAAGTAATATTAAGATGTTAATTCTTTCTAGGAGTAAAACTTGGAATCACTGTTCATAGTATGAACTGATCCCAAGAAAACAGGGATTAGGATGAAGTAGAGTGTGAAAGGTGGGACAACTGCCTTCCACTGTTCCTATATAAATCACGTGTGTTTTAGAGAAAAATCTGACTGATTCGTCCATATGAGAGGTGGAAGATCTACTGTAAGAGATAGTTAAGGGTACAGGTAGCTGTTCACAAGGTCAAGTTACTCCTGTTTGAGCATATATTTCCCTCGTGTGTG
Source organism: Notiomystis cincta (assembly GCA_013398075.1). NCBI lineage: Eukaryota > Metazoa > Chordata > Aves > Passeriformes > Notiomystidae > Notiomystis > Notiomystis cincta. The sequence continues at coordinate 288,924 of VZRX01020526.1, forward strand.
GCTGCCTACCTGCAGCTTTCTGCCATGAGTCACTTTTCCTCTGGGAAGTGGAACCCCTCGCCTGTGACACCACTCTTTCCATGCAGGTGCTGCAGCTTGTGACCACACCTGGCCTTGACCTTCTCAGCAGCAGATCAGGAACCCAAAGCCCTTCAGTACAAGGTGGGTTTCCTGTGCCATAGTCATCATCCTCCTTGCTGCTCTCCTTTGTCTTGTTTTCATTTCTCAGTGGCAAACATCATACTGGGATACAGTTTTCAAGTGTGTTTATGTGGGATGAGATTATTCGTGCTACTGACAAAGTTCAACACTCTTCTGACAGAGTAACTTGTGCTTGACTTTTAAAATATCATATCCAGGGCTCTCCAGATATCACAGACTTAGTTTTGCTTTATCACCAGTTTAATAAACTGGTGTCACTGGTTTATTGAAAAAGGGCTGCTTGTCATTGTTGCTTGAAGTGCAGCTGTGTGTGGACACAAGGTGGGGACACCTTCCAGACTCCATCCTACAGTGGGCAGGTGAAAAAGGCAGAAGAGATATTGGTAGTACCAGATTTCATCCCAGTGTGTTCTGTTTCTGAGGTCAAAGTGCTTTGTGAAATCGATATGATTTTGAAGGGATTATTTTAAGATTGAGAGAAAAGGATAAGGTGCAATAATATCAAAGTACCACATTCAACATTATTTGGAGTGTAAGATTTTGGATTTATTTTGAAACAACATATCCTTTCAAGAATTGGTTTGGTCTTATTCAGTTCTAACACATAATACAAAGTCAAAAATAATAGTTTACATGTGCCTGAAACCAAGGGGAGCAGCTTTTTGCCATCATTCTCCTGAGAACTTTATGCATCAGGGGTTTGGCTCCAAGTCATAGTGATGCTAAATTTAAAAATCCTTTCAAAGCAGGGCTCAACCTTTCTCACAACTCTCCTCATAAAAAGCTCAATGTTGAAGTGATAATGTTCGGAACAAAGAACACTTAGTATAAACATTTAGCTTGTACTAAATAAATTACACTTGGTCTTACAGTCACGTTACTGGTGACAGCTTGTACAGCCTGCACCCTTCCCCTGTAATTCACCAGAACGAAGCAAATGTACATTGTTAGGAAAAATTTCTTGACTTTTGTCAAAGAGCCCAACTGCTGTCAGCAAACATATTGTGGGAATATGAATCTGGAAACAAACAGATCATTAGAGGGTGAGTTAAGGTTCTGTGATTTAATTCTAAACATGTTGAGTGAGTGAACCAGAGATGTGTAATGCCAGAAAAACTGCACACTAAAAGGATTTTTTTCTTTAATGAAAGCTGGTATTTTTATTGAATACAAAGTGCTTTGGGTGACAAAGATGGTTACATATGGAAAATACGAAGTTTTGCTTGTTCTGGCGAATTATGAAGATCACTTGATTAGAAGTAACATTGTGCCAATGCAAGTTTAACATTCTTTCCTTTGTGGAAATTATTCATCCATTTACAGAACTTTACTAAAGTACAATAATTTTCCAATGTTAAAAAGAGAATGTATACAGAGGATCTCTGCTTGGACAGCAAGTAGTGACCTGGGCTTGTGCAGTCACATCTCTGGTTGGATATCACCTGTGCTTTGCCCTGTTAAACTGTGCCAGGGTTGAGAAAATAAAACAACTTCCCTGATCAGAGCATCTTTTTTGGGAAAAGCCTGAGCTGGGGATGTGGTACTGCCCAGCCTGCTCTGACTGACAGAGCCACTTGGGTCAAGTACAATCAGGAGGGCAGGGAGCCAGAGGAGCTCTTTGGCGGTTTCCTGAGAGGACTTATAGATCATCTGTGGAATCCTGAGAGGGCACAACTGTTCTCAGCCTTTTAGAGAAATGCAGTCATGTTGGGGCAGGAAGGAGGAAGGGAGCCAGGCCCCATTCCCCAGCATCCCTTGGGGTGAACCGAGTGCCTGTGACCAGCCTTGGGCCTCTTCTGGGCTTTCATTCTTGTGATCCATCTCAAAGCCATCCCCTGTGTCTGGACACACCACTGTAGAACGGATATCCCCATCCACCCCAGCCCCTGTTCTGCAGGGACAGCCACAAGGCGGTCTCTGTCTGTCCTTGTGTACTTTGGCAGATGCTGGAGCTTTGCTCTCTCAGCAAAAAGCTCCTTTGGTCTCTTCCCTTCCTATAGCCAGACAGCTACTGTCTTGGCCTCACTGCTATCCAAAAGGCAGCCTGAGCTACTCTACTGTACTTGAGAGAACAAGGCTACGGTGAGGGAGCAGCAGGACACCTCCAGAGTGTACCACAAAGCCCATGCAGACCTGGAAGACTTCAAAGCTGGCTCCTCTGCTGGGCACCTATCCCTGGAGCACTTTCTTCAGGCAGTAGCAGCTCTGCCATTAATGGTTACCAGCACAGTGTCAGTACAATGAAAAGAGAATATCCTTTGAGATTGCCAACCTTGTCTACCCTCTAGCACATCCACCAATATCCTGGGGTTTCCTAAAATTCAAGGATTTGCTTCCTGTCATCTTCTTTGTATCCCACTGGCACCATTAACCTGAATACAAATAGGAAACTATAAGACATTTCCCAGAGTCTTTGACAGGACAGAAAAACACTTCTCTTTCTCAGGAGCAGAAAGATGATTTTTATTGGAGTAAATGCCCCTGCAAAACTGGCTGCAGCCCCACAAGCTGCTTGTGGCTGGGGAGACCCTCCCTAGGGTGGCAATGGAGCTCAAACTTGGAGGTGGCTTCAGCTGCCCTTGCTGCAGAAGGATCCCTTCATGACCATGTGCCAGAGTCTTTCTCAGTGCCATCAGCACACTTTCTCTTGCCTGGCCCTTTTGCTGGGCTGTCTGCAGTGTGGTCAGGCTTCCAGTTATTTCAATATTGTGTTTTATATGCTCTTAATTTTGTAAAAAGATAGAGATTGATCACTACTTTCTGCTATTTCCTGCCTTCTCTCACAACACTGGTTCAGATAGTTAACAAATTAAAAACTCCAGCCAGCTCTGTGAATCCAGCCCAGCACTCAGGGTATGGTTATGAGGGATGCACAGGATGTACCTATGCTCATCTGAGGGTGAAGGAAGAGCTTTTTGCTGCCCTTCATTTCCCTCCAGGAGAGAGCACTGATGAAGGAGCTGGCTGCAAGAACAGGAGAGCACTGCCTGGAGATTTTGGGCTGTCACGAGAAGATACCAGATGATAATTTCAGAAAATCTGCCCATTGGAATCTGAGGTTCAGAAGTGCTAATGGCCAGGATAATATGTTGTTTATTACAAACAGGCATTTGCAGTGGCCTCAAAGGCCTGGATGTACGACTGCCCTGCTACATGCATCAAAACCCCTCTTAAGAGTCTCAGTCCTGGATTCAGTCTCCAAAGCCAAACAGTGATGGTATTACATTCACTTTTCATTTCTGTGTGGGCACTGTGCCTATGCACTTATAACACAGCTGAGTCTGATTTTCATATAGTTCATTGTTTACTTATGACTTACTATAAAGTTGAGCTTGTCCTATTTATGAGCAGCCATGAAGATATGGGATTTCATCCACTGGGTGATGACTCATTCATTGGGTTGGACTCTTTAGCTCCTACTACGTGACATATTTTGGACTATTGGATGAACAGCATTTCTGCATGAGCCCAAATTAAATGAGGTGAATGGAAATAATTAGTTGTTTGTTTTAAAAATCATGTTTGTAGCTGGGTTTGTGCTTGTTCAGCTCCAGGCTCGTTCTAGCAATGTGCATAAGGGGAGGATGAGTTGCTGTACGCTATGGTGGAGAGGTGATGAGCAGCATTTCTGAGTCAGACATCTAAACATGCCAGGGGTGACTTTGCTTTGTTTCTGTTGCACAAGGAAAAGCTTTGCGGTGATGGAGCATTTGATACTTTCTATGAACTTTAATGACTGCAACATTTCTTGTGCTGCTGCAAACAATTTGAGAAACTAATTTGTAAAATCACTCATAAAAATCTCATGTTCTTTCTGTAATAATAAAGCTCCTCGGCTGGAAGAAGAAATACAAATCCTCAGAAAGAGCAGCTCAGCAGGAGCATACTTCAGCCGCTCTTGTCTCGGGCACATTCTCCCCTCCTGTGGCTGCATCATGCCCCGTGAGTTCAGCAGGATGGATTAATGCACAGTCAGAAATATCGCCCCCAGTAACGCTCAACTACATAAGGAAAAGGAAAACTTTTTAAAACCTTTTCCCCCTCTTTCTGCCCCCAGTTCTGAGGGATGGGACCGGGACCATGGGAAACGTTAGAGTAACTTTGTCGCAGTGAGCGGTTGTTACGGCTTACAAGTTTTCACAGCCAGGAGCCCTGCCAGCAGAAATTTATGCCTCCATTTCAGCGGTAATGATGCTTCCCAGAGCTGTCGGCCGGCGGCGGGCTGGGAGGCAGCGGCGGGGCGTGTGGGGGACTCACCATGACATAACCACATTCCTGTGGCATGAGGAGATACTCCCAGGCCGCAGCAGGGGCAGCACAGCCCCTTCCCTTCTCCCACCCCACCACTGCAGTTCTCAAGGCCTGGGGAGTGCGGAAGAACCCATCAGCTGTGCAGGCTTTGGGTGATTTTGGGGCAGAGTGGCTGGAAAGTTGCCCATTGGAAAAGGATCTGGAGGTGTTGGTTGACAGCAGCTGAACATGAGCCCTGGTGTGCCCAGGTGGCCAAGAAGGTCAGTGGCATCCTGGCTGTGTCAGCAAGAGTGTGGCCAGCAGGACCAGGGCAGTGATTGTCCCCCTGTACTGGGCACTGTTGAGGCCAAAGCTCAAATCCTGAGCTCAGTTTTGGGCCCCTCACTACACAAAAGACATTGAGGTGCTGGAGAGTGTCCAGAGAAGGGCAGCAGAGCTGGGGAAGGGGCTGGAGCACAAGCTTGGGAGTAGCTGGGGGTGTTTAGCCTGGGGAAAAGGAGGCTCAGGGGGGACCTTATGGCTCTACAACACCTGAAAGGAGATTGTAGCCAGGGGGGGTTTGGGCTCTTCTCCCAGGTGTAATAAGTGACAGGACAAGAGGAAGCAGCCTCAGGTTGCACCTGGGAAGGTTTAGATTGGATATTAAGGAAAATTGTTCACAAAAAGCACTGTCAGCCTAGGTCAGTGGTGGAATCACCATCCCTGGAGGTGTTTAAAAGCCATGTAGTTGTGGCACTGAGGGACATGAGTTAGTGGTAGCTTGGCAGTGCTGAGTTAATGGTTGGACTTGGTGATCTTAGAGGGATTTTCCAGCCTAAGAGATTCTATGGATCTATAATTCCACCGTGGGGTTTTTTTTTGCAGGGATTTTTATCAAATTAAACCAATAAGGCGTTTTGCTGGGGCTTGTCCGGCGCCGGGAGCGGCGGGGCCGCCGTGAGGGCCGGGCCTCGTGGGGCTCCGGGGCCGGCAGGGGGCAGCAGTGCCCAGGGCTCTGTGGGGGCGGCTCGCCCTGAGGGCGCGGCGGGCATGTTAGCGGCGGGCACGGAGCCGCGGCGAGGGAGCCGGGCTGTGCCCGCAGGGACCCCCTGCCCACTTCATCAGTGTTCCTAGGAGCTGTCAGGGCGGCTGGATCTGCCGGGAAGGGAGCACGGTCTGCACCCCCGCCCCTTCCCCCTCCCAGACAATGAAGCCGTTCTCCAGTTGTACTTGACCGGTTTTCAACTGGTTCACCACCCCCTGCCACTTCGCTGCGGGAACTTTGCTGCTGTCAAGGAACCTGGGAGAGGATTTTTGCTTTGGTGAAGGAAAATTTGCAGTTGCTGTGAGAACCGCAGAAAACTCAGCACACCGCTGCCAAGGCTGGCGAAGGAGCAGGAGGAAGGCTCCTGTGGGCCAAACCAGCCTGCCACGGGACAGGGAATGGCTCTTCCGTCCGTATGGCGCTCGCAGGCTCTGGGCTGTGGCTGTGCCACGGTACTTGTGCCAGCTGAGCACCAGCAGCACCAGTGTGTGTTAACAGCCAGAGTGGTGCTTTTCCCACAGGATTGAAACCTTCCACTGAGGAATTTACCTACTGCTCCCAGAGAGATGGAGATAACACAGGTGTGCTGGCATGTGCCCTGTTCAGCCTCGTGCTTTAAGACACAGTCATACCAACTGCTTGCTAGCCAGCGATGGCTGTGCTGAAGGGACTAAAGTCTGTGCAGAACAGAGGAACACACGAAGTTCAACAAAGAGGAGATATATCCAGGAGACAACTGCAGTGCAGAGAGCAGAAGGAGAGTTCTTGTGGGTGCACCTGGCCCCACTGGTGCATCTTGCAATCTGGGGGCTGTTTCTGGTCCCTAAAGGAGCTGTTGCCATCTCCCTCCCTGGGCTTGAGCCTCAGAGAAGCCAAAAGTAAACAAGGGCCCCCAGAGGCACCTGGGTGGCCACCTTGCTGTGCCCGTGCAAACAGACGGTGCCTCTGAGAGGGCAGTAGTGATAACCCAGAGTTTTGCAGAGCTCCTGCAGCCCTGCACTGGTGACATCCTCACTGCCAGGCCCCCGTGGGGCTCCCACATAGCACAACTGGCCCCAGCTGGATTGGATGACCTCCATCCTGCTGCAAACAATGTTATCACCAAGGTTGTAAAGATAAACCACTTACCTGGGGCTGCTCTACCTATAACTCACTCTTCCCTCCCCCTTCTCTAAAACCATTATTGCAGCAATGAGGCAGCTGGAACTAAGGCACAGCGACCACTCTCAAAAAAGAGTCTCAAACCGTGCCCCAACCCTCTTCCCCTTTTACATTTGGCTCTTGCTCATGCTGATTAGTAGGACTGGGCTTGCCAGGGCTCTGTTTTTCCCCTCTGTGTCATACCAGGCTCTTGGTTGGTGTTTACCCTGTAGGGAAGTGGCAATACTTACAAAGACAAAGTTCCTTGCTCGGATGCCATACCAGATGGCTGACGTGAAGTGCAGTGCCAGCTGCTGCAGTGGCTGAATTGCCCTTTGAAATACACAGTTCCTTGATTGAAAAGGGTCTATTTTTACTTTTTGGTCCTTTTCAGTTAGTCAGCTTGTGACTGGGCTCATTCTCAATATTGTCTCTCAGGCACACAAAGAGCAAGAGGTGCCTGCTGCCTAGCTAGCTCCACCAGTAACACATCTCTGATGCCATCTTCTCCCATTAGCATACCTTCTGGTGCTTTTCTATTTTATTTTTTTTAGATGGTAATTTTTTTTTGAACCTGCTTCACAAAATCCGGGAATCATCATTTTGAGAAAAGTGGGAACCTGGGAATTGCAGGTTTTGCCCTACAAGCCAAAGGCTGAGCCAGAGGAGAGTGAGGATCCCCCAGGGGGATCTCACATTTTTTGGGGGAAGTATACAGCCAGAGAAGATCTTAGGATTGTTAAGGCATTGACTGTGCCATGGGGTGGGTGATCTATTCAGCTTTCTTCCTGCCCTGTTTTCTCCCATCTGAGAATTCCAGTTTCTTTGGACAAACCCTTGCTGAGTTGTCCCTGGACACCCAACCCCCTAGTTCATGCAGGGAACACACAGCTCAGGGTTTTCCAAACTGCCACCTTCCTCCTGCCCACCGTGGGGTGGTGTCTTCCATTTGTTTTCTGGGACCGTGGCAACACCCTGCCCTTTTCCCCCTGCTGGCTTGCACCCACACACCCGCCTTTCCTCTCTGAGGGTGTTGCTGGGCAGAGCTCAGCTGCAGAACATTGGTATGCTGCAATATACTCACTAATGGCAGAACTGACTAACAACTGTGCAGGGGGAAGGGTGGCTTGAGGCTGGTGACTGCTGGCCGGGTCCAAGTTCTTTACTTCTGCCTTTTATTATTCCTAATTCTCACCCAGATCAATGTGATGCTGTCCACAGAGGCCTCTGCCATTCCTTCTGCTTCTGCAACATGTTTAAAACCTTAAGATTCCTTTCGAGTGGAGGAATGCCCCCAAACACATGGCCTCACACATACGAGCATTTATGGCGGAAGTTAAATTCTCTTAATTGCTTGGCTGGATCAAGCCCAGGCTGCCAGCACTGCACTGAGCTGAGCAGTAGAACAATGTACAGCCCTTGTGTCCTTATGCACCAGGCAAGCCTTATCAGCCCATGTGGGGGCTAATAAAGCAGCTTTCAAGTGAGGCAGTAGACTTAAGGCTTATTTTATGCAAGATTTCTGTCTGGGAATATTTTTGTGAGAATGTTTAAAAAAGAGAAAGGAGCATGACTTCAGCCTTTTGCAGAAAGCAAATCCGCTTAAAAGTGCTTTTGGGGTTGGTTGTTTGCCATCATGAGAACACTGCAGTGGGGATGGTAGAAGTGAGCACTGCAGTGTCATGCCTTTCCTCTGAAATAGCTGGGATGTTGTGTTTTCACTCATTCTGTGCACTGGCATTCTCACCCCACTGCTGCATCCTGGGGCGTGTGCCAGGAGAGCCAAACAAACTCCCCCTTTGGCTGGACATAGGTCAACAATTTTGTTTATGTCACACAGAAGAGTTTTGGTTTGTTTAAAAATGTACAGTTCCCCTGGAAAGTGTTCCCTCCGACGCTACATCCAGCTGTCCCCCGGAGAAGCTTGGCTGCTCCTCTGAAGTCAAACAAAACTATTAATCTGTATCTCAGGTTAAAACAGCTCCTGAAGAGTAACTGGAAAACACTTGGAATTCTGTGCAGTCCATGAGCTCTGACAGATGTGATATGCTTAACTCCAACTTTACACTGTCACTCCTGCAAACTCCAACTCATGGAGTAAAAGCACAGGAAAAGAAATTCAAACCCTGAGAAAACTGGGTGTATCATCTTAGGAAGAGAGCTCTGGTTACTCTGAATGCAAACACAAGCAGTAGGTAAGGTTGGAAGTAAGCAGAGAGAATGTCTAATGAGGCCCGTGCCTGCCGTATCTGCTAGGGGCAGGAAGCCCTGATTAGCTGCACACTGGAGCATTGTGTAGGTTTGTATAGGATCTGACTTCCCAGGTCATGAAATCAGATCCTGAGTTATTTTAAAAATGAGCTGCTATTTCAAATTATTTTTCAACTTCATGTTTGATATGTCAAGTCACATTTATTTGGGCAAGCTATGTTTTGCTCGGACACCCACAGCGCAGGCATCGCCACATTCCTGGTGCTCAGTGGGGGTTCTGGCTGAGAGCAGGCACTGCCATGGGGACATTTGCACTGCCAGGCATTGTCCTCAGGCACCACCACGAGTTTGTTTGGATTTTGAAAAGAGAGATGCTTATACATGGCTGTGAGTATATGTTTTTTCATTTAAAATCATCTTCACAAGTCAAGGTAAAATTAAACACCCCGCAGCAGTTTATCAGTAAGAAAAATAGATGAACCAGGAAAAAGAGATGAACTTCGTAACATTTCCATGGGAACAAGCAGCAAGGGTATTTTGGCCAAGTAAATTAGGTGAATTCCTGCATGAGACACTCCCAGGGAATGCCCTGTCCTTGCTCTTCCATTATGTGCTAGATGGATTTCAGTTTAGTTGTCTCTGATTTCAGGACAGCAAAAAGCACAAGCAGCCTTGCTCTTGAGCTGTTTACAGCCTTTGTCAAAACCAGAGCTTTAAATTCCAGCTGCAAGTCTCCCTGGGACCCAAGGCAAAAGAGGCTCTATAAGTTCTGGCAAAACACTGTGTTTGCCAGATGGATGGCTGCTTTTGGCACCAGTTTCAGCTTCTGGACACATATATAATGCAGCAAGACATATACATACACATATATAATGCAGCAAGAACTCTGTGCAGAAGAAAAAACATGTTCTTCCAGACACAGAGAGAGGAAAATTGCCCCAGACACAACTGCTACTAGAAGCAACTGTTGCCTGAACAGACTTTCCAAATATAAATTTCAATGCAAATTCCAGAACAAGTTATATTTTTCAGCATATTTCTAGAGATTTCTCTGCCTAAAGACATCCCTCTGTCCAATTTGGACTGAACTGCTGCTGCAGCTTCCCATATTGCTGTCTTCCTTGGATAATAGAGGAGGAAACAGAAGATAGAAAAACTCAACAAGTTGTATCAAAGGTTTTAGCCAACATCTGTATAATGCAGAGCTTCTTTGCCTTCCATGGAGCTGCTGAATAAGGAAAATGCAATCCATATAACGCAATCCATTTTATTCATGCTTTGACTTGAACAGCTTGTCTGGGTTTGGCTTTGCTTGGTAGAGATCATAGTAACAAAAGGAGAGGTTTAGTGACTACATCAATTGGGAAGAAACACTTCTATTGTCTTTCAGAAGACAGTAAATAGGTAACAGGTGAAGAAAATGTGCAGAATGTTTGGAAACCTTTGATGCGGGAGGCTGGGAGGACCCAGCTGCGATGCTGACCCAGGCTTGGTGCTGCCAACTGTGCAGCAATGCCATTTATGGTCACTTAGTCATGAAATCCCATCAAGTTATGGTGTCTGCGGCTTCTGAAAAAGCAAACCTTTAACTACTGTGAGCCTCAGCTACTGGATCCTTAGCATTACTGGCTGGGGCTGGGTTAGCGGATGGGCTGCCCTGCGGGGATGTGAGAATTAGCATCTGCACACTGGTTTGAATGTGCTACAATTTATTTTATGGCATTTGTTATGCATGGCCTTTGTTTTGATGGACAATGCTGTCCTGTGTTTGGATAAGGCTATTATGTGCCAAAAAATTATAAATATTTAAAATCTCCTGACAAATTTCTAAAGCTATCCTGGTTACTGGCCCAGTTATTCTTTTTCCAAGCCATTGCCCTGACAACTCACAAGTTTTGACAGCCCCAGGGTACAAATTTTCAGTGTGCTGCTGCTTTGACAGAAACCTTTGGAAAAGATGGAGGCATCCTGGTGGCTTTTCATCACACATTTCTGCTGAGATATGATACATCTTCAAAGTCACTTGTGTGGAGTTAGTTGCAGTGTGGGGAAAAAAAGTCGTTGCTCCTTGTGTATTAGCAGCATTACTGAAATCTTTAAAAGGTGACATTTCTATTGCACAGATGCTCAGAGAGGTGATAACTAAAGCACAACCTGCCAGGGGCAGAGAAAAGTCTTTCTACCTGCAAAGACTCACCCTGAATGCTCAGCCATGGCCAATTCCTGCTCTAAGCAAAGTGTGCAGATATTGGATTAGCAGTTGAGATTAATTCCAATTCTTGTCCTCTTACAATCAAAGCAAGCTGTTGCTGAACAATTTGTCAAGCAGAGAGCATGTACAGTGTCCCAAATGGCTAGGATCTCTCACGTATGGCCCATGACTTGGAGGAATCCAGGAACATATCACATGAACCTGTGGTAAGTTGATTACCCTCAAACAGACCTGACTTCTTTAGTCACCCCATCATGCGCTGCCTGCTCACTGATGACAGCGAGGGCCTGTGCTGCCACTCCACACACCCTTCTGCTTTTGCAAAACCAGGCTTCAACAGACCTTTCCTCAATGAAACAGCTGGTGTTAGAGCTGCCATTCCCCTCTGCTGTCAGTATGCTCCAAAAAACTAATGGCAAGTGTCCACAGTGGAGCCCCATGGTACCATTCCAGAGTCCCTGAGGATATGATAAATGAGATTAAATTTCCATTAAGGACTGTCAATGATCCCAAAAAGAGCAGCAACAGACTTGCAAAGGCCAGCCAACTTTTGTTTATCTTTACAGTTTAAACTGTGCCCCTAATTTTTTTTTAATCCTGCCAGCAAAGCAACTCCCTGTGAGTTCAGAGAGCTTAATGCCATATTCTGGTTTGAGAGACATTCTGCAGTGACCTTTTGCTAAAAACAGAGCATGCCATAATGAATTGCCCTTACAGTTTATTCCATTTATCAAAGCTGTATTTTCAAACACAAAATATTCTGAGCAGTTCCATGATAAAACAGTGAGTATGTGGCAGAGGAAGCCTTCTGCTGCTGAATTAAACAGGGTCTTTTTAAATTCAGCCTTTTCAGTGAATTACCATAGAGGAAGAGTATTTTTAAAACAGTGGGAAAAAATCATTGCTGTGTTTTTACAACTGCTTAAAAAGAACCAAGAAAGAAATTACAGTGTTCTTCCTTCCTTGTATCTGCATCTAGCAGGTAAAGGAAAAATGGAATGGAAAAATCCTTGTCATACAGGACAAATCAAAAGAAAAATGTATCCACTCTAGAGCATAGTATTGAAATCACCCTCCCTTTCTGCCTATATACATACATCCACACAAATATCTACCCATATAAATATGCACCAAGGTATTTCTGCAAGGTGTTTATTAGTTCACTTGTAATAATTTACAGTACCAAGACTGTATTCCAGCAAGTACAGATTCATGGGTTAGCTTGTTTTTACTTCTCTGTCTCCTGATGAAACTTGAAACACATGCTCACTTGTGTTAAAGTGTCTTCCAACTTCATTTCAAAGGAAATACAGTTTTTCAGGTCAAATGTGACCCCAAGAAGAATCTGATCGCGGAGCAGAACAGAGGGACTCTCTCATCAGTAGATCAGGCATTGATGCCCAGCCCTGCAGTTGCTGCCACAGCTGGATATCACATCTGTGGCCAGGCAGGTCCCACACAGGGCACCTCTCCTGATCTCAATCACCTGTGCAGGCGAGGGGGTGCACGCAGCAGCTGCCCCTCTTTGCTTCCTGTCAACCAGAGATCTTGATCAGACCATAGCTGTGAGGGTCATCCGTGAGTGGAAAGAAAGGAACGAAACAAGATCTGTTCCTCAGAGCTGAAATTATTTTCCTTTTTTCATTCTCTTCCCATAAAGCAGTCTTTGTTTCCCAATAATCATGAAAGGAGTCAGGATGCAAAAGGCTGAATTCTGATCAAAAGCCCTGTGATGTGCAGGGAAGGGCAGCTGTGACAAAGGCTGCTGCAACCAGACCACCAGCACCACACCAATCCTGCGTGGTCCCAACACCAACAGCCCCGGCTGTGCCACTCCTCTTGTCCTGAGTCTGACAGGGTGAGCTGGGCTTGCATATCTGTGTCAGAGCTTTGCTGAGCACTTCACATCTGTTTCTGTGACTCAGTGCTTCTGATGGGATGGATGGATGGATGGATGGATGGATGGATGGATGGATGGATGGATGGATGGATGGTGGAAAACCACTCAAGGAACCTGCTGTCCTTATGTATGCAGAGTATGTCATTGCACAGTATATCATTGAGATGAAAATTTTCTTTGCTGGGTCTATGGAAAAAATTACTTTTATTGAAAATTTTAACTAAATACATAAGTTAAAAATAGAGGTCCTAATATTAATTCTGTCTTTTTCCTGTGTAATTCCTATTCACTGCCTTTGTTACAGAAAAAAAATGGCTGAAGCTTCAACTTCCAGCATGGCATGGGCACAAAGTGACGTTAAAGAGTGTGTATTACTAGGTGTGGGAGTGAAAAGGAACGGAAGTTAAAATATTATAAGCAATCAACTAATCCGGATGTGGAATGGTTGCTAAGGAGTCCCAACCCAGGCCAAAGTCAATAAGCAATTAGTATCTATTAAAAAATGAAGTATAGGATGACAGGAGAAAAGTCCTTGAGAAAAGGCTCAGCTCCATGTTTCCAGGCTGCTTTCCCGTAGGCCGGACAAGCCTGCACTGACAGCAGAGAGCTGCTCGCAGAGGCACAACCTGCCCTGGCTGCAACATCTCTATATTTATATATTTTGCTCTGTAAATTAAAGCGCTCACTTAATGTGAGTTTTTATTTGAATCCTTCCTGCTGCTTGGCCCAGTAATTTGAGTAAAGGGCAGTGGCTGTTGCGCCATGAGATACACCTCAACATTTCAATATACTAAATCTGATTTCTGATTT
>VZRX01020528.1:0-71673 GCA_013398075.1 Notiomystis cincta
GAGGAGCGGCGCCCACGGCGCCCAGCCCTCGGCTCGCGGGGGGGAAAAACCTATGAAGAGGCCAGAGCTGGGGTTCAGAGGGAGGAACTCTGCGTATAATCTTGAGAAAGGGCCGCAGCCCACCTACAGGGCCTGACCCGACGGTCCGGATCAGGCCCATCCCCTCGGAGCAGCTGCCGGGGCTCGCCGTGTGCCGCGCCGGAGCTGCTCGCCAGGCGTGGGGGGCACCCGCCCCGGGGCGTCAGCCGGGCCCCTGCTCGGCCGCCGTTTGGTCCAGCATCCAGGGATCCCCCTGCTTTCAAAAGCTTGCGGGAGACAGAGAGAGGGAGAGAGAGAGAGGGAGAGAGAGAGAGAGAGAGNACCTACATCAGAGAGAGAGAGAGAGAGAGAGAGAGAGAGAGAGGCGTTAGTCCGAGCAGCCCCTCCCCGCGGAAGGGACCCCGCCGAGCGGCAGCGCTGGCCCGAGCGAAACGGCCCCAGAAAGCCAAGAGGCACTGCCGGCCGAGCAGCTGCCGCCGCCCCCGCCCGCCCCCGCGCTGGACGGGCTCCCGGAGCAGAACCTGGACCGCCCAAACCTTCCTTGGAAACCCAGGGTCTGCACCAGCGCTGCCGAGACTGGGGAACAAAGCCAAGCCCTCACACCTTGGCTTGGGGATGAAGATGGGGATGGGTGGCCCAGCACGAAGGGGATGGGTCCATGCTACATCTTTCCCAGCCTAGGGGCTGGGAGCATTGCAAGGCAGGGCTCAGCAGGTGCTGGGGGAACAGTGGTGCCACTGGAAGCTCAGAGATGGCATGACAGAGAGGACTTGTGTGCAGGTGTGCCTTGCACACTCACCGTTATACTCAGAGTCTGGCGCCGTGTGCTGAATTCATTGGCTTCTTCATAGGTTTTTCCACTGCAACGACTCAAATTTCCACTCACTTCCCAAACTCCTGCAGTGGAAGGGAGGAGGAGGGCATCAGGCACGGCCGGGGCAGGGAGAGCCCACAGCACAGTGCCCGGTGCTGGCTGCACTCACCTTGTGCCGTTCTCTCACCAGAACGAAGTGAACTTCTTGCCGAAAGCTGACACCGCTGTGGGGAAGCCAGGACAGGTGTCAGTATGGTGCAGTGACCCTGGCCCCCCACCTCCCTGCGCCCCAAACTGTGAGAGCACTGCATCCCACTGGCTGCACCCTGCCATCCCCAAGGTGCTTGACTCTGCCTCAGTGCAGAAGAGCATCACCATCCTGTCCCCATCCCAAGAGCAGCCCTCACCTTCAGTCAGTTTGCCTGCTTGTTCCGCTGCCCCCCCTGGCAGGATTTTGGAGAAGACGCTCTCTCCTTCCCCGCCGGGCTGCCCCGTGGCCGTGCCCGTGGGACCACGAGGCCCGGCCGCCCTCGGACCGGCCTTGCTGTCTGCTGGGGGACAAACGAAGCCACTGTTAGCAGGGGACAGGCCCGGCTGGGGGAGCTCAGCTGAGCTTTGGGGTGCCAGGCAGGTGGCACAACAGGGGACAGATGGCACAGTACCATTGGGGCTCACTGACCTGCTGCTCCCAGGGGCTGCGCTGATGGCGCTCTCCCCGGCTGCTGTGGCACTTTTGCTGCAGGTTTGGACGTGTCTGTCGGCTCTGCTTTTGTCTGGAAGGGGGAAAACAGCTCTCAGGGCTCACCATCCCAGTAGAGCATCCTCCAGGGGTGGCCCAGGCCAGGAGGTGACACCAAAACCCCCAAACACTGCTCCACAACCCCGAAAGAGGCAGCAAGGGATCCAGGACATAGTGATGTCCCCTTCTGGGTCCCCTCGAGGGGATGGCAGCTCCCACAGCACCCAAAGCTGTCTGTAGTGGGCATATGAGTGGGATATACTTTACCCCACGGCTCCCATTCCCAACCCTTCCCTTGCCAGCCCCTGGCCACAGCCAGCTGTGCTGATTCCAGGCAGAGCTGTGGGGTCAGGAGGCAGCCTGGCCAGCTAAGCCGTACTTACCGCCGGTGCTGGGTGTCCGCCCGGCTGTGCGTGGAGTGCGGCCGGTGCCTTCCCTGCTGCCTGGGCCGGCCCTGGCTGCTGCTGCGGTGGCCGGGATGAGGGAGGTCCCTGTGTCCTGCCCCTGGTCTCGGGCTGTGCCGAGCTTGCTGGCTGGGCAGCCTGGCGTGCTGCTGGCTGCTGCCGTGCTGCCGGCTGCCCTGCCTGCTGCTGCCTGGATGCCGGCTGCTGTGGATGTGCGAGGGGCTCCGCCTTCGGCGCTGGCGTGGCCGACCCGTGCGGCTGGGAAGGTTTCTGTGCCTTGGGGGTCTCAGTGCCATGGTGGTGAGCAGCAGGGCGGGATGATGGGGCGTAATCAGCGGAGCTGGGGCCATAAGGCGCGCGGGACTCGGGTTGCTGCACCTTCTTGGGGCCAGCTGAAGGCCCATGGCCACGGGGCTCATGGCGGCCAGATTCTCGTGGGTGCTGCTTTGCGGAGCGGCGTGGGGGCTCGTCGCCGGTGTGCCGGGAGGAGCCGGCATGGCGATCATACTCCCTGTGGTGCCGGTGCTCGCGGTGCTGGGGGTAGTCATCGTGCTGCCACGGGTCTTCATCAGGGGGCTCGTCATAATCGTGGTAGGTGTGCTTAACTGGGGGTCTCTTCTGCGAGGAAGAGTGGCCACCGTAGTGCCTGACCCTCTCTGCCCGCGCCTCCCTGGGCTTATCAAACCAGTCTGTCTCCTCCTGACCCAAATGATAGGCTTCGGAAACCAAAAACAAACCACAGTCAATCTTTCGCTCGAGGCTGCGCGGGCGGAAGCCATGCAATGAAGTGGGAGGGGCAAGCAGCGGGCACGCGCGCGGGGGACAGCACGTGCCAGTGGGGACGGGACGCGGCGCAGCAGGGCACCGTGCAGGACCGGCTAATACCGAACACCCAGGGCAGGGGGAGGAAGGCACGTGTCAAGCAAACCGAGGCGGTGAGAGTGTCTCTGCGTACGAGCGGACGGGCATGCCCCGGGGAAGTGCCATGCTCTGGGGTGGTCACCACGGGGAGCCGTTACCTTCGCTGTCCGAGACAACGCAATGGGCATCATCCATGCCGTAGCCCTCCTCGTGCTTGTACGAGTGACTCCTTGGCACGTCTTTGATGTGCTTTTGCACATCAGGCAACGAGTGGCTGGAGCAGAACTGGGAGCAGGGGTCCCCCGCTGACTGGGGGCCCGGCCCTCCCGCAGTGCGTGACCCTCCCATTGACTTCCCCATGGGGCTGACAGGGCTCTCCTCCTCCGAGGGCTGTGAGCGCATGGGCGCCCGCCCACGGCTCTGGCTCATGCTGAGGGATGAGGGCTTGGAGCTGACTTTCTGGGAGCGCTCCATGCTCTCCCGCTCATAGGACTTGCTCCGGCCACCCATCTCCCGGCTGGAGGACTTTTCCACCCCATAGCCAGAGGAGCGGGTTCTGCTGCTGGAAGAGTAGACCCGCTCGTCCTCGTCCACCAGATCCCGACTGGAGACACCATAGTACTTCTGCTGCTCATAGACGTTCTTCTTCAGGCCGTAGGTGATCTCATCCTGCAGCTTCTTGGCTCTGGAGGCCACATTGCTGCTGCCAATCGAGGTGGTGGTTGAGTAGGAGGCCAGGTCTGACTCTACGTCTTTGGCTTCTTCAATGGGGGAGAACTTGGAGATCTTCTGCTCCATGCCCTGTTTCCTGTGCTTGCTGCGCTTGGAGGAGATGACAGCGGGTGCCAGGTTCTTGGATGAATGCTTCGGTAGCGGCGCACCAGAGCCGTGCTTGTCCATCCGCGAGGAGTGCCGGTACTCACTGTCCCCATAGTAGTAGCTTGAGCTGGTGGAGCTCCCTGACACCCTGCCATTGCTTTCTGTGCCCCGGTAGTAGGTGTTCTTCCCACGATGGTCGGGGCCATGGTGATCGTACATGTCCTCCTCACTCTCCTCCTCAGCTTTGGTGTAGCAGCAGGGACGGCTGGAGCCCTCGGTGTCCCCTAGATCACTCTTCTCTCTGCTGTGGCGGCTGTCGACGCTCGTGCCCACCTGCTCTGCTTTCTGCCCATCCACTGCTGGACTCTCCTTGGTGAGCTCGCTGATGTCCTCAATCATCACGTAGTTACGGGGGATGTTCTGCTCCAGACTGGTGTAGAGGGACTCAGAAGAGTAGCTGGCCGAGGGGCCTGGTGCTGTGCTGGCTCTCTCAGCCAGCCGGGTCTCAGGTGTCTTGTACTGCTCGTAGCCACCGCTCGCTGGTGCAGTGCTGAAGGTGGCATCAGGCATGGCAGAGGAGCTGGTGGCCGCACCGATGACCTCGTAGTTGGTGGGGATCTTCTGTTCTAGGTCAGCTAGAGAGGTCTGTCGCGGCTTCTGGTGCCCGCCAGCTATGTCTGCCGGGCTCTGGTAAAGGGTGGGCTGTGCTGCCGGCACGGTGGCTGCCCCAGCGAAGGCGCTCGGGGGTTGGTAGGGGTTTTGGGGCTGGAAGCCTGGCTGAGCTGGAGTGCCCAGCTCTGGGTATGCGGTGCCAGGGGCCGAGAAGCCACCAGGCGAGGTGAAGGTGGGCAGTGGGGCTGCTGACAAGCCATCCTGTGAGGTGCTGGCTGTGGGGTACTGGGGGTGCTGCAGGCGTGGTGGCGGGAAGGCGGCGGGGCCCTGCGGGGCAGCGTACGGGTATGCGCCATAGGAGGCGGCGGCAGCGGCGTAGTCAGGATACTGCCCGGCAGGGCGCAGGCCAGCACTGTCGTAGGCGGCGAGGCGCAGGCTGTGCAGCTCGCTGTCTGACAGGTAGTCACGGCGATCCCCGGGGTAGCGCAGGTAGGGGTGGTCCCGCCCACCAACCCGATCCTTCAGCAGCGACTCCTTGCGCTGGGTGATGCCCAGCTCCAGGTACTTCAGCTTGGCATCGATCTCCTTCTCCTCCTCGTCCAGCTCCGCCTGCTTCTTCCGCAGCTTGGTGGCCTCGTGTTCCACCAGCCTCAGGTCGCGGTCCAGCTCCTTCAGCAGGCTGGCCTTGGTGACAGGTGCGGTGGCCTTGGGGGCCAGGCTGCTCAGGTAGAGCTGGGAGGCAGCTGGGCTCGCCAGGGGAACATGGGGCTCCTCAGGTGGTGGGCTGGGCAGTGTCCGCTTCACCTTGCGTGCCAGCGAGCTTGACTGCAGCCCCCCCACCTGCAAAGCCAAGGGACATCTGGTCAGGGGGGCAAGTGGGTATCCCCCTATGTCCCACCCCAAGCATTGCAGTGCTCCTCCCGTGCCCTAGGGGCTCGGGTGAGGCGTCCCGCTGTGCACGTGTTCCCCCATGCACTGAGAAAGCGGCGTTTATGTAAAAGCACAATAAATAGGATGGAAGTAACAGGCAGGGTGCTTTCCGTGAGTAATTACCGGGGGTGGCAGCCGGCCAAGTGCTGAGCTGGCCACGTGCATACTCTGTGCTGCAAAAAATGCTTTGTGTCTCTGGGCACTTGGCAGAGGGACTCGGGGGACTGCCCGGGGGTGCTGCTGCCCTGGGAATTGTCCCGGGACTTCTTGGCTGGGCACTTGACTGCCCAAGGCAACCTTGGTATGTGGGGCCAAAGATGTGAGCAAGAACCACCACAACTCTAAACAGAGCCATGCATGGTGGTGGCTCCTCAAGAGAGAAGCGAGACCCATCTGGAGCAGGGGACAGCCCTGATGCTGCCAGCCTGCAGCATCTCCTGCCTGCTGACAGGCTCATGCAGTCAGTGGACCTCCAGGGCCTCCCTCCAGCTGCTGGTATTGGCACGCACGTCTGTGCCTGCTGGCTGTCATAAGCTGCCGTGGGGAGCCGGCCTTTTGAAAAATTAATTGTCACAGTGCTAATGAAACTGAAATGTCCCAAGGTGCCTCCTGGAGCAGTTCCCTGAGGGTAAGGTTGTTCCCTGTGGTGACGTACCTGTGAGCTGGGGAGCAGCGGGTGTTGGTAGAGGGAGAACCTGTCCTTGCTGGCCTCCTCGGCGGTGGGGCTGATGGGCTTGGGGTCAGACAGGGAGCGCTGCATGGTCTTGATGGGGCGCGGCAGCGTCTGCTGGCGCTGGGCTAAGTCGGTGGTAAAGTGCTTCTGTGGGGGGACGTGGGCCTTGTTCAGCCGCTCGCTGGTGGCAAAGGAGGACTCCAGGAGGCGATGGGGGGACAAGGGGGAGACGGGTGAGTAGAGGACCTGAGGTGAGCGGGGTGGCTGGCGGGTCACCAGCTGGGAGAGGGATTCGGCCGGCAGATGGGACTGGTAACCAATTTCCAGGGGATCTGGCTTCTTCTTCTCAAACTTGCCCAGGGTCTGCTGCCGGACAGTGTGGGGGTCCAGGGGGCCTGTGCTCACTATTTGGAGGTTGGTGGAGTAGGGCGGGATGGTGGTGGGCACTGTCAGCTGGGGGACAACAACGCCAGGTTGGGGAGCTGGCTCTGGCTCTGTCTGGCAGGCCAGGCTCTCACCCCGCTGCGTCTTCTCTGGGGCTGAGATGTACTTCACGATCTCCACTCGGGGGTCATGTGTGGTGATGTGAATGGAGGGGGAGACGCGGAGGAGCTGGTCGGGCTCTGTCTGCACCGAGCAGTCGCTGATGGTCTGGATGCCCACACTGGCCGTGCGGGCCGCCCCGTCCGTCTTGCCCTCAGTGCTGGCCTCAGCGTGCCGTGAGGCCCTGGAGCGCCGGCGGCGCACGGGCTGCTCCCACTCCCCGCTGTCCTCCTCGTCCGTCTGCACACTGCAGTCAGCACTGCGCCGCGTCCGCCGCCGCCGCGACAGCATGTACCGCTCCTCGCCGTCCTCCTCATCCGTCTGCACACTGCTGTCTGCCATCTTCCGCGCCGCAAAGGTCTCCTTCTCGTAGGCATCCCGCAGCCGTGGCATCGAGTTCCTCTTCTTGATGCCCCGGCCGGGCTCCCAGGACTCCTCGACTTGCAGTGACATGTCTGAGGCAGAGCTGCTGAGTGGCCGCTGTGGCACAGGGTAACGAGGACCAGCAGGCCCCTCTGGGGGTGTCTGGCCTGGCGGGGGCCACGCCTGCCCATTGTGCGGCACCACCCGTGGTGCCTCAGTGGGCCCCTCAGGTGGGCGGGCAGTGGGCTCCACGGGAGTGGGGAAGATGGTCTTCTGCCGCTTCTGCTCCTCCAGCTGCTGCTGCAGCTGGTGCTGGAGCTGGTGGATGTGCTCGAGCTGGAGGCGCTGCTGGGCGAGCTGCTCCCGTTGCAGCGCCAGCTGTGCATGCCGCTCCTCCTGCTGCTGCTGCAGCACCTGCTGCTTAATGCACTGCAACTCCTGCAGCTCCCGCTGCACCAGCAGCTGCTCTTTCTCCCGGTGCCGCTGCAGCTCTGCGCGCTCCCGCTCCAGCTCCTCCTGCAGCCGCAGCTGCCGCAGCTTCTCCAGCTCCACACGCTCCCGCTCCAGCTGCAGCACGTGCTCCTGCTGCTTGCGCTGACGCTCCTCTTCCCGCTCCCGCTCCTCCCGCTGCGCTCCGTCCAGTGGTGGCTTGGGCGCCGTGGCCGCTGGCCCACTTTCCTTGGGGGCTGCCGGTGCTGCCGGTGCTGCCGGCGCTTCTGCACGGGGCACAGCTGGTGGCAGCTCTGCTCTCTGCAAGCCACTGGCAGGGGCGGCGGGGGCAGTGGGGGCTTTGGGAGCAGGAGCAGCTCCCACCGCTGTTGGTGCTGTGCTGGCAACAGGCTTCCCCAGGTAGACGGGTGTCTCCATCATCGAGGCTGCTGGGGCTGGCCGGCTTGGGGCTGGGAAGCGGTAGAGGCCCTGTGCTGCAAGCGGGACACGGGGGGTGACAACTGGCAGCCTGGCCAAGCTGGCCAGTGGGACTGCTGCCACACCACCTGGGCCATAGGGTCTATATAGCCCACGCAGCATGGGCCGCAGCACCGAGGCCGGCTGGGTGGTGATGGGCAGCGTGGAGGCGATGGGGGTGTTGATGGTGGAGTAGATCATGCCGTCGGCGGCCCGCACGGTTGCAGTAGAAGGAAGCATTTGCCGGATGGCGCCCAGGCGGACACCAGGAACGTTGTACTGTGCCAGGTTGCTGAAGCCCTGCCGTCCCTCAGGGAAGGTGGGGTTGTACATCCCACTGGGTTTGGGGGGTACAGGGCCCTGCTGCTGAGCTGCCAGCCCCCCTGTGCCCCCCTGCCCAGTGCTGGGGCCATAAGGCAGCACATCAGGGCCATTGGCATGCCGGCCCCCGTACTGGTCCATGGAGTTGAGGGCAGCACACATACGGCTGATCTCACGCGCTGTGGTGGCACTGTAGTGGGCCAGGCTGGACTCCTGGAAGCTGGCCAGGTCCCCCCGATGTGAGAAACGGTAGTCGGAGTAGAGGTTGGAGGCCGAGCTGTACCTCCGCATGGGGAACGGATGGCTCAGCAGCTCTCCTGGTTGGCGGAGGTCGGAGAAAGAGCCATACTGCAGCCCCTGGCCCAGGTAACCGCCATCGGCAAAGCCCACACTGTAGGAGTGCTTCATGGTGCTGAGGTCCACGGCGGCATCACCTGCTGGGGCAGGGAAGGGCTGATCCCCCTTTGGGTGGTAGTAGCTCATCC
Organism: Notiomystis cincta; assembly: GCA_013398075.1. Taxonomy (NCBI): domain Eukaryota; kingdom Metazoa; phylum Chordata; class Aves; order Passeriformes; family Notiomystidae; genus Notiomystis; species Notiomystis cincta. The sequence continues at coordinate 8,510 of VZRX01020528.1, forward strand.
CGATTTCAGAGAGGTTCGTGTCCGACATGGACGAGTAGAGGCGTCCAAAGGCGCTGGCTGGGTAAAACTTCTGCTCCTCATAGAGCGCAGGTGCCGGGGCTGGCTGCTCCCGGTAAGGGAAGGTCTCTGGCAGCTCTGGCTCTCTGCTGCCATACATTGGTCCACTGGCTTTCCGACCAGGCACCACTGCTGCCTCCCTGGTTTTCTTCTCTGGCATCTTGGAGGTGGGGTTGAAAGCACCTGTGCAGCTGCCACCAAAGGGGAATTTGTAGACCATGTCACAGCAGGCCACCTGGCTCTCTGGCTTCACACTTGTGAGGTCCAGGACATTGGCTGGAGCCTCTTCCTTCAGCACTTTGGTCACTGGGCCAGTGGCTGCCTCATCCATCTGCACCATCATCACCTGGGATTTCTTGCCGCCCAGGGCAAGGAGAGGGCTCTGGCTCTTCAGCTCTACTGGCACTGCTCGGTACACCTCTGATCCTGGCTCTGGTGGGAAGGACTGTGGGAGACCACCAGCATTCTGCACCCCACCGGTCTGTGTGAGGAGCACATCCTTCTTCACAATCTGGCCCGGCATGCCGTACCTTGCAAATTTGGTCTGGGGGGCAGCAGTGGGCTCGGGCTTGCCACTGGCCACCCCACTGGCTCTGACAGTGGCTGTCTGGACACCCTGCTCCACCTGCTTCACCTGTGCTAAGCACACTGGGCTCCCAGTCCCCTGCCCAAAATCCACACGGCTCTGGAAAGGGTCTCCATAGACCACAGGTTGCTTGGACTGTGAGAGAATCATGGGAGAGGCAATGGCCAGGCTGGCAGTGCTGGCTGCTGCGATGATGGCATGGGGCTGCTCCTGGGCATTGAGGTTGATGATCAAGGGCTGGATGGCCGTGGACTGCCGGTTTGGGATGTGGTCCAGGGTCAGGCAGTACTTCCTGGCCTCGGTGGCCAAGGATGTGAGATCCATACCTTGGTCTGTTATGATGATGGGGGCAGACTTCAGTGCAGTCCGTAAGTCCACAGCGTTGCTGCTTGGCACCTTGGGCCCTGGCTCCACCCGGGATGTGCCGGGGATGGAGGAGATGCGGCAGAGGGAGATGTTTTCCGCAGGGAGTGCTCCCCAGTTATACAGCCCTGTGATGCCATCAGCAGCTGAAGTCACGGCAGGTGCTTTCTGGGCGTGGTCCTTCACTGGCTGTGCCCTGATGTAGGCACCTGTTGGCTGCTCTGGCTCTGGTGTCTGGGTGTAACCATGAGCTAGCAGCTGCCGGCTCGGCCTGGTCGGGGATGAAGTGGGAGATGTCAAGGCGCCAGAGCTGACTGGCTTGGTTTGGCTGGCTGCATCGGCTGCCAGTGTGATCACCATGAAGGGGGAGTCCTGTGAGGAGGCCTGCCGGGTCAGGCGCGGCGAGCCCGCCCGGTGCGGTGTCTGTGTCCCCTGCGCCACCATGGGGGAAGAGGTGTCCAGGCCAGCAGCAGCAGAAGGACCCTCGTAGGAGAGGACTGGGCTCTGTGTCTGTGTGGAAAACTCTGCTGTGGCCTTTGTGGTGCGAGTGGGACTCTGTGTGGGTGAGGTGGGTGAGAGTGGAGGGCTGGAGCTCTTGAAGAAGGTGTATGTCTTGGGCAGTGTGGGCTTGCTGTCGCTCACGGCTGGGAGCTTCTCCCTGGCTGTCTGCACACTAATCTCCACCGTCCTGGTTCTGCTGGTGTCCTCTGTCTGTGAGCCATAGCTGACAGTGCTCTTTGACGGAGTGTAGCTTCTCCCAGCCATGGATGGTGCCTCCGGACTTGGTGAGCTGTAGCTCTGCAGTGCACTCCCGGGGCTGCCTGCTGCTGTTGTCACCGTGCTGGTGCCTTTGCTGTAAGCATAAGGAGTGGTGGTAGCCTTGGATACTGGGCTGGGCGCTGCTGGGGCACTCTGGAGCTTGGCTAGGTCTTGTACCTCTTTTGCAAAATGCTGAGTGACCCGAACATCAGGAATAGTCTTGCCAGTGCTGCTGTCAGAGCTGGCGAAGGAGACAGGAGCAGAAAGCTGTGTGGGGCTTGTGCCAGGGGTGAGTGGGCCACCATTCTGCTTCAGCAGGTCAGCATAGGCGCTCTCAGCATTGAGGAAGCGTTTCTCCTGGTACGCCTCCTCCTGCCCCTTCACCTTCTCATCCTGCTTGAGGCCCAGGTCAAAGGAAGAGGACTGGTGCATCCTGGAGATGCTCTGTGAGGTCTGCAGGATCTCCTCATACACTGCTCCTGCCTTCGGCAGGGCACTGGGATAGTCGGGCTGGGAGGGCCGCGTGAGGCCACCGTCGTACCGGTATTCCTCGCCATACTGATACTCAAAGCCGTTCTGGCCCTCAGTGCTGCGGTAGCCAACCTGCTGGTAGGTGCTGCTGTAGGAAGAGGCAGGCTGGGCCTGCTGGACCTGCTGCTTCTGCATCATCTCTGCCTTCCTCATCATCTCCTCATAGGCTTCCTCGGCACTCTTCAGGGGCTTGCTGGTGGGCTGGCTGGCACCACTCTCCACCTTCTCTGTCGGGGAGTACAGTGACATGAAAGTGGGCAGGTTGTATTCGCTACCTGACTTGTACAGCTTGGAGGTCACAGCATCAAAGCTCTCCGCTTCTGAATCAATGGAAGGCGAGTACTCGGAGCAGGAGGAGCGGTGCAGCTCCTCCATCTCCGCCGCCTGTCGCAGCTCCTCTGTGGGGGAGGCATCCTCGATGGGAGAGAGATTGCTGGGGGGGGTTTTGGAGCGCTCCCTCCTCCGCTGGGCCCTCAGCTCCTCCTTGTCACGCTTGGTCTTGCGCGCTGTGCTCCGGATGCGCTGCTGCTCCACCTCCCGCATTTTCTCCTGCTCCCGCAGGAGCTCCTCTTCCTCCCGCATCTCCTCCTCCTCAGATGAATCCTCAATGGTGGGCAGCAAGGGGCCATGTGAGCGATGCCGAGCTTTCCTCTGCTGCTTCACCTCCTCCAGCCGCTGCCGGCGGCTGGGGCTGCTGTCGCTATCTTCCTCCAGAGAGGAGATGGAGGTAGGTGAGGTGCCCGAGGTGTAGCTGGGCGTTGTGGCTGGCAGGGTGGAGGAGTACTCGCCCCGTGAGCGCTCCTCGGGGGAGCCTGTCAGGCTCTCCATCTCCAGCTCAGGCTCCCGGTCCACACTGGTATCTGGCTCCTGGGCAATCTCCATCTCCCGGCCGTAGCCAGTTGTGCTGTTCAGCTCGATGGTCTTGAATCGCCGCAACCCACCCTGAGCCGTGCTCAAGTCATCACCCTCCACTGCCTCCACCTCCTTGCTCTCCTCTGTGTACATGCTGCTGGCACCGTGCGGCAGACGCCGCTTGGTCGATGCTGGCTCTTTGCCCTTCTCTGCCTCAGTCTTCTGCCCAGCTTTGGGGATACTGTACTTGGTGCGCCCATAGCCCTCCTCCTCCTCCTCGAGGTTGTCCTCCTCAGCACTCATCTCCAGGATCTGTCTCCGCATGAATTCCTCATCGGTCACCTCTGCCTCCTGGCCCTTGGGCCGGGGGGGCACTGGGGAGAAGCCCCCCTCGCTGCTGTCCTCCACATAGTCATGCCGCAGCTTGCTGCCAAACTCATCTGAGGACTCCGCACTCTCCCGACGCTCCCGCTGGTTGTCCCACTCTTCGTCCTCCTCCAGGATGTCCTCCAGTTCCTCATCCGAGTCGAAGGCTTCGGGGGTGATGGAGAGGTACCGTGGTCGCTGCTGTTGCCGCTGGTCCTCCTGTGGCTCTGTGCGGCTCTTGCTGCGCTCAGGGGACTCTGTTGGTGCACCGCGGCCTTCCAGGAGAGGCCGCATGCTGCTCTCCAGCTTGGTGAGCTCGGAGGGGCTGGGGGGGCTCTGTCCGGCCAGCCCGGTGCTGCTCAGCTTCTCCTCTTCCTGCTGCACCAGGCCGGTGATCTCGCTCTGTGAACTGGAGATGCCGTCGGAGGAGTAGCCGGTGTCGCTGAGGCTCTGGGGGCTGCGGGACAGATCTGGGGGGTAAGGCTTGCTCCCATCCTGCAGGCAAGGGAGAACACAGCGTCAGATCCAGGCAGCTCCAGAGCTGCCCCTCCTACTTCCCTCCAGACCCTCTCCCAAGGAGAACACAGAAAGTCTGGGCAGCACTGGGAGCCAGCCCAAAGACTGGGGCCATCCTGTGTCCCCCAGTTCAGTGGCACATCAGCAACTTGTCTGTGCTAACAAAGGCAGGAGAGAGGGTGTGCTGCAAGCAGGGGATGGTACAGCAAATGGCCCCAGGGGTAAAGACATTGGGGGACTAATAAGTATGTTTGAAGAACTGGACCTCCAGCCCTCAAAGCACCCTTCATTAGATGCCAGCAGAAATAAACAGCCCCCTTTAACTGGCTTGACAATTAGGCAGTGTGGGGGATACGCCTCTGAGCCATGGGGACGGTGCCATCACACCCAGCCTCGGTGCTACTGGCAGGACCTGTCACCCTGCCAACACAGAGGCACTACAGACCACTTGATTTTGGGGGCACAAGGAGCCTCTTCCCAGGGTGCTGCGCAACAGCCAGAGGGGCAGCCATTGCCTCCTGGCTGGTAGGGACCTTCTGCCATGTCCCCTCTGCATAGAGGGTTCTGCTGGCTGCTGCTGGGATGGTTGCTTGTGGGGAAACAACATCCTAAGGCAGCCAAATGTTTCCCCAAAGTTTTGAATTTTAGAAAAGGTGGGAGGAAGAGCTTGGAAAACACTCACTGCTGCAACATTGAAGGTTGGAAAATGAGTTTTCCATTTGACAACAAGTCCCAACTACTCTTATATTATTTTAAAAGAAATCCAAAGGCCAGAGATGACCTGAACTATCGCCTTATGCCCAAATTGATGTAATCCTAATAAAAAGAAGGCAAATACCAGCATGCTGCCATGGAGCCTGTGAAGGTCCTAAGGCATTTGGGAATGCTGAGGCAGCAGTGTTTGGAGTCCAGTGTTTCCCGGGGCAAATGGCCTTGAGATCATGGTTTGCGCTCTAACTTGAAAAAATGTTCCCCATTTGTGGGCACAACTGATGGCAGAGGCACAGCTCAGTACCATGCCAGCCTGGGGCAGGATGTGGTGCTCAGGGATGCTCAGATCTGGATGCACCCTGAGAGCTCACCTCCTGCTCCTTTGATCGTGGTGCCTCGGGGGCTGCCCGGCTCTCCTTGCTCTCCACCTCTGGTTTGGGGGTCATGCTCTTCCCTTTTGGAGCGACACTCTCAGGAGCTCTGGAAGGCTCCAGGGCAGCTTTGGGCAGGGGCTTTTCCTCCGCTGGCGCCGGGGGCTTCTTTTCTGCTGGCGCTGGGGGCTTCTTCTCTGCTGGGGCAGGGCTCGGGGTCCTGCTCTGCTCGGCAGCCCGGAGGCTCCTGGCGGGCGAGGGTTGCTGCTCGGGGGGTGCCGCTGGCTCGGCGGGCGCGGGTGCCGGCGTGGGCGCTCTCTGCTGCTGGCTGGCGGCGGGCGGCTGGTGCCGTGGGGAGCCGCTGGACGGCGGCTTTGGGGTAGGCAGTGGCATCGGGGCAGGGTCGCCGAGGCTGCCTTCCAGCAGCCGCTGAGTTTGGCAGTTCAAGCACAGCCATTCGTTCTTCTGCAAAAGAATGGAAGGAAAAGTCCTGTTGAAATTCTGGGAGCTTCACCCCAGCAGGGATCTCACGGAGGAGCTCTGCTGATGGGACAGTGATGCAGAGGACTCGGCCCACCCAAACCAAATAACCAGCGTGCAGCATCATAGCCATACCCTGCAAACCATCAGCATCCAGCTTCAACCCATGCCTACCCTTGTCCAGAAGCCAGAGATGTCCAGCCAGAGGGACCACGGCTGCGGCACAGGGATGCACACTCTCCCCACAATCCCTCAGCATCACCAGCTCTTTCATTCTTCAGCCTTGCGGTATTTCGGTTTTAAGCGAAATTAAACAATCAAAGGCAGATTACTACCGTAGCTTAACACTTCTCAGCTCTGTACAGCTCCTCTCTCGCTCTGATTTGTTTTCTTTGATACAATAAAGGTTTAATAGCATAATCATAACACTTACGGCTCTTTTTTTCTAGGTTAACAAAAATACTGGGTACACAAGTACGCCAAAATTTCCCAAAGATATTACCCAAAGTACACGCTGTGCAGGAAAAGAACAAGACAATCTCGTCTAGTGAAATTCTCAGCAAGAGCTGTCGTTTTAGGGCCTGGAAAAAGCAGAGGCAAGCGGGGCTGTGAGTGGCAGAGAGCCTGCAGGGCTACGGCAGGGGCACTGCATTAAGAGATCAGAAGTGCTTTCCTCCCCCGGGTCGCCCAAGGGCTATTTTTACCCACCCAGAAATGTCCAGGAATAGGGGCCTGACATTTCCTTCCCTTTAGATGTTTCAGCACCTTAAATCTTTTCAGTTTTGCTGCTAACAGCACAATATGCTGCAGGTTCTTTTCCCAGATTTCTCCATTGTTGACCCATGGCTTCCAAAGCTCAGGGTGGCCAACCTCAAGGGGTGGTTGACCCTGAGGAGCTGTCATGCGGTCAGAGAGGTGGTCTTGGTCTTCAGTTGGACCAGCCTGGGGCCAGGGCTGTGAGCCAGCTGTGTCCCCTGGGGTCCCAGAGACCATGGTCTGCCTGGAAAAGATCAGGTTCATCAAAATGACATTGAGGAAACAGCCTCAGGTTGCGCTAGGAGAGGTTTAGATTGAATACTAGGAAAAATTTCTTCTCTGAGAGGGTTGTCAAGCACTGGAACAGGCTGCTCAGGGAAGCAGTAGAGTCACCATCCCTGAAGGGATTTAAAAGATGTTTAAATGTAGTGCTTAACAAGAGTTTAGTGGTGGGTTTGGCGGTGCTGGGATAATAGTTGGACTCCATGATCTTAAGGGTCTTTTCCAACCTAAACAATTCATGATTCTAATCTATGGCTCTAAATCCCACACCTATAGGACAGCAGCACTGTGATAGCCTGGTCTGCATCCCTGGAGTCTCCAGGTTATGATGAGATGCTGGAGATGCCTTGCAGCTGGTGGTGGCCAGGAGGAGCAGGGCTTTCCCATGGACACTTCTTCACTCCTGGAGCAATCCAGCCCAGAAGCAGCCATCTGGCCCACACTCTCCAGGGCAGAGGGGCAGGAGGGCTGCTCCTGCAGGGAAGGGGCAGGTGTAAAACATCCTCCCACATGCAGCACCCTGCAGCAGCCCCTGCTCTTCACACAAACATCTTAAGAATACATTAGGGCTTTGGAGGGCCATTAAAAAAATCCCTTTCAGCACGGTAATATTTAATTACTGCTTAATCAAAGAGAAAGTCTAATTAAGGGGCAAGTGCAGCCTATTGTATCTTAATGATTGCATTTGTCTTCTTTTATTTCAGAACTCGTTCCCGTTCCCGTGTCTCTGAATCAGATCTGCTCACCCCACTCCGCTGTGTAATTATTCCAGACCGCAGAAGGAAATGTGATTGTGTGACACAAATTGAAACCATGCCTCATGGAAATACGCGACCTTTCATTTCCCGTTCAGGAATCCCATTTTTCTTCACCAGAGCTCCCTCCCTGATGCAGGCAGTGAGGGGAGGGCACGATGCACAGGGAATGGGTTGGATGTGGCAGGACAAAGCTCAGCTCAGCTCCTGCCCATACCTGTCTGCCACACCATCACACCAGCCCCCAGCATGGTCCTGAAGGAGCTGGAGGAGATCAGCTTGCCTTGAACTACCCAGCCTGCCTCACTCAGATCCTTTACACCCTCCCTGAATGGGGCATTGCATATCCTCATGATATCCCAACCTGCCAGACTTTGGTGACTGGGGAGCTCTGCATGTTGTGATGGGCACAACTACTTTTGCCCTTCCAGGGAAAAACTGAAGCCCAGAAAGACCATGGGAGGCCAACACTGGCCACCAGGGACCAACTACAGATGCTGAGTGCCAATCAGATCCCATTCAAGGAGCCCATGGAGAGGCAGGCTTCACTGCTGGTGAGATCTCATCAGCACGAGGCTTAGGGCTCCTCCACAACCAGATGAGCACAGTACTCATCTATTCCATGGGGATGCCCATCCCTGGAAGTGTTCATGGCTTTGTTCAAGGCTGAATGGGGCTTGGAGCAACCTGGTCTAGCAGAAGGTGACCCTGTCCATGGCAGAGGTCTTGGAATGAGATGAAATTCCCTTCCAACCCAAACCATTCTATCATTCTATGATCTGATGTCTCTGCAGGTTGGTCTGAGCCTCCTCCCTGAGGTCCCTCCCAGTCATGGCTCTGCAGCCATTCCTCTTGGCAGCTGCCTCAATTTGAGCAGCTCACCCTGCCATCCTGCTCTCGTAGATGTGACAGCTCGACTCTTCATGGAACCGCACTGGGAAGTGGATAAGGGAACAATCTCTGCTAAAAATAGCTCTGCCAAAAAGATTGTGGAGCTCTGCTCTGAAATGCCCCTCATCTTTCAAAGCAGGCAGGAAGTCCTGGGTACAGCAGGAAGGCAGGAACCAGGGAAGGGCAGGCAGAGGGGGTCCTTGGGCTTTGCCAACTGTGAGAGGAACCAGCCAAGCCCCAGAGACACTCAAATTGAGGGCCTGGCATATGCTGAGCTTGCATTTCCTCTTACTGGCTTTTCCTTCAGCTCCTCTGGGGTCTTCCATGCCAGAGAGACCCTGCTGACAGTCCAGCACCCTGCGCTTCAATCCAAACCCCTGTGGAAAATCACTGTGGGGTTATGACAGAAAAGTAGCGGAGGGATAACTGAATATTCCTGAGCTGTGAGAGAGCCCCATCCCTGTCACAGCCACGTGGAGCTGTGAGCACAGACCGTGCTGCAGCAGCCAGTGCAGCATTTGCCATCACAGCTCGCACTGGCTGCAATGAACACTCCAGCAGCAGCAGCTGTGAGCTGCCCAGCTCCCACATGCACCTGAGAGAGAGTGAGATCCTGCCCACGGCAGCTGTGGGAAGGTGAAGGCAAGCAAAGCTGCCCATGCCAGTAGGAATGCCTCCAGTAAATCATTCTGAGCTCTTGGTTCCATCTTTAAGAGACCTCTGCAGCCCTGTCAACCCCAGCACTGACACCTGCTATGTGTCTGGGGGCTAAATCCCAGGGGTCTGTGAGGATGCTGAAGCTGAGGCACCTCCCAGCCTTGTGCCAGTGCCCCACGCTCTGCTGGTGACAAACGATCTGTCCCTCTCCCACAGCGTTATCAGCTTGGTGTTTGGTTATCCCACAGCACCTCTGCTCCCTCTCAGAGGGACTGGCTCTGAAGGAGCTTCCTCCTCCATATAACTTGGCCTCAGGCATTTCCCACAGAACACGGCCAAGGGGATTAAGCTGTCCCTGAGAAAAATGCAAACACTGGAGAAGCGGCTGCTTTGCTAACAGCTTGTAAATCCCCACTGAGATTAACCAGATCCCACGAAGATAATAATAATTAGGTTGTATTTACTACTTTACATGTCCAAACCTTTGGATGCCCAGGAAGCCAGAGTGCCCCTTGCTGGGGTGGAAAGTGGCTAAGGAGCTTATGGCAAAGGGACAGCAGCTTCTGTCTGAGTCTCCACACTTAAAGATGCTGGAAACCTTGGCCCTGATCAGGACTGGGATGGGGCCTTGCTTGGCACTGAAGCTTGCTGCCTTAGAACCACTGTGGTGGTGGGCATGGGGAGGTTTAACCATGTGGAGCACAGGTTATGGGGAGATTGGGCTGATGAAGACTGTGGCACGCAGGGAAGATGGGAAACACTGCTGGGATGCAGAGTGGGCTCCAGGCGGAGGAAAGCATCAATAATTAAGAAGAGGGATGAAACCAAAGTGCGCCTGAGATGCCATCTGAAATGAAGAGGTGCTGGCATGGCAGAGCACACTGGAACACAGCCAGCCACAGGCAGAGGGCTGAGGCTGCTGGGAGCAGCCCAGCTCAGCTGCTTATCAGCTTACAGCCTTTGAGGGTCACTGCCCTGATTCCTTGGGCTCCCTGCTTTCCTTGCCTCCAAAGAAGTGGGATTTGCAGAGGAGTTACACAAAAAGTGGGTTTCTGGAGAGACAATCAGTGCTAGTGTGGTCAGAAGAGGCAAGACAGAGCCCTGGGTGCAGGACATGAGGGACTGAGGGAAGGCAGCTTCGTTTAAGACATTGTATCTAAGTGGAAATGACCATCCCAGTTTTCAGCTGTGCACCACGTGAGTGGCACCAGGGGATGCTGGATTTGGTCACAATTCCTGCTGGCTCCACTGAAGGTGCAGAGATGTGCCCATGGCTGCCGGTGCTCCCTCCGGGGGGGCGAGGCAGGGTGGGTCATACTGGGATCAGCACTGGGGGTGCAGGGATGGGGGTGTGCCCGGCCTCCCCAGAGCTCCAGAACTGGCTGGCAGGTGGCCACAGCCACGCTCGCCAACCTCCACCGGGCCTTACCCTGTAATTGTTTTAATTTACTAATGGGCGACAACAAAACTGTAATTAACTAAAATAGAAGTCTTCCTGCATAATTCTGGTCAACGTTACCACTTGGCAAGTTAATTAAATGCTGAATTCCCCCAGCGTCGTTGGTTTTTTTTCGTGATGGAGCCAGAGAGCTTCAGCATCACAGTTACACATGAATCCTCAGACTTGGCAGTCTGAGAGACTTGGTGGGAGCCGGTGGTGCCAGAAGCTTCCCAGCTTCCCCAGTCAGCTGCTGGTACCAGTCCCACCACCCCCATCAGCCCCTAGGCTCAACCTCTCCAGTGCCTGGAAGATGTTCAGCCCTGGTCTTCATCCCTGTGCAAACTGCTCCCCACAGTCTCAGCCCTGGGACTCTGCCGGGTCACTTATGCTCTACAGCATTATTTTACACAATCAAAACAGTATCTATTAAAATACTGGGACAAAAATCTGTACAAAATAAGATAAGCAGCATGAGGTATAAGTATCTCGCAAGCCAGATCTCATCTCCCAGCATTAAATGCAGTGAATCTCACCAGAATATTTCATTTATTTGCTGACAAGTACTGTGCAGGGCTCATCACTGTGACAGATGGATGCCTGGAAAATATGGAAAACACTTCTGCTATCTGAATCAAGATCCAAATTAACAAGAACCTCATAAAAACACTTTCCAAGCCCTCTTCTCAGCCCTGCTTGCAGGAAAGCTCCCTTTAGGAGGGCTCCTGACAAACAGACACCTTCCACACACCCTCCCACAGCAGAAATGGGGGCATTTCACCGTGTGATCCCAGTTCCCTAACACTCTGCATCCTTGTGCTAAGAGCACTGCAGCTCTGTCCGTGCTGTGCATGGTTTTTAGCACAGTGTTAAAGGAGAGGGACTGAGTCATGCTTGATCACCGGCTGCCAGGGCTGTTTCAGACCCACCTATGGCAATGCCAGGGGTCTGGCTGGCAGGTTCCCCACCTTCTAAGTGCTCCTGTGCCCTTCCCTCTCTTGGGATGCTCTCTTGGCCAGCAGCCTCCCTGGGCAGCCGTGGTGTTCACTCATTTCAGATGCCAATGCCCAAGCACAGGCTGATGCTCACTCCTCCTTAGATTCTGCCCATCCTCCCAGCTGAACTCTCTGAAGCCTCTCCAAATCCCTTCTCCACAGCTCTGCCAAGCACCTTTGACTGATTTGCCTCAGTTTTGGGAGGCAAGGGGGGTGTGCTGACCAGAGGCCAAAGGCTCTTCTCTGGGATTCTTGATTACAGAAGGGAGGATGTACAACAAAGTCTGATCAGGGCATGTTCACAAGGGGTACTTTGAACAATCATGTGCCATCAGCAGACAACCACGGGCCTGGTTTTACCTCCACCCCAGCCCTTATCTCTCCTAGGAGGCTGAGGCAGTGATGGGATTTGAAACGAGGGCAAGAAAGGAAAACACGCTCTGTGACGGAAGCACCAGAAATCAGGAGGAGAGATGGAGCACACACAGGAGGTGCTTGTGGGATCTGCATCTGTGGTGGGAACACACCAGATGGGATTCAGGTGCCCCAGTACCAGGAAGGGGCTGAGAGCAAGAGAAACTGGGGACAATACACAGACAGGGGGTTGTGTGTCCCACACCACCACTGACAGCCAGCTCCAGGACACAGAGCAGAAAGTGTGAGGTACTTTATTACCCCAACTGCACCTTTTTTCCTCTAAAACCACCTCAAAATCCCATTCAAGCTAGATGCAGAACTGTCTGCATGTGTGCTTGCTAACTGCAATGCTGCTTCTGAAGCTTAGCACGTGTGTAGATACGTATACACAGAATCTGTAAACAAAAAAGGAGCACTGAATGGAACTCCCAAACACTGGTCAGCAGAGCAGGTCATGTCTCTGGAGCCCAGCAGCCACACAGAGATGCCTGCCAGGAGCCAGAGGAGCTCCCCACACACCCTTCCCCCTGCCTGGCTCTCTCACCCACAGAGCACACAGTGCTCGCCCAGCGTAACGCCACAGGCTCCCTCGTCCATCTGCAGGGAAAGGCGGAGAGGGCACTGCACACACCTCAGGCAGCTGAGTCTCCTCAGCTGCCAACTGCTCCACACTAATTGACTTCATTACCATCAACTGGGCAAGTTTTAGCTCAACCCTGGGTTTGCAGATCAGTTCCCCTGAAAGCCACTGCAGTTATTTCAATCCCTTGCTATATTTAGCGTTTGACTAAGCAACCTAGTGATGTGTTTTCCAGCAACAAGACTATTCTTATCTGTTCTTGTGGCCTGTCTCGGGCTGATGGAGCTGATGGTCCCTCCCCAGCTCTATTTTAAATGTGTGTGATGTATTGATGGCCTTCACACCGCAATAATGTGATTAAAAGCAGTGCGGGGTAATGAGCTCGCCAGGATGAGCTCTGCCTCACAGGGCTTGTTTTCTGCCTCCCATCTGCTCCACTTCATCCCTTGTCTGTGCTGGGACCTCTCTCAGGTGGAAAATGGACACAGAAAGAGAGGATGGAAGAAGCTGCACACGATGGCTGAGCACTGGAGCTGCTGTCAGTGTGTTGGGAGGGAAGGCAAGGACATGGGCAGAGGCATCTCCCAGCCCTGTGACAGCTGCAGGGAAGATGGTGTTGCACCAGTGCTCCCTCCCCTCCTCAAATCTACCCAGAGGGGACCTGGAGCAGGAGCAGGGTGTCAGCTCTACAACCCATCTCCTTTACTAGTGCCATGGAAAGCGGAAGGCAAGTGGAGATGGGCAGCCAAACAACAGCCAGGTGCCAAAGTGGCCATCACAGTCCCGTTCCTCGGTTCTCCCTTCCCCTTGCACAGCTCATCCCAGGGATTATGCTCTCTGCTCCTGCCTGCAGTAGGGATGCACCAGCCCTCCACAGCACAGCCTGAGGGTCAGCGACACAGCTCCCACGGGGCTCACAGCCTCCCACCCTGCTCGATACTCCACACAGCCAGCAGAGGATTATTCCAGCTGAAAGTCTTTGGCTGATGAGTAATAGCAACGCTCCCCTCTGCTCGCCTTCGAGGAATAGCTGTGCTCTTGCCAAGTCCAGCTTATTCCACTGCAGCAGCCGATGGCCAGGCCAGGGAATGCTGCCATGCCAAGGGGAAAGTGTCGCAGGCCTCTGCAGCCGTAGGAGAGCTGCAGATGTGGCTGTCACCACCATGGCCAGCCTGGACCACTTGCAGCTCCTTGCCCAGCTGCAGGCCCCAGTGGCTGTGACTTTGGATCAGGGCTTCCTATCCCAGGCAGTACCTCCTGTGGCAGGAGTGGAGGTGGAATCATAGAATTATGGAATTGTTTAGGTTGGAAAAGAGCTCTAAGATTGAGTCGAACTGTTACCCCAGCACTGCCAAGGCCACCACTAACCCATGTCCCAAGTGCCACATCTGCATGTCTTTTAAATTCCTCCAAGGGTGGTGATTCTACCACTTCCTTGGGAAGCCTGCTTCAGTGCTTGACAACCCTTTCTGTGAAGATATTTTTCCTAATATCTAATCTAAACCTCCCCTGGCACAACTAGAGGATGTTTCCATTATCCTATCACTTGTTACCTGGGAAGAGATCAACCCCCTCCTGGCCACAATGTCCTTTCAGGTAGCTGTAGAGAGTTGCAAGTTTCCTCCTGAACCTCCTTTTCTCCAGGCTGAGCACCCCAGCTCCCTCAGCTGCTTGTGCTCCAGACCCTTCCCCAGCAGCACTGCCCGCTGCAGTAAACGGATGGACTTTTTGGGGTGCTGACATGTGGACAGGTATCCTGCCCTGCTGTCCCCTGGGCTGTCCCAGGGCTCCCAGCAAGGCTCCTTGCCAGATCTGGCTTGACAGAAGCTGAGGAAAATGCTGCCAACTTTTCCATGTTATCAGTCAAGCTCAGACTACTTTTTGGTATTGTTATTTCATTGTTGGACCTCAAAAAATTTATTCCACAGAACTGGGAAAGCAGTTCACCTTTACCAACCCAAATGTCAAGGGGCCAGCTGGACAACCTGTTTGGGACATCTGGCTGGGACCCCAGAATAAACCCCTGGCTCTGGCATCCAGCTGAAGCCCCCACAGCCAGCAGCTCCTGGCAGCTCCCACCTCACCTGCATCCCTGTGTGGCTGTAACCATGAGCCAGGCTCCCCCCCGCTCATCCCTTCCATCCCCTCCAAAATTAGGGCAGCTGCTGCGGCAGGAAGCACCTTCTGTATTTTTGGAGCTTTAAAAAAAAAAAAAAATCCTTTTTGAATGGCAAGAATGTTTCTAAGTCAAAGGATTTAAACTATTTTGCAATCAAGGAAGCGTATTTCCAAACGAGCCGATGGCGAGAGCCTGGGTGCTGTGTGGGCTGTGTGAAGGGGCTGCTAAAAAAGGGTACACAGCTGTCCAAAATTTGGAAACCGGTGCTTTGGCAGAATATATATAGACATCCCTCCCCACTCAACATATTTCCTTCCAGTTCATTAGATTATAAAAAAAAAAATTTAAAAAATCAGTAGGATATTGAGGAGAGCACTTTGATGCTTTCGGCTTGTCTAAAAGCCATGGGACCAATTCTCAGGGGTGTGGGTGAGCATCCATTGCCCTGGGAACGGCCTACTGAGCCACAGTGTCACTGCCATGCTCCTGCACTAAGACAGATATCCAGCAATTAACCAGCTGCCCTTGGGAATGGGAAGCAGAGATGCCACCTCCCAGCAGGGCAGTGGTGGTGGAGATAAAGGTGAGCAGGTTTCCCTGGACACGGTGAGGAGACACAGAGGCCACACAGGAGCCACAGAGAACCTCCTCCAATGGCCCATCCTCTCTGTTACTATCAGCCACTCCCATCTACACCTGGTCAACCCTCAGCACTTTGGTCCAGATTTCACATTTCACCCTTGATTTCCCACAATTGCTACCACTGGGTAGCAGCTTTGACACTCATTTATCTCTGTTGTTATTTCCAATCTGGATGTGCTCCTCTATTTTCTTGGCCATTGGCTATCACAGCACATCTGCTACCTTGACCACTACCTGATGTCTCTTGCAATGAGCTGGTGGAGATAAAACTGCCCCTGGCCTGGGATGGACTCAAGATGGAACATCTTTCCAGAGAAGTGGGTGAAATGTCATGTCCAGGCTGGACACCTAGAGGTGCAATGATGGGAGGTGACACGTGAGCACGTGCTGAGTATTCAAGAAAAAGGAAAATAGGAGGAACAAGAGAGCAAATCTGATGCTGAAAGCACTTCATTTTCCTTTTCACTGAGCCTTACTATTCCTCTCTGTTTCATCTCGGAGAAAGAGCTGAATTAACTACCAGCTCAGTTCCAAGAGACTGGATCCAAATAGATGAAGTATTAAGAAGATTTTCTGTTCACAATAAAATCCAGCCAACGGTATTAAAGCAGCAGAGGGTTTCGTCTGGTTTTCACAGATTAGCTATGGCTGTCCCAAGGACAGCAAGCTCTCATTTTCCCATTTTGCTCCAAAGTGATGTTTATAGAGCTGTCTGGATCACTTACAGCCAATGCAGACCAGACTGGGATGGCCATCATCTAACCATGTAGAAGAGAGGAACATGGCTCCTTTTCTCCATCATGTCCAGGCTCCCTGTACCTTCTCACCCACACACAGACCAGTTGTTCCAAGTGCATCCTCCCTGAGGACTCTGCTTGGTTCCTGCTCCTGCACTGCCAGGGATGCTGCATCTTCTCAGCCAAGCTCCAGTACCATCCAGCACAGCTGCCCCTCCAGCACCCAAACCCACTAGCACTGAGCCAGGAGTCCACTCTCCCCAGCTGATAAAGAAGTAATATATTGTTCATTTTTGTCTGGATCGATCTGGCCATGCATTGTAATTTACTCCATGATCAGGTACTCCTTAAGGAGATTTATCAGCCTGCCAACCAGCCTTATCTTTAACAGTGCCCATTATCAGGATGTATTTCTCAGCCAAGGTTAGCAGCAGCAGGAGCATCTCTGAACACCAGCTGCATGATAATAATCCCACAATAATGCCCAGGAGATGTGAAGCAGGTCCAGCAGAGCCCATAGCCAGTGACCATGGCCTCCCACTCCTGTTGAAGCAGGTGTGGTGTAGGTGCAAGGTGTTCCTCGTGGCTGCTATTTCATACACACGTTTGACACAGTAACTCAGGAGCCATTTGAACCTGCATGCAGAAGAATTCAAGTTTGCAGCAAAAATAATGCCTCCTAAGGGAAACCTGGCCAACTCTGCAGAAAACAAATACACTACTCTATGTGTTTTTTCAACAGAATGGAAGAAAATCCAAGAAAAGCTAAGTTTATCAGAGGAGTCTTATTTAACCAAAACCTTCTTTTTTTCATAGGCACTAGTGTTGACTAAAATATCCAGCCATACAACTAGTAATTTGCTGCATCTGATAAAAGCAGATTCAAGCTGTCTGATTGCTCTCTTTTAAATTGCAGAGAGTCCCAAGTGTCTATCAGACACTCAGTTCCAATCCAGAAGAAAATCAGCATCTCTGGAAGCTTCATCTTCTTCTCCCTAGGAGCTGCTGAGTCTCCTGTCCCCTCACCCCAAAGCAGTCCAGCAGCAGCAAACTGGGTTTGAACCTCTTTCATGGTCACAAGGGATCATTTTCAAAGCATGCTGGGGCACCATCAGTGGTATGGCTTGGAAGCTGAGGACATCACAAACCAATGTCCTGCAGTACCTGCACATAAAACTTTCCAAGCTTTAAAAATAGTTAATTTTTTTGTATTTTCCCAAGAGACAACCCTAAGTTGGCAGAGACTGAAACTCCCATGTGGAGGTGGCTGAGGGTACTTAGGGCTGTCCTGCTAAAAGCTACCAAATCCCTCTTCCTATGGTCCTTCCATGGGGAGTAGATGCAGCACTGGAGGAGATATCTGCATCTGTGATTTTTGCCCTGAAATGCATGTGTTCCTAGAGGACTGGATGCTTTGGTTTCTGTGGGCAGTGCTGCTTGACCACATTAAATGACTGCTGCTTCAAAAAAGCCCACGCACCACGCTCCAGACTTCAAGGCTGAGAGTCCTAATTCCAGCAGCAGAAATATTTTAATTAAATGAACTACCTTTATGGAATAAATCAAGTGATAAGCTTGAAAAATTAACTCCCATAATCTTTCATGCTGCTGTGCAGGTCAATAAACTATTACAGTAAAAGGCTGTGAAACGTTCTAGAAACATGAGTTGTTACAGCGGAGATGGATGAGCCATTTTACTTCCCAAATTATACACAGCAGCTTCTTTCCACACTCATGCCTTGCACACCCTCTCCCATCCCCTCACCTGTTGCCCATGGCAGAGCTGGAATGGCAAATGGCATGGCCAGCATCTCCCACCTGCTTGGGTACAGTTCCCAGCCATCCTCCCCAGGAACACATCCCCCGTCCTCACCATCTGTCCTCATCCTGAGTTTCCTGACTCCTCACAGCCCACA
This sequence comes from Notiomystis cincta, assembly GCA_013398075.1. Lineage (NCBI taxonomy): Eukaryota > Metazoa > Chordata > Aves > Passeriformes > Notiomystidae > Notiomystis > Notiomystis cincta. The sequence goes on from VZRX01020528.1 coordinate 26,287, forward strand.
TTTTGGGCATTTTGATGGACTTGGGAATCATGAGCTGCCTACAGAGGGATAATGTGTCTTGGTGGGGCCAATACAATTTCCATCACCTTCAGAACTTATTTTAAACTTAAAATTCTTTTGAAAACCACCTTATTTTAACTTAAACTTCTGTTAGGAATAGTTGATAGCTCCCCAGCTGGCATGTGGTGACTTGATGGTGACCCTGACCTGAATGGATGTTCCCACCAGCAGTGCCCAGTCTGCCTGGAACCAGGAGGTACAACTGGCTACAGCTGCTGGAGGGGAAGAGCTGTGATTTTCCATCTCAAGAGGAAATGCAGCAAGAATAAAGCTGAGAAGCCAAAGGGAAATGAAATGGTGAAGTCCACATAAAATGATTGCTTAAAAAAATTTTGGAAAATCATATGAATTGCATGTTTACTCAATTTAGTATGATCTGTGAAGGCATTTCTTTCCCCAGCTGCCCTTTCTGCAGACAGACAGGTGCCTGTGGGACTTTGTGGCTCCTGAAGCCACGGGAGGAACCACCTCACATAAACCCTTTAAGTAATTTAAGAAGCTCCACTTAAGGAGCAGTTCAGGGCCACTGCAGAAACCTGCTCCTCTGAAGGCTGGCAACACTCCCCTGACTTCCAGCCTAAAGAAAAACCCAGATTTGTTAAAAATACTTCTGCCTAGCTCTACTTTGCTCCTCTTCTCCTCGTGTCCTATTTGCTCTCGGCAAACAGATGACTGTTGGTCATACTTAACAGTTCCGAGTAAATCGGGATTTATGCAAAGGGGAATTTCACAGCTCCTTCGCAGACAGTGCGGGTGTGGTTCCCAGCAGCCCGCGGGATCTGCTGCCGCAGCTCCCTCACCCGAGCAGCCACTCAGCCACGCACATCCCCAGGATCCAGCTCCAGAGCCTGGACCCTGCCCTGGCTCGGACACAGCCCACACCTGCAGAGCCATGGGCAGACCCACAGCACAAGTCCTGTCCTCATACCCACATCCACACTTTGTGGGGTTATTCCCAAATCAAATACTTCATTTCTATGCCAAACTAGGGTTGGTTTTCTTTTTTTTCCCCTCAGTCAACCTAACCCCCCTCTGAAATCAATGCTTACTGCAACAGGCTTGGGAACCAAGTGTTCTCTGAGCTCCAAACAATTAAAATAACCTAACCAAAAAAAGGCTCTAAAACAGCCCCTGATGTCAGAGCTCAGAGACTGCTACTTATCTCCCAGTCATGGCACAAATAATGACCAAAGGCTGCTAGCTGTGGCATGGGACAATACAAAGCATTCAGTGATCTCACCTGAAGATCCCAAAACAGATCTTTAAATTAAGAAAGCCCTCTCATTATTCCCAAAGGTGTCTCCAATTCCCCTAAATCCTCCCTTTGTGTTCCAGTGTTTTGTAGCACTCTTTCCAGTATCCCATGGCAATGAGGTCTCTGGGCCAACTGTGCAAAATGTCTCCTCACCTCCCAACCTCACCTTTTTTCTTGGTTTTGTGTTGTGAGAAATGCACACGCAGATGAAGGACCGTGCTCTGCCATGTGTTAGGACACAGAGTGATTCCCATCCCACCCTGTCCTGGGTATTCACTTTTTTGGTGCAAAGAGGCCCCCAGAAAATCAGCCTTTGAGGCTTTTCATCATTCCAGGGCAAAGAGTGGTGGAGGTGGTCCTATATCTATTTCGTTACAGTAATTCCTTCACAAGGGAAGCACAGGAGAGGGCATCAAGGGCTGAGATCACTATGAAGGACTTGGGCTGTTCTCCACAGACCTAAGGTCTCCTAATGCAGGGTTTATTTCACTTAAACTATCTAAAATCTGGGCATCCACTCTCAGCAAGTCACCATCTGCCCCAGGTGGGAGATGAGCATCTCCAGGATGAGAAGCCAAATCTCTTGCAAGGAATCACCATGGGTGGGTACCACTCTCCCCATTACCTAACCTAGAGAGAGATAAACCTGAAACTGGAGTGGGGTGGGGAGGGGGGTAGAGAAGCCCTCCCCTCGCATTCCCAGAGGCCACACCATGCCCAGCAGAGGGGCTCTGTGCTGAGCAGCCTGGGCAGAGCAGAGGCTCCCTGAGCACAGCACCGCTCACCCGCAGCACGCTGCCTTATTTTAGCAGGCAGAGCAGATGGCAGTGGGAAGATGAGGAGGCAAAGCAGCAGTGAAGAGAACACTTTGGAAATAAAGCTCCATGCTCTGATGAGGGGGCCTGGTGCATTTTGATGGTTGTAGCCAGAATGAGCTTTGAGGCAGCTCAAGGGTTCACTGGTGGGGGACCTATAGCCATGGAGAGGAGAGACAGGGAAAAGCCTGCCCTGGTTCCCAAATACTGCTTGGCACAGACAGGGACAGCTGGCGCTGGCTCAGCATGGCCTCAGTGAGGCAGAAACAGAACTGAACTAATCCTTAGCAAAGGAGGCAGAGGCTTCCAGCCCTTGCAGAGGCTTCCAGCCCTGGCGAGAAGGTGCTTGGGCTCCACCGGCTCCTGCCTGTGGGGCTGGGGGAAGCTGGGGCTGTTCCCTTCCCCAGTGTCACCATGGACTTCTGCAGGGCTGGATCTCCCCTGCCTGAAACACACGGGATGCTCTGCAGAGCACCCTGGCTTTTCTGCCTCTCTGAGCCTCTGCAGAGCTGGGGACCACGACAGCAGCACCCAGGGACCAGTCTAGCACTGAGCCTGGACTGCAGGGTATGCTGGGGAAGATGCTTTACTCACACCTACCCTGTGCCACCTGCCAGCACCTGCCCCAGAGGCTGAACCCCACCAGAGTGGCTGCCAGGACACTCAGAGATGCCATCCACATGGGACAGGAGCTGTGACATCCCAGCTTCCCCCTGTCCCCTTCACCTGGTTCCATGTCCACCGTGACCAGCAGGATAAAGCACAGCAGTAACCACAGCCATGTCCCTCAGATCCCTGTGCCTCCACTCTGCTCTCCAACACACAAACTATAACTACAGCAGCTGCACCTTCCAAATTGTTTCTCTTCCAAACACCCCAGAAAGTTGTTTAAGTTGTAAAGTATTACCTGGGGCTTTCTCATCAGGTTCTTAATTAACTGAAATGATGTGCTTTGTTGGGGAATTGTTTTCAGGAGCTCCTAAAGAGCTTTAAAATCAGCTCTAGGAACAGCCTGAGAAGGGAAATGGATTTCATCTGTGCAGCAAGTCCAGCACTGGGCTACACCTCTGCCCAACCTCATGCCAGCAAATTCTATTCTGCCACAAAAAGAACTGAAGCGATTTTTAAGAAAAAGGTTGATATTCCTTTCTGTTGGTGCAGGAGGCTCCCCTGGCTGAGCTTCTCAAGCTGAAGCTATTCCCAGGCTGGGGGCACATTTAATTCCGAGATTCCTGGCATTGCCCATGCTGGGAATTCCAGCTCCCCACTGCTCTCAGAACACCTGTGTTTGGCTGTGACTGCACCAGGACTATCAACCAACCACCATTCAGTTTGCAAACAGCAATTTAACAACCCAAAAGTAGGATTTTTTTTTTTCAAGGAGAAGGTGCCAGCATTCCTGTTAATGGGCTGCTTACTTATAACAGCTCATTTTGTGTACTGCCTAGAAGATCTCACTTTTCTTGGTGCTATTTCAAGCAACATATTTAGAAACTCTTGGCAAAGTACAAAGTAATAAATAATTTTGGATGTCCTTCTTCCAGAGGGCAGGCACATGAATTCCTGCTCGGTTCCCTGAGGGTATGGCAAAGCCACAGCTACACTCCCTCTTTAAACTTTCTGTCCCATTTATCAATTTTCTTATGCCTGGCCAGAATTGCCTTTAAAATTTGGGGGATTTTAGGTTAAAATTAATTGGGTGACAGAGTAGCCACTTGCAGGTGGAACCCCCTATCATCACCCCTGATGCTGGAGGTGATCAGTCCCAAGTAGACACTGGCACTCCCTCTGGGAGATCATAGAATCCTAGAATAGTTTGGGTTGGAAGGGACCTTCAAGATCATCTAGTTCCAATGCCCTGACATGGGCAGGGACACCTTCCACTAGACCAGGTTACTCCATGCCCCATCCAACCTGTCTTGAACCCTCTCAGGGATAGGGCATCCAGAGCTTCTCTGGACAACCTGTGCCAGGGCTTCACCATCCTCACAGCAGAGAGAAATTCAGTTTGTACTGGAGCAATCAATGTCCTTAGAAATCAGACAAGCCCCTGGAGCCCTCACTGGCCCAGCCTCTGGCACCTTCCTTAGCTTTGTCAGCTTTTCAAGGGATGTTTCCTAAAAACTCCCCGTTTTCTCAGGGAATGATCACACATTTGATGGAGCATTTTATCCCCTGGTGGCTTCTAAATATTGCCTATGCTGTCTAAATATTGCAGGGTGAACACACGAGGGAAGGAAAAGCAGAAGCCCAAGCCCTGGAAAAGCCTTTCCACTTGCTCACATGAGCAGGAAAGGGATAAAAATCGAAGATGGAAAAGAGTGCAATGATTGCTGGATCAAGCATAAGCATCTCTGTTAATGCCCTGGCTTACAATTACAATCACTTACGTTAATAATGGCACCTCCTGGCTAATCCCTCCTACGCTCCCGGTCGTTGGAAGGGAGCTGGTTTACAGCCTTATGTGAAGAAAGAGACTGTGGAAGCATTGTGGTTTTTAAGGAATCCTGTCCCAGCACCAAGGAAACTGGAGCATGGCTTCTGTCTGCCCAGTGGAGCAATTGCTCTTAGGCACAAAAAAATAGCGACATGTAGGAAAATGAAGGTGTTTCAGATTAAGTGGTGGGGGCAGGGATGATGATCTGTGCTCAGTGGGTTGGCTGAGGGCTGGGAAATGAACAGGGAGGGTCAAATGGAGGGACATGTCATTCCCTCTTCTACTCTGTGGAAAAGATGCAGATGGAGGAAGCCAGGGTTCACAAGGTCCTGTGACAAGGCTTTTAAGCAGGTAAGAGGCAGATGAACCCCCTGGAGGGGGTCAAAGTACCTATAAAGGTTTAGTACCCAACTCCTCCTCATGCCAGGATGCTGGTCCCCAGAAACTATGCAAGAATTTCCTCTGGAGGAATAGAAAATTAATATAAATAAACAATAAAAATAAACCTGTTTCTAGCATCTGGGGCTTTGCCACCCAGCACCTGTCCTGGAGTGCCACGTGGGGACTCACCTTCTGCAAGGGTCTCATACCTCCAGAAGACAAACTGTCCCTGTGAAACATTTTCCTCTCAACTTACATAGCAAATGTCAACCAAAAAGACATTCAACCATATGTCCACTCAGTTCACTCCATTTCCACTCAGTTCCTGACCCCTGTGACAGAAAAATCATTGGAGAGGTGGCTGTGAGGTGGCCATAGGCCACACTAATAGCTCCACCACTGAGACTGAAAATCAGCCTGGGTAATGTAAGAATGAAACATTGCTCAAAATATCCATTCAGAGACCTTCCCAGGCTCAGAGCCTCAGTGTGCTTCAAAGAATGAGCTTGCTTTCATTTTCTGTTTCACTTTGGTGTTTATTTTTGCTTCAAGCTAGTGCCATCCACCCTCCCCAGCTCATCAGCCCAGTAACCAGGCCAGGAGGAGGAGGAGGAAGGAGCAGCTCCTTAGTGCACCTCCCTGGTCCATTCAGCTTTCTGCCTTTCACATGCTGTGAGGTTTTGTGCTTTGAGAGCCGAGGCTGAAGTGCCCTGGCCCAGCAGAGGACGGCTGTGTGCAGGGAATGCTGAGTCCCAGGAACTGCAGCACTGCAGAACCCACATTCCCCTGGCAGCATCAATTATACAGAGCCTCCCTCTCCACCACAGAGGAAGGTTTTGTTTCACAGGAGAACAGAGTTCACACTGCAAAGCAGAGAGACTCGAGGAGAGGGATGATGGTGAGGGCCCAGCTCCCCATCCCATGTCTCCTGGCAGTGCCACCTGATGGGACAAGCTTGTGTCCCTACAGCAAAGCCCCACCAGCAACCTGCTCATCCCTGCCCATGGTAGGGGATTGGAAACAGATGGGCTTTAAGATCCCTTCCCACCCAAACCATTCTGTGATCCTATGATTTGATGGAGGAAGAACAGGAACACCCACCTGGCCACCTCCTGAGCAGTAATTTTTAACCACACCAATAATGCCATTTCTTTCCATAGAAATAAATGTAATTTCTTCCCTTGCCCAGCAGTATTTTCTCCAACACCCAATGTACTCCTTGGGAGATGGGATCTTAGTCCTTACCTCACATGGCTCACCCCAGCACATGTGCAGTCAGGAAAAGAGGGCATCCCAGCACACAGCAAGGGATGAATCCTGAACTGCGCAGTATGTGGAACACTACTAAACCACGGTGAATCCCTGCACTGGTTGAGTTGTAGTTACCACAAACTGCATTTCAGACCCTGCTGATCCTTGCAGAAGGACACAGCCTTCAATAGCACACACTGTGATAAAGGCTGGGGCTTCCTTCAGCAGCACAGCACCAATGTCCTTCCAGTGCCCAAGCTGCACTGCCCACGTGGGCTTGGCCTGTCCATGGTCTTCACCAGCACAGCTTGGATGTGGCAAGCAGGGAATCAATGTAAGAGCCTGGCCTGAGCTAGCAAAACCCACCCCCAACAATCACATCCCATCATCAGCATTCCTGCTGGATTCTTTCCCAGCATGGCTGCATGCTTCACCGTTGGCAGCCCCTCTGCTCACTCTCATTTTGATCCAAGAACCTTTACAGGCCCTAAAGTCTGTAGGATACAACTGCAAAATGCCCCTGAGCTCAGCAGGAAAAACGATGGTGCCTTGGTAAGTGGATCAACACCAGCAAACTCAGTCTGAGATGCTCCCATTGCAGCTGGAAAATTGAGCATCTCCACTGCAGCCCAGTCCTAAAGCTGCCTCCTCCTCAGCCCACTCAGAAATCCACTGTTACAAAGCCAATTAAACGCTCGATTAAGTGTCCCAACATGTTCCCAAATAAAGCACTAACATGGCATGTTATTAAAAAAAATAGAAAGAAGAAAGATCCAGGTTGTATAATGGTCTGTGAGCACATCAGGATAAGCTGTGCCTGCTCCCAGGGGTGGAAATAGGAGCTGAACAGCCAAATTGTCTCGCCATCTCCCACTAAAAGAGCTGTTTCTCTGTCTGCCCATCACAGCTCAGACCAAGACTCTGATTTAGGTGGTCCCACCATCCTCATCATCTGCTGCTGGTACCTGCTCAGGGACCAGTCCCCACAGTACTCCTCAGAGCACAGTGCTCCAAAGATTCCCTCCAATCCAACCCCCCAAACACACCTTCTGCCTTTGTAAAGTGGCAGTGTCTGCCACCACCTTCACCAGCAGCTCCTGCTGTGGGCAAGGGACAGCTCTAGGACACACACTCCACCAAGCAGCCTGGATCAGGGATCAGTGCTGCCATGTCCTACCAGACCCCAAGAAGCCATCTCATAAAGCTGACCATCACAAACATGATCCAAGTGCGATCCAGGGCCCTCTGATCCAAGCAGTTCCTCTCCCAGGGCAGAGATGGCAATAACCTGCTGATGTTGGGTGCCAGTGCCTGCCTGGGGACTGATTCTGAGCTTCTTCAGACACTCATTGTTCAATGCAAGACACAGCAGGAGCAGCAATGAGTGTCCAGGCTGTCCTCATTCCCCTGAGAGCTCCATGCCTCCTCTGTACTATTGCCCTCCTCTTCCCCTGCCTTCCTCCATCATCTCCTGCTCCTTGCTGCACGTGGCACAGTTTTAGGAGGATGACACAGCTGCCCCACCAGAATGGCTGCTGGGTCTGACTTGAACAGCAAAGACAGAAAGAAAAACCTGTGCTAGAACCAGGTGACCTGAATTTTGTGAATGAACTGGATTTTTTTTTGCTCTCCAGTACATATATAAATGAAACCCTTTCTGATATCCATAAAACACTACGGCAGCTTTAGCTGGTCCTGCTTCCCCTCTGTGCTTCCACTTTGCCTATTTTTGCTGCCTCCAACCTTTCATGTGCACAACAGCAACCCTTTTCAAAGCTTCTCAAGGTCAAGAAAGCCCCTAACGAGGTGCATTAGGGCAGTTATTGATCTTCTCTCAGCCTTTCCCGGAGCTGTTCCAAACTGTGAAACCTCAGTAGGGTGATGGAAAGTTACTCAGGCCCTTCCCATGTTGGTGAATTTTAATATTCATGGCACCCAACTGGTGAGAATATCCAATGCCCTTGCAGTGTCCATGTCCCTGCTGCAAGGTCACTGTCCCTGTCTGTCTGCTCAAGGATGACTTGAGTGACTTCTGAAGGATGAGTCTGTGCCATGGAAGTTTCACTGACAGAATGCCATCACCCCTGAGAAGCTGATCTGCAATACCTACCAAAATAAGCTTAGCAGGGGAGAAGAGATGCCATACAGACCTATTCATGTTATATGGGCAAAAAGCATTTCCTCAAATTTTTCCTTGTCACTTTCTAGGAAACACCATGATCAATACCACAGGGATGAAGTTTCACCATCAATTAAAGCAGAACCCGCAGCGAGGTGATGGCTCCAAGAGCTCTCACAGACTGTTGAGCGGGACATCTGCAGTGGAGACTCAGGTATCACATCTGTCCTGCTGCCCACCTCACCTCCAGCACCATGGGCTGGCCCAGAAGCAATACTGACCTCCCCAAAGCCAAAGGGCTCCCTGTTGTAAACCCAAATCTTTTGACTGCCTGAGCCACACTGAGCACTCAGGCTTTGATGCTGACATATCCACTCACTTCCCAGCAAGACAGCTCTGGAGACACCTTGGCACTGCTGGCCCTAGCAGCTTGCTAGCCCAGGAGCACAGCAATACAAGAGGCAGCAGCTCCAAGTCCTAGGGCACAGCAAATGTGCTCTGGAAAACCAGCCTGGCACCGGGGAAGCATAGTTCACTTCAAATATATCTTCATTTAGCAGGCAGAAATCCCCTACTTTAGTCAGCCACTGTCACCCTTCTGAAAATATAGTTTGGTTTTATGAACCATTGAAAATAATCTGCAGTGTGGGCAGTGGTTGCCTCCAAAGAATCAATCAGCAGGGTCCACATACAGCTGACATTTGTCCCTTAATAATATAATTGCAGCTAAAACAAGAAAGGAACCTGCAGCTCTGGGCTTTTTTACTGATTAAAGAAAGGAACAGCAGTTTTTAAGATAATTTTAAAGTGGCCAGAAGCTGCGAGCAGGCTCAGTGAGGCAAACCCCAGGGTGTGGAGTAGTCCCAGCAGCTCCAAAACCACAACCAGCAGAAGACAAGAGGCAGCAGCAGACACAATGCTAACATCTAATGGGATTCTGCAGAAAATCCAGCAGTGGGGTCTGGCACAGAAACACAGATTGCATGCAGATCTGCATATCACCCATCAGGTGGGACCCCACTCTTAATTCAGACTTATCTGTGAGGTTAGAATGACCCCAGCCCCATTCCAGCCCCGCGTGTGCAGGAAGAGCCCAGTGCTGCCCAGCCCTACAGCAGGAACCAGCTTAATTACAGCAGGTTCAGCAGCACAGAAAACTCCTGAGTCACAGCGAGCTGTTAATTACCAGCCCTTAACAGGATTTGAGGGCTCACGCCAGCGAAACCACCTTCCTCTCTCGTGCTGCCCTGCTACACAGAGCTCTCGGTTTGACATAAGTTTATGTGACTGACCCAAATACTCATACCCTCAGGGCTGGGGTATTGTTTAAAATCATGATTCCTGCACAAAAATCTAGGAGAAACCCAGCAATTGCTGCACCCTGTGACCTGCATCTCTGGCTACCTCTTTCTCCTGCAGATAACTCCAGGGTCCAACTCCCTGCCCCCCTTTCAAGAGTGGCACTTTGCTCTTTCTCTTGTCCCTGGAAAGGGGACTGGGCCATCCTAGTGCCCATCTGAGTTCCAGGGACACTGCCAAGCTGTCATTGCAGGACACCCAACCTCAGGGAGAACAGCCTCAAAAGGGTGACTGACAACAGCTGCTCTCTGCTCCATCAGGAGCTGCAGAGCATGTGCCTGGTAGGAACAAAAGGACAATAACGGGACCTGGATTCCTATGGAAAAATGATGCCTGAAAACCTTTAAGCCCCTGCCCCTGCTTTTCACCCACCCTCCCTGTCACCCCGTGCAGGCAGGTGGCTCTTTGGGAAGCATTTCTGACCATCCCATGAAGGAAAGACACAGGGCTCTCCGAGATGGAGAACTGCTGGATGCCCAGCACAGACACCTGTGCTCCAGAGGGCAGGAGGCAGGTTCTTCTTATGGCACATATATCCTGCTTTTCTGCCTGGAAGGAGGGGGGAATGGCCCCAGACGCCAGACAGGGCTGGGATTTCCACCCCAGGACAGTGCTGAGCTGGAGGCTCTCTTAACCCCGCTAATCCTCTTTGGCTAGGAGCTAATTACATTCCCAGAGAGCAGGGACCCTTGGGAAGGGGGCAGGGAGGCACGGCACACCGGGAGTTGAACGCAGGCTCTGGCTGCCAGCCCCCCCCCGCAGCGAGGGCAGGTGAGGCAGGAGCCCGACGCTCCTCCCTGCTCTCTTTTTAGCTCTTCCCTGAAACCTGTGTGCCGACACCAAAATAATTTTGGCTCAAAACCTTTCCTCGGCTCTCCTCTAACCCGTCCTCGGGCTGCCGGCAGCGACACCCTGTTCTGCACAAAGGCTGATCTCACGGAGCTTTTTTCATCTCACTCAAGTCCCTTTTCCCAGGCATTCCCGAGCGCAGGAGCTGCCTGGCTGCCTCTGCAAGTAGGGCAGGTCAGCCCCATCCTCAGCATCGGCATCTCCAACCTGAGCAGTGCAGCAGCCCACCCTGGGGAGCTGTTCTGCTCGGGGACCAGTTTTATCCAGCAGGAGCTCTTGGATCGTGATGGAAAGAGAGGTCCAGGGCTTTCCAGACAGTATTTGATACAGTGATTCACAAGGTCTTTGCAGGAAATCCATCTGAACGGGCTGGTTGGTACCTGGCTGCAGATACAAGGGGAGCAGCAGAAGGGGAACGTGTGCCATGAAGGGCTCAAGCAAACACTGCTCCTGCATCTCATGGTATCACATCCAGGATAATCAGAATGGTTTGGGATTAGAAGGGTCCTTAAAGCTCATCTCATTCCACCCCCCACCATAGGCAGGGACACTGTCCACTCAAGCAGAATACTCAAAGCCCCATCCAACCTGGCCTCGAGCACTTCCAGGGATGGAAAGTCCACAGCTTCTCTGGGAAACACATTCCTGTGTCTCACCATTGTATGATAGGCTTATATTATATTATATATGCATATAATGCAGTAATAAGGGACCCAACAGCATTAACTGGTGAGACCAGACAGGGCAATGCAGCAACACCACCCATAACAACACAAGCATTATAAAAAATTGATGTTTTGTACAATGTTGTCAGGAAATCAAGGGAAAAAAAAGCAGTTTTAGGATCTGGATGGGGTACGGTGAGTACCACAAATCAGTAAGAAGACCCCTCTGAGGGTCAGGTGCCCACTGGAGGTCACAGCCTGGCACTCAGGAATCAGCAGTGCTCTGCAATGAAACTTGTCACCGTTCCTGTTTCAGGCTGGTTAATTAGGCAAAGGGGCATCCTGCCATGTTTATTTAGTAACACAACATGCATAGTTCATTTGTTCCTTAATACAAAACCCCTGGAGTCAACTGGGGTCAACCAGGGTTACTGGGAGAACATCATACAAGCACACGGCAATCACGCTGCAAGCCAGCTCTTGCCAGATCACTTGTTCCCTCAGCAGACTCTGCCATGAACAGGACTGAGTTCCTCAGTCCCCAGTGAAATGACCCAGCACTCGGTCCTCCTTCAGCACAAACCTCTTCCCTTCCTGCCTGGGACTGGGCTAAGCCTGAAGGGAATTTGGGAGAGCCCCAAAGTGTCAGCTCCGGCTTGAGAACATCTCAGAGTACTGCTCCCAGGATCCAGCTCCTGGAGGAGGTGTGAGGAGGTGGGAGGAAGCTCCAGGCACCTGTACTCCTGGTATTTCACACAAACAACTTATTTAAAGCTGAGTAATGCATATTGTGGCAAGCCAGCAGAGGAAGTGGAAGTCAGGCATACTTCTGGGCTTCCTCTGCTGGTCACCCACAGCTTCCAGAGCCATGGGCCACCACAGTCCACACACTTCTCCTGGGATGTACTGCCAAAATGCCACCCTTGTCCCTAAATTTCTCAGATGCCCTAGGCTTCCAGTCCTCACCAGCACCTTCTGATCATAGCCCCCCAAGACCCAAGGCCAGAGGAAAGCCAGCCTTGCTGGCAGATCTTGTGCAAACTCTGGGCTCAGAGGCACTACCCAGCTTCTGATGAACAGGATACTCTTGGAGCATCCTTGGCCTGCATAAGCATCACTCTGTAGTGGTGCAAGGACAATGAGGGAAGCACGAGTTACCCTTTTCTTTGGGTGGTTCAGCACCTATGCAGCTCAGCCAGAGAGCCCACAGAAGAACAGCAGTTTTAGTATTTTCTTCTCTTTGGGTAGGTTTGAGTGCACTTGGCTGAACAGAGTGCTGGGGAGGAGGCAGCTCCTTGGATACCTCCCCAGGCAGCTGCTGAGGGTGGGAGGGGACGGCAGGGACACAGAGCCTCCGACTCCATCTTTAGATCAGGAGTGGGATGGGAATGAAAATACCATGGGTAAAATAACACATCCTTCCAGGGAAATCAGAAGTTTTAGGGGGTTGCAAATAGGGGCAACATCCTTCCCCGTTCTCTGGAAGGGACAATACGACTTTATTTGCAGGAAACACATGGTTTTAGCACTATTCTCCCATAAAACTCCATCCTTCCTCCAAAAACCAGGCCACTGTGGGCCATTCCTTCTCCCTCCCTGTTAGGCTTTTTGGGGCCAGGGTGAAGCCTTGTCCAGGCTCCAGGGGTGTATACAAAGGGTGCTGCCCATCTCACCCACAGTTCATGCTCCCCTGCACTTACTAGACTCAGGATCAAATTCCTCATTAGTTTTCACACAACTTCCAAGGGCAGCTTATAGCCAAGGTCCTAATTCATCAAGCAATTAATGGATCAAGCCTCACTACTTCAAAGAGTGAGTTCTGGTATTTGCATGAATCTCAGGGCTTGGGACAAGCCCATGTGAGCTGCAGGCAAAAAGAGATCAGACCACAGAGCAATTTTCCCAGAAGATCAAGCAAACCTAAAGCCAAACTGTGTTAACAGACTCTGAGATGTTTTCCTTTCCTCAGAAAGTTTTTGTTGAAAACATTCACAGCACAAGTGTTGCACTTCTTCCTCAACTCTTATAAAAATAAATCCCATAAATCAACCCAACCATGCTGAGCTGGATAAAGGTTCAGTGTAAAGGGAAACAAAACCCCATAACAGCACAGTGCCTGGGTAAGACCTCGCTGTGAGTGTTCACTCTGTGTGAAGGTTTGTGGATGTTGCAGGGATGAGCAAGAAACACCAAGAGGGACATACATGCCAGGGTGGGTTTGCCAAGGGTGTCTGAGGGCATCTGCTCAAGAGCTGAGGGAACCCAGGCAGAGTCCAGCCTTCAAAATCTGAAACTTAATCCCAGGTGCCTGCTAGTGACCCTGGAAACAAGGGCTGAGGAGAGCTCACCTTTCCCTGGTACATGCAGAGATCACCACATTACTGGCTACAATCCAACCCCAAATTAATTCTCTAATTAATTAATTAGCAGCCAGGTGCCAGCAAGTGCATTAAAGCCTCTTCACCAATCCACGAGCTTTCTGAAGCCTGGGAACACATTGCTGCCCAGGGGCATGCCAACACAGGGTTCAGCCTACCCAAAGAACAAACACTTGGACAGCTTTCCTCACTCAAGCCCCCGGGGCAGGGAGGAGGCCGTGGTGGAAGCAACAGCAGGAGCAGAGCACTGGCATTGAAAACAGCATTGTGTACATGAAGATGGCCATCTGGGGGGTTTGCACCTCCACAGGCACTCTGGGAGAGCATCTCCTCCACCAAAATGTGACCGTGAGCAGCAGCAGGAGCTTCAGGAAGAACAGAAAATTACTGAGTGTAATTGAAACTGCAGGGAGGAGCTAGGGACATAAAATGTAATTATATGCTGTGGAATGGAGCCAAGATTAGCAATCCTACTTCTGGTCATTTCAAGTTCCCGTTAACTTCTCTATGTGCTGATGTTATCAACTCTGTGTCTTAACTGGCTGTGAGATGCAGCTCTTCCAGGAGCAAGCCCTGGGCCTCCTCTGGTCAGGGTCTCAAATCACTTGTACAGAAGGCAGTGAAGGGCCTGGAAGATTTCCCACCCTAGCTTCCAAGGTGGGAGGGGTAGGAGGATGCTCCAGCTGAACCAGTTACACCACTCTCCTCTCCAGGCACCAGTGCTTTTTTGGTGCTTGGGAAGATGATATGGGTGGACATCACAACAATTCAGAGACATTCTCAACTGTAACAGGTAAGATTGGGTGGATTTCATACCATCTGAGCCTCCCTTCTCCTCTCCTTGCACTCCATCTCAGCAGGCTGAAGAATGCACACCCAATTCACATCCAAACAACACTCACCATCCCCACATCCACCCCATGCTCAGCCCATTCCATTGTCCTGCACCCAGGCCCCTCTTGCTGAGGCCTTGACATTTTTTTCCCCTGTGTCATTTTCCTTGCAGCCTCACCATTCAAGAATGCAGGAGCTGCAGAACATCCCTCATGAGCCTCATCTCCAGTCTGGCCAAGGCCTCCAGCCACAACCAAGAGGAGGAGGATGTTACTTGGTGACTGGCACTTGCATGACCTCACTCTTGGACACCTTTGGGGAGCACTGGGCACTGCTGGGGGTGCCCTTAACAAGAGCCACGCCTTGCTCTGTTCCTTGCATGAAACCAGCATGAAATCAGTGTACACACATGAAATCCATGTCTCTGCTAAAAGGTGGAGGACCATGGACTCCAACCCCATAGCTTGCCCCAGGAGGAACTTGGCTTTAACAGTTTCTTAGAGGCATTTTTATAGACCTTTGAAAGCAAGCACCCCATCTTTTCTCCATTTTAAGCAAGGAGAGAGCACACCCCCCTGGATCAGAAGATGCCGCCCCCGCCAGCCCCCTTACCTCCACGAGGTGAGGCGTGGGGTTGAAGCCACACATGTTGCAGACCTGCTGCCGGCAGGTTGTGCAGGTGTTGTAGTTGGGGGGCTCAGCGGAGCCCACATTGATCTCCGCCTTGCAGAGGGGGCACGAGACCCTTGCTTTCGGCACTTCCTTTGGCTTGACACCCTGCTCCGGCTTGCCCGGCTTCGCCGCCGCGGCGGCACCAGCCCGGCCCTGTGCCCCTGGGGCTTTGGGACCAGCCTCTTTGCTGGCATCGCTGAAGACAATTTTTGGAGGCACTTTGCCAGGAGACGGCTGGCTCGGAGCAGGGGCCTCTGGCTGGACAGACATGAGCGTGCTGGCCTGGGTCAGGAGGGATGCCCCGAAGCCGAAGAGCTTCCCTGTGAGCCCCTCCTGGGGCTGCTCTGGTGCTCCAGCCCCGGGGCCCGGGGCAGCAGGCTTCGCCCCCGCATCTCCCGGCGTCTTTCTCTGCTCGGAAGGGGAAGGCTTAGCCTGCTGATGCTGCGGGGAGGACCTGGCNGCTGCTGGCTCTTGGAGCGAGGAGCGGTGGTCATGTCCATCCCCAGCGCCCGCTGCATCTGGCAGTTCAAGCACAGCCATTCCTTCACCTGTGGGACAAGGAGAGGACATGGGCAGTGAGTGATGGGCAGCTACAGCTGTCCATAGGCAGCCCCAGCACACCCTTACCTCCCCCCAGACAGACCCCACGTAGCCACAGGAATCAGCCATCAGCCCCTGAGAAACATTTTGGTACCATGTTCTTCCCCAGCAGTACCTCGCAGTCAGGGCGAGCAGNGGGCAGGCTTAGCCTGCTGATGCTGCGGGGAGGACCTGGCCTGATGCTGCGGGGAGGACCTGGCCGCCTCCTGAGGTTTTGGCTGTCCTTGGCCGTGCGGCTCCCTCTGCGGCGTTGCAGGCTGAGGTTTGGGTTGCTCTTGTGGGAGGGGGCGGGGGGCTNCAGTGAGTGATGGGCAGCTACAGCTGTCCATAGGCAGCCCCAGCACACCCTTACCTCCCCCCAGACAGACCCCACGTAGCCACAGGAATCAGCCATCAGCCCCTGAGAAACATTTTGGTACCATGTTCTTCCCCAGCAGTACCTCGCAGTCAGGGCGAGCAGCCCCCATCTGTCACAGGTACCCATGGCACAGCACGCTGGTGTGAATGCCAGCTTTAATTAGCCTGGGTCTGCTGCTAAGGCTTCTGCTGTGAGGCAACTGCTTGCCATGAGGCTCTGCCTCTCCTGGGGAAAGAGGGGCCTTTCTGAGGGCTCATAGCTCCAACACTTCCCCAGAGCCCATTTTTTCTCTCCTGCTTGGTGACCAGAGATAGCAAAGAGAATAGCCAAGACCAAATGAGGAAACACCACTGTGCCATGCCCAATGCTTCCCTGGGGCTACCAGAGATGGATTTTCTGTGCAGTGGTTGTGATATTCCACCTCAAAATTTGGCTCTGGAATGCTGTAAGGGAGCACGAAGAGTGTTGCTCCTTGCATCTGCACTTCCAGGAAGGCAAAGTGCAGGCTGGGCTGCAAAGGGTTAATTTTCCCTCTCACCATGATGAACTTTTGCATGCAAATGAAAAATAGAACAGTTCCCTGGCTAAGTGGTGATAAACGAAAGACTTTCCCCACGAGAGATGTTCCCTGTGACACACTAATGTCTAAATTAAGTTAATTAAAGAGGCTGTATAGCCTTTCCGTATGAGGAATCACCAGGATGCTCAGCAGCTCCACAAGTATTAATATACAGCAGAGTCAGCAGGACAGCCAGGTCTGCTTGCAAAAGACTTCTCCAAGACAAGCAACTAAGGTGGCAAAAAGGACCAGAACATTCCCAAAAACTGGAGCAGCATCCAGGACAAGCAGATGCAGAGCCTGGCAGGGGGTGCTCTCTGGGGGCTGCACATCCCACAGGCCCACACCTACTGCACGAGGTGTGGATTCTCCTGCCTTTCATTCTAGAAGCCATCTCCTCATTCCAGGATCCCCGCTGCAGAGACATTAATCACCTTGCCCAGTCCTACAGCTCCAGGTCTGCTTGGCTTTTTGCTCCTACGGTTGGAGGCATGGGTGATTCATAACCTGGCCACAAGGATTTTCCCCCCCCACACTCCAACCACACAACAGGCACATTTCAACCTTTTTCTGCTCACAGGAGCTGCCTGAAGAGTTGGGTATTATCGTAGGTCTCATGATGGGACATGATGGCAAGTCCTTGAGAGGTGAGGCAGATAAGCCCTAAACCCCTCCTTAAAAGTCCCCTCCCCAGAAGGGTTCTCATAAAGGCCAGCCTTCAAATAATAAACTTTTAAAACCAGAGGAATTCAGATCAGCTAGGAAAGATGGGCTCAAATTCAGGGGCGGTGGATGAACAAACCTCCACCTGCCCACCATGCCACTTCCCCCCTCTGCCCAGCACTTGCCAAGTGCCAGGGCTTGGCACTGCCTCCAGCAAAGCTCTCCCCATCACCTTACAAGCCTGGCTGTACGTCAGCTCTGTGCTTTTCCCAGACTTCCCTGTACTTACTGAGCTCCCACGCCACTCTCTACACCAGCCTCCGCTCGAGTCCTTCACTTGGAGCTGAGGGAAAACAGCCTCAATTTTCCCCAGCAATTTCGCGCTACATTGTCGTTTCTCCAAGCTGTTCCAAAGGAGCCACATTATATTTAGTTCCTGAAAATAGTACTTTAGTTTTTATAATTTCTTAGGGTCTTGCCGTCTCTCTTCTGACATCCAAAATTTTTCGTGTTATTTTTGCTTTCACACCCCCTGGAATTTCTTCCCACTGTTCTATTTCAAGAGAGTGTCTACCAAAATCCCATCAGCTTTGCCCACCATCCCCATCAGCTCAAATTAAGGGAGAACCAATCCCTTCTATTCAGGTTCTTGTTCCCAGGATGCAAGAAATTTAAATCTTCCCTCTCCACATAATCTCCTTACCCGTACTTTAAGACCCTCAGTGAGGAGGAAACAGGGGGAAGACGAGATCCACTCCCTGCCTGTGGCACACACAGTCCCCACTTTGCCCTCATCCAAGGCTCCTCCAGGAAAACCTGGGCACTGCAAGGCACTGTGCCCGGGTCCCACGGCCACAGGAGCTGCATATGGCTCCTGGACAAGCCCACCAGGACCTCCCTGGGCTCAGGGCTGAAGAACACTGGGATCGTTGTAACTTTCTCACTTTTCACAATGAACCTGGGACCCAGAGAGAAAAAAGCCAGGGGGCGTTTTAGATGGGACAGAAGCATGCAATTGCCCATGGTGACTTGGTGGGGCACTGCTGAGGAACATCTGTCCTGAGGAACAGGACAAAGCTGCAGGAAATACAGTGGGGCATCAGCTCCCAGAGCAAGCATTTGAAATGTAAATTGAGTTGGGATTATCACAAATTGCCTGGCCGGCCTCCACTGATGCAACTGATGACACACCACGTGGGTTACACAGATCAAAGACAACTTAAAGGATGCTGCAGGGAAGATAGCAAAGAGGAAGGGCTGAGTTGTCTTGCCAAAGATCCTTCCCCTGAGGAGGAGAAAGGAGAAGAGAAAAGCCTGGGTGACAAAGAAATAGTAGAAAAAAATCATTCTTTTCATACTCTTTCCCCCTATTTCTCTCTACTGTTTTCTGGGCATCTTCTCCCTGCATGATGAATCTGCAAGCTACAAGAGAAGCATTTAGAGGATGGTGATGCAAGTCAATGAAATAACCCTGTTCCATCTATTTCTGTGTCCTGTTTGTCCAGTTTTTCACCAAAACAAAAGTTTCAGGGGTTGGACTAGTAAAGATTTACACCCAGACTCTTCCTAGAAAGGATGGGTGTCCATCACTAGGTGGAGATGGAAGAAGGAGCTGTTAATGAGACAGATATGATGGACATGCTGTAATCACTGTCCTGGAACATTTGGGAATAAGCAGGACAACACTCATTATGAGGATGAAGCATTTCCATCTTATTAGCAATCGAGAAGAGCATTCAAGAACTTCTACCAGCACCAGAAGATATTTAAATTTGGCAGAACTGAATAATTTTGCATCCAAGAGCTCTAAGAGAACTAAGAAAACTGCTGCGTGCTGATGTTCATTTTTAAGAGGAAATTTTAGGAGGCTGGAAGAGTCTTCTGCTTGAAGAAGGCAAAGGTATGGCCTGAAGGGGACAGGGAGTCAGACATCTGTCCAAGGCAGAAAGGCAGTGCAGGGAACTGGACACACAAATACATCCATCAACATGGTTTTAGGAAAAATAGGTCACAGCAAAGCAAACCTGATTTTATTCTCTGCACATCTGATATCAGTAATGCACAGAAGCAATATCCTTGATGTCCAAAAGGTGTTTTGACCTAGTAATGTATGACATGCTGACAAAAATAAAAAGCACTATAGAATATGAAGAGTGAATATGCTAAATAGATTTCAGACTGGTTACTTGTCTGAGCTGGAGGCAATGAGAATTCACCACTGCCAAGGTATCAGCATCTCATTACGGGCAGTGCCACACACACAGTGGATTCTGGTAAAACCACAGAATCAGAATGGTTTTGGTTGGAAAGGACCTTAAAAATCATCTCGTTCCAGCCCCCCATATCTTAAATATCGATGAAGATGAGCCTCTACTGCCTGCCAAACCAGTGCTCAGTCCATGCAGGGAGGCTGGGGCTCGAAGTAGGAGTGAGGAGTTGCTCAGCCTCCTCTTCCAGCACCAAGGGACTCCTTCCAGAGCCCTCAGTGGTTCCACACCGACATTTTAAGGAGCTTAGTAAAACACTGGGGGAGATACAGACCGGATCTGTAAGAGTGGTTCTAGGGATGCAGAAAATGTCTGAAATGAGAGAATTGAAGAGGTTGATCTTTTTCGTTTATCAAAGAGAAGATTAAGAAGTGACTTGATTACGATATAGCAGCACATTCAGTGGAAACAATATCAGGTACTAAAAGGTTGTTAATTAGGCAGAAAAAGGCATAAAAAGAACTAATGACTGGAAGTGGAAGCCAAATATATTAAGCATCACTTTTAACAGCAGATGTTTCTAACCATTAAAGCAAATTATACACATGCTGTTGGGCTCAGCAGAAGACTCAGGGAGGTAAAGCTTGCAGGCCTTTCATCTATAGGGTATTTTATGCCTGTTCTGATCTCACAAGCTTTGATAGCTGGAACCATCCCATCTGTACGGACATTTGGAATGTTTATATCCAATATCTGACCTGCCTCAGCCTGCACACAGTGCCCAACACACCCACAATCACCAGCCTTACCTATCCCATCACAGACCCCTCCAACACCCCAGAATATTCCTCAAAACCCCCTTCCAAATCTTGTTATTGCCCAGTGCATGAGTAGGTCAGCAAGTGGCAGTGGTTGCTGGGTCACAGCTGCCAGATGTGCCTCCCCCTCAATGCAGTCCTGTGAGCATCAACCATTTGCAAATCCCATTAGGAAGGAAAACTTTCCAATCAGCGTTTTCTTTAAAAAAATTGCAGCAGGAATATCCGCAGCACGTGCTGGCTCTGCCCAGCACAGATTTAAACATGGATAAGAATTATAAATTGGATATATACACACACACACACATATATAAAATTACAGGCATGCTGGGCTGGATTGTGACCCTCTGCAGAGCAAGTACATAAGGGAGACCAAGATCCATCCCTGTGCACTGTGGTTTCCAAACCATCTAGAAAAACATCAAGAAGAGCACACATTTAAAAAGTATCTGAAATGATAGACACAGCTTGAGTCTATAAGGCTTCTGAAGTTATTCTAACACCACCTATTTTAGGAGACTATGTGAAAATAGCCCATCCCCAGTATTTGTTACCAAATGTGAGGGAGTGTTGGTTATGTGCAGGTTGTTTTGTTCCCCTGAGGTAAGACAATACAGCTCTAAAAGTATCTCAAGTATAGAGTTCAGCCTTTGCAGTGGGCAGAAGCTTTCAAATGAGCACTGTAAGCAGAAAAAAAACATCCTAATTGAACATCCAAGATATTTTCACGCCAAAATTTAGGATTATAATAAAGAGTAATTCTGGTTTTGCTGAGGATTGGTTATTTTGGATCATTTGGAGGTCACCCAGGATGCCATCCTACTACAGAAAAATAAAACCAAAAAGGAGAGACCATATTTAGATTACCATATTTATGGCTTTGGACCTTGAGATGGGATAGTTCCTCACCAGCTCTACTGATTTAGACCTCACTGCAGCCAAAGCTATTGACCTTGCTAGCTACACACCCCTGTGTCAGAGGAGGCCACTGCACCTAGTCCATCTGACCTGTTTTAAACAATTATTTTAGACTGAAAAGAACAGCTCCCAAGTCATCTTGAGTCCAGCATGATCAATCCCACCCAAAGGTGACCATTTTGGACAGGAGAGAGAAAAGGAATTTTTTTCAGCAGAAGATACAACCCACACTCATCCTTTGGCATGAGACAAGATGTACAATGAGCTGAAAAACCAGAAGCCAAGTTCATGGGAATTCAGAACAGGAAAAGGAACATGGGTTTTCTTTGAGTTGCCCAAAACCTGTGTATTTAATATTCTACAAAACTGGAAATCCTAAAAAAACCCCAAAACCAACTGATCTGTGTTTGGGAAGAGCACGACAGGGCACCTCTGGCAGCAGATCTTCAATTCCAAGAGCCCCAAGTGGGCCCCTTCCCCAGAGCCCTCCCAGATGAAGCCACCCCCCAGCAGATGCACCCCAAGTCCATGGTCACAGCTTCCTCTGCCTTTTGCAGGCACCAGTATGGATATAAAAATAACCCAAGCTGGAACTGGGTAATGAAGGTACTGTGTTAATCAGGCTAATAGAGAGGCTCAACACCAGGATCACTGACTGCTTGGAGAAAGGTTTCATTCATGGCTGCTACTGGCTTATCCTGAAGGAACACTGCAACAGCCTGGCCTCTCCCGAGAGCTGCCAGTGCCCTGCCTCAGAGTGTCCTTAAGTGTCTTCAGCTCAGCAGCTCTGCCTGCACATGAAGAACTGCTGTCTCACAAAATCAGCCAGTCAGCAAAATGTCCCTTCCATCCATGCCTCCCGGATCCACTCCTGAGGAGCTCTCTGGGGGGCACATCTTGTGTTTTACATTGTCACACTGAAATCTGCCAAAGCCACATACTCTGCAATTAAACAACATCCTGACCCAAGGGAAGAGGCAGTGCTACAAGGCAGCCCTTGGCTAGAGAACAGAGGGAACAGCAAGTTGTGGGGAGCTGGGATACTGCTGGGAAGGCAGGAGGTGGGAACGAGTGCAGGAGAGCAGGGAAAGCTCAGCAAATCCTGGAGGAGCTGCTGAAGCACAGAAAAAACTAAAGGCACCATGTGGATAAAATTTCCTACACCAGCCCAGAGTGGCTGGTGGAACACATGACAAACACCAATTTAGACCTTTTTCTGAAGTTTTGGGTTTGTTTTATAGCAGAACTAAACTCTCTCTGAATTGAGGCAAAGGTTGGATGGGGCCCTGAGCAATCTAATCTACTGGAAGGTGTCTCTGCCCATGGCAGGGGGTTGGAATGACATATCTTGAAGGTCCCTTCCAACCCAAACCATTCCTTGATTCTGTTGCTGAGCTCTCCTACAGCAGCACAGGGACAGTTTGCCATAGAGCTCGTGTGTGAAGGGTAGGAAAAGCAGCCCTGGTTGTTTGGATCAGTGCACAGCCCACATACAAATGCAAAGAGGAGCCTGCAAAGCATCCTGTGGGGGGCTGGATGTGGTGCATCAGCCAGAGTCCGAGCTGAGGGGGATGGACAACACCGGGAGATGGAGTCTCCTGAGGTGCCTTGAGAGGCCCATGAGCAGCCCAGGGTGCGGGAGCTGTTGTGTGCCTGGGGCCAGGCTGCGTGTCAAGACATCACCAGAATTCACGCCTGCATCCAGGTGGAGAGGAGGCGGATGCAAACATGCAGGCAGCGTGGGCTGAAGCTTCCTGGTCCAAATCTAAAGCACAGTTTGAGGAGAACCCAGGGCTCCAGAGAAAATGTGCAATTAGGAGTGTGTCAGAACTTAATTGACAAGGGAATTGGTCACTGAAGCACCTAGTCACTTGTGAAAAAGGCCACCTTATGCTCATCTTTATCTTCAAACATCTCAATATAAATAAAATCTAGTCCTTGGCACTCCTGCCCAGAAGGGGAAGCCACCGGAGCCGTCAGTAATCATCCTGCTAATGCTTGCCAGAAAATAATCAACTTGCTCGCTTGCTGGCGAGTGAGAGGAACCAACCCCCAAACTCATCTCCTTCTCTGCAAATAACAGATGGGAAACTGCGTTTGTCCAGAGAACCGAGCTGCGAAATAAGACAGTGCCATTTCATCCTATGAGTCATTTCTCAACCAGTTTCCTTTCTCTGGGTAGCACTCCCTGAACCAACCCCAGGCTACTTGAGCACGTCTCCTCTCCCCAAAGGGTGTCAGGAGGCACTGACCCCCACGAGGCTCTGCAGACCCTCTGGGTTTCAGGGATGATGTCCAGCTCCTGCACCTCGCTGCTTGGTCCATCCTTCCCTGCACCATGCAACCACGGACACCGGGATGAAGCAAACGATCAAAGGAAATTACTGCACGCCCAACAGCTTTGCAACTAACCTCGATCCGCCGTCACAGGCAGCACGGTGCTCCCCGGCAGCATCCCCCATGGCTAGCTCCTCTGGAAGTGAGAGCATCCCCTCCTTCACTGCTTGCCCTTGCTGGCACAGAGGAGCAGATGGGCAGAGGAAACCTTTCCAGCTCCAGACCCAGCGCTGCTCCTCCGCTCCCCCCGGAGCGCGGGTCCCCCGCCAAACAAGGCGCTGCCTAGCTGAGCACGCCGGCAGTGCCGCCGCCCGAGGCGAAGGGACAAGTCCTTCCAGTTCATTAGGGAAGGTTTCTTGTGCGATTTGCTGCCTCACTAGCTCCTGTTTAGACAGCCTTTGTTCCCCGTCCGCAGGAGCGCATGAAAGGTTTGGACGGCTGTACGTGCTGGGAGGATGCTGTCCCCTGGGCCGGGGCAGGGAGCAGGGCAGAGAGCTCAGCCGGGCTTTAACCTCCCGAGCTGTGCACGCCCAGGTGCTCTAAGTGCAGCCCCAGGTCCCTCTCGCTCGTAATGCGGGACTGCCGCGGGAGGCCTCTCGGCCAGGGCTCGCTCTGCCTTTCTCTGCTGCTGCTCCCGTGCCCCGCCAGCCGAAGGACGGACGTCCCGAGTAACAGGAGCCTCCGGTCCTGCTCACTCATTGTCTCCTGCAGAACTAAAATAGCAGCCTGGGAGGGAACGGAGGAGCTCAAAACTTTCCATTCCCTGGTACCTGCTGCCCAAAGAAGAAGAATACATGAGGCCACGGGGCTCCTCAGGGTGTCATGTGCAGCAGCGATGCAATTCACAGCTATAATGCTATAAACAGCACTGGCTGCTCCAAGTAAATAGACTTATAACAGATAAATTCAACAGCAGCCCAGTTTCCTATTAGTAACACAGAATAAAATCATCCATTTACTGCATGGCTCACATTTATTCAGCTCTGAGTGGTCCCTGTTGCAGCCTTGCTCATGAGCTTCCAGCTCCTTTGGGAACCCTCCTGGACAATTACAGCAAGGGGAGATAATGGCTGTAGCTCAGGGACTAAACTATACCCTCTTGAATATTTAAAGGTCCTTTCACCCCCAAACTTTGCATTACCTTGGCAGCATCAACATCTGAGTACAGCACAGCAGTGATGAGGGCAGAGAGGAGTGTGATCCTCTGACCCACGTGTCTAGGATGGAAGATTTTAAACACTAAAAACTATTCTGCTGCTGGTATAAACAGCCTAAAGTGTTTTTAGTGACAGGGTTGCAGACCTGGTGTTATGGCCTCACACCTTCTCCAGACTGAAGGAGTCAAGTTAAATCTAATTTATCCTGGGCTGGTGTGAATTTATGAATGAAGCCACTGGAATGAAAAACCTGTGCAAATGAACACATCATAGTGGATCAGTGCATCAAAGCAGAGTGTATCTTCTGCCTTTCTTTTTTTTTTGTTGTTGTTATTCTGGATTAAATATGTAACAAATGCTCTTGCAGAATTTAGGGCCTGAAGATAGACAAGCCACTGCACAATCTTTTTACATACCTAAACAGACTTAATTGCTCAATTATTCCAGATAAACACGATAAGTTGCCTGTCATGAATAATTTATAATCCAGCTAGCCACACAGTCTGTGAAAAACAAATCTATGGCTGCAGCAAAAGAAATGAAAGCAGATGCCATGATCCCAAGACACCCTACTGGGTACCAAACGCTGGCCAAAGGAGCAATAGGCTGCCCAGAGCAGGTTTGATTTTCCATGAAACCCTTTGGACAGCCCAGACCTTCATTTGGGTTATTGTGCTGCTGAGAGGATGCAGTTACTGACAAATAAAATAGGCACAAAGTATGGGAATGCACCTATGGGAGGAGATAGGCACAGCACATCCCCCCTTCTGTTCATGGTCTGGACATGGCTGGGTGTCCCACACAGCCCTTCCTGGGATCTGGCTGTACTGCTTTCCCCAGGAATTGCATCAGATGATGGTGATGAGCTGAAGAGCAGCAGCAAGGCACAGCAGGATGCAGTGCTGGAGGATGGAAGCCCACAGGGCCTGCCACAAGGGACAATACTCAGGTTGCCTGGGAAGAGGTAAGGAAAGGAGCACTGCAGAGAGAGGAAAGGTCCCATCCAGCCAGAACTTACCAGGGTTGGATAGGAGAGACCCGACAAAGCAACCTGGAAGGAGTCCAGAAGGAGGGTTAATCCTAAACCCATGACAAAGCCATCCCAGGCAGCTCCCCTCCCACAGCAAAAGGATAATGAACCATTCAGAGGGGCAGGTACCAGCTCCTGGCTCCAGTGACCCCAGACAAATGCAAGAGGCTTTCCCACGGGGCTCAGGACCCTACCAAAAACCTTGAGCATCTTTATGACTCTCTGATAAGCAGAGGAGAAGTGCTGGGTAGATTTTCTCCAGCCTGGGCATCCTGTCCCAGAAATAGCCTGTCCAGTCACCAGCCACCTATTTTAAATAAATTAGAATAGTTTTTTTGTGTTGGAATTCCTCTCTCCATCCAAATACACCTGGCTCATAAGTCATCATCTACTAAATAAAATTTACACAAGAATCTGCAAACAATTTTCCCAGATACTTGTAGAGCCACATCACTTTTAACTGGGTTTTTATAGCTATTATTTAGCCTTGAAGAAGAGGCTACTTCATTGCCAGCCAGTCTACAAGAGCAATCACCCTGTCATCAAAAAAATAGAAGCTAGTTGCAAAGCAAGATTAAAATTGGTCATTCAAATCATGATTTGATGAGAGTTGGAGTTGTTCAGCCTAGAAAGAGAAGGCTTTAGGGAGTCCTTAGAGCCCTTTCTAGTACCTAAAGGGGCTACAAGAGAGCTGGAGAGGGACCTTTTACAAGGACATGGAGTGACAGGAAAACAGGGAACAGCTTCACACTGACAAGAGGGCAGGAATAGAGAGGATATTGGGAAGAAATTCATTACTGTGATGGTGAGGCACTGAAACAGGTTGCCCAGGAAAGTTGTGAGCTTCCCACACCTGACAGTGTTCAAAGCCAGGTTGGATGGAGCTTGGAGTAACCTGGTTTAGTAAAAGGTGTCCCTGGCCATGGTAGGAGCTGGAATGAGATGAGCTTTAAGGTCCCTTCCAACCCAAACCATTCTGGGATTCTATTCTATGATATTTTGCTTGCTGAACTGAAGTCATCATTGCCATGGAGAGCAAAACCAATACACCAGAAAGGTGAATAAACTCTCATTGAAAAAGAATTCTGTTACTTGAAAGACTGTCTTTTCTGTCACAACCCAAGCCAAAATTTGAAGGGATCCCATTCAGGGAGCTTTCTGCAGCCTTCCTGAAGGGGGGCCCAGAGGATCATCACAGAGTAACCTGCTTAGGACCCCTTGGCACAACTGAGGACACTGGACAAGCTTACAACAAAATCCAGTTTTGTTCAGCTCAAATTAAGGGCTAAGACCTTCACTGCAAGACTAGAAACTACAACAAAAGAGAAAAACATTCAAATAGAAATTGCTCAGGGAAAACACCAAAAATATTGCAGAAGCAAATGCCCTTCTAGGGCATTCTTAGCTTTCCTTTGAAAGATCTCCAACAAGCAGCACATAGGCAGTGCCAGCTGCAGTGCTCCATGTCCATCCAGGCAGCAAGGAAACTACAGAGGAGCAAACTGCACAGTTCAAGCTGATTTCACTCTGCTTTGATTTGCTCCAATGCCATTTAGAAACCACTTCTCAAGAGAAACAATAAATCTTGTCGTCATGCCCCAGCTGCAAACGCAGGCGACTCGTGTGTAATTACCAGCCACGGGACTGACTCTGATGACCTACAGGGCATTCTCTGCAGGTGAAATAGCAGCAGCGATCACAGCTCCCTCCTCTTTTGGGGGTTCAGCTAGAGATGCCTCTGATTTTCAAGTATCATGCATCAAAATGTCCAGCTGAACAGTGGCAACCGTGCTGACTGTGAGCAGTCAGCCCTCCAACGCCTCAATCCGGGCAGAGAAGGCATGAATTGGTCAGCAAGGGGGAAGCAGCAGCATCCACGCACCAGGAGGGAAAAACATCTGACATCCAAATAAACACCACCTTCCCATAAGCTTTTATCTGCCCACAGCCTTGTCTGTTGGCGTGGGCTGACTCCTGGCACACTGCAGAGAAAGAAAAGGAGGAGCAGGTCTGAAGCACAGGATGCAGCAGGCGCTGGGATGTGGCGCAGCACGCGGTCCACGGGGTTGCTGCTCTTTGGTGCACAGTGATCTATTCCCACAGGGAGAGGGTCTTGCCATGCCAAGACCTTTGCTTCCCTGTAGGATGTGGGCTGGATGGCACTGGACAAGTGCCTGCAGCTGGAAGACATGGGAAAAGGCTTTAGCTGGAAAAGAAGTGTGACTTGGGGTAAGAGCTCAAGCTGTCCAAAATCATTAGGAAGGGCACCAGAGCTTTCAGTTTTTTACTGTAAGAGTAACGTGGCCTGATTTTGGCTCTTGCCATAACTTGGAGATCCCTCGGTGAAGTGCAGTTCTTCAGAGCCCTCCAAATAACATGTCCTTCAAAACTATCAGATCATGATACTTTTTTGGACAGAACTGCAAAACCTTTGCACCCAGGATCTGCATAAAGCATTATTATTTCAACATGTCCCCCTGGTCTCAAAAGAGACTTAGCACCTGGAATTAGTTATGGAAAATAGTATTTCAGAAGTTGCTGGATTTTTTTTTCCTTCCTAATTCAACAAAGGAATAACAATTGTCTGCTGAGAGTAAGTAGTGGGATCCCAGAAACAGCTCAAAGACAGATGGCAGCAGCAGCATGCCTGTTTGGGGATAGTCCTCAAAGCACTTTCCAATTTGAAAGCCACAATCGTATCAGCTGGAAAGTTAATATGGCAGGTCACAACATAAGGTAGAGTGTGTAAAAACAAATTGCAGGGCATTAGCAGCATCTCCATACTGACTTGGTACTCCAAGAAAAATCAGGATTCATGTCCCAATCTGCCAAAGGTCCCTTGAGCAAGTTGCTGAGGAGTAGATGAGAGCAACATGCCTGGGTACAAGGGCTCACTTTAACTGGGCTTCACCTTTTGGGATAGATCCCAGCACCAGTGGTCTTGCACTAACACACCGTGTTCCATCAAATACTGAGGGTATTTGCTTTTCTCAAACCTTGAAAGGTTTTGCAATACACAGAGTATGTGGGTAAAATAGAGGCAGGTGAGCTCAAGGACAAGCCTCTCCTACAATAAGTATGTGCCTTACTTCAGAGGAATCCAGAAATACAGGTAATTCAACCCTTTCTCAGGTCCCCGGAGTAACTTTAACACAGACCACTAATTTTTAGCCAGACCTTTCCACTAGACCTGGTATTTTATCTAGTGGGCATCATACTGAGAACAGAGATTCTCAGGGGAAGGGGCAGCAAGCAGTGCCTTCCAGGAGATCAGGGCAGATATGGGATGTCTTGTTGGGAGGAGAGGCAGCATGGGATGCCTGAGAGAACAGGAGGGGCTGAACAGAACCACGAGCAGCTCGCAGCCATGACAGAGCTGCTTTTGGAGGAACCTCATACTCAGGGAGTCACAGGGACATGACTTTTACAGCTTCTAGAGTATTCTGCAGTTAGAGGGAAACAACCCCAAAACTAAAATCCCGAGGGGAGCTCCCACTCCTAGGTTCAAGCCCAGCAGTGCCCCACTCCATCACACCCAGCTGGCTACTGCACTACAGGTGCACCCCTATGTTCGCATTCTTAGCAGGTTTTTCATGGGGAACGCTTGCTGATCCTGCGATTCCTGCAAAGCAGAGCTACAAGCAGTGACAAGCTCGTTTGCTCTTTGGGGACAGGGCTTCAAATAGCTGCTGGCTCGTGGCAATTAAAACGTGCAGAGCACTGCCACCGACTCCGCCAGCCTGCGCTGTGACTGATGCAAGCGCCGGCTGGAGCGCTCTGATAAGGGTGTTGGATGATTCAGAATAATCTAGGCTTTGCTGAACAGATGAGCCCGAGTGTTTGTGCTTCTGTTTCCATCTAATGGGAATACTTTGTTGTGCTCTTTGGAAAGGGGAGAGGGCGACTGGAGGTAGGAGGGCACCAGAACTTCCTCTCCACGAGACTAATGGGCACATCTCTCCTGCCCACCGCTCAGGGCTCTTCCTTCCATGGAGGTCTCCAGTTTTGAGGGTCTGGCCAGTCTGCCCATCAGCCTGACATAGTAAGGGGGTGGAAGAGCAGCTGGGGAGGGAACAAAAAGTCAGTGTTAAAACTTCTCATCCAGAAGGTTCTTTGCAAGGCTGCTGCACAAGCAGCTGGGCTCGGTTAAGATACAGGAGATGGGCATGAGAGTGGGCAGGGCAGGGAGCAAGAGAGGAAGGGCAGGGACACACTTGTTGTTCAGTCTTCAGAAACAACTTCTACCTGCTGTAGTGCCGTGTTACATACATGCCTTAACTCCTTCTGACAAACCTTTAATCTCACCAGCCTGCTGCATAGTCTACTCCCATTCCATTAAGATCACATCTTGCTCCCTGGATTTCCACAGCCATTCCAGCAATTTGGCTTTGATTTACTCAGAACAGAAAGCCATGCCACCGCTGCAGCCTATTTACAACATAAGCTGAGTCCAGAATGGAAATATCTTCCCTTCGGCTGCCCTTGATCAAAAGGTTTGCAGCTGAGATAAAACACCATTTCAATCAGAGTTAAAATAATCAGTTTTCATAGTCCAGCAGCACCATACCCCTCGGATCTAGGCTGTCCAGGAGCACAGCTGCATATCATGTCTCCAAAAAGAGCTGGGTATGGCAGGAGGGTGAGGTCTGGGAGCAAGGCTTGAATTAAAATGGTGAGAAACACCTCTGCAGGCATGAACTGCTGTTCCACAAACACCTCACTGCATTCACAGGGCTGCTTTCAGAAATCTCTGAGGCTTTTCAGTCCATCACACTATGTAAATCCCTTTTTAGCATCTAAACATAACCATGGCCAAGAGACAGGGTCAGGAAGAAATAAATTGGTTTATTGTGGTGGGAGCCGACACAGCTCTATAAATGGTGATCAGCTAAATTCAGATTACAAGAGACACTGACAAGATGCCACCACCTCTGTCTCTAAGGAGCAGACACTTTGTATGTCACTACCATTCAAGGTGGGAAGAGCCATGTCACAACATCATCTCTGCTGGGGTTCTCCCACTGGGCACCCCTTGCTGCACCAGGACAGGGTAGAGGTGGGTGCAGAGCAGGTGCTAACGTGGAGCGTCTGACACCCCCCATTACAACCACCCTGCTCTCTGCAGCTTGTAGAACGACCGTAAATAGGAATGAATTCAGCTAGGATTAACTCATTCCCCATCAAAGCACTGAAAGCTCTTGAAGTTTCCTCCTAAGCGCTCCCGGCGGCAGCGCAGCGTTCCGGCAGCAAACACACATCGCCGAGCAGCGCGCACAGGCGAGGCCGCACAGCAGCTCCGGCTCTCCGGGCTGCTGCGGGTGCACTGAGCGGCGGCTGAGGGACACTCAGCCACCGTCTGAGCCCGTGGGCTCCACCGGTAGGAAAGCCTGGAGCTGCACCTGTGTGAGCAAAATATCCCCATCCACCGCCGTGGGCTGTAAAGGATCTTATCCCTGTGCCCGGTGATGCTCAGGGGAGAGAAGGAAAGCAAGCAGCCGCCACAGCAAAGCTCTCAAAAACAAAGGGAGCATCTGACTCGGTACCCTGCTCCACTACGGAAAGCTTGACAGCCGCTTCCGATCCTCAGCTGGCTTTTCTTTTTAATGATAAAGCGATCTGGAAGCTGGAAGCCGTGTGTCACGCCAGCAAACAGCTTGCTGTAACTTAATGTACGGAGGGAAGGCCGGCGCAGGGTGGCGGCGGCTCAGCGTGTGCGGCGGGCTGGGCTCGCTGTTCGGCGAGCGGCACAAGACACCGAGCAGAAAGGAGGCCACTTCCCCTCCCTCGGGAGGACTCCTCTGCACTTGCAGTTGTTTTAATTACCCCTCTGCACCGCGGCACCGCTCCAGCCTGCGGGAAGCCGCGCTCTCCCGTGCCCTCCGAACAAATGAACGTGTCACCACAGCCCCTCCTCTGCCCCCGCAGCTGTCAGCGGAGAGGACCCACCCTGAGCAACACCAGCCCCCTTAGTCACCAGCAACTGTTTAGCCAAGATCTCCTTTGACG
Source organism: Notiomystis cincta (assembly GCA_013398075.1). NCBI lineage: Eukaryota > Metazoa > Chordata > Aves > Passeriformes > Notiomystidae > Notiomystis > Notiomystis cincta. Next base: position 58,015 of record VZRX01020528.1, read on the forward strand.
TTTTCTGCCAGCGAATTTTGCATTATTTGAATCATCCACGCAGAGCAAAAGGCGGCACATTGGGAGAAACAGCCAGAATTACTCACGAGCTTTTTCTTTTCATAGGCTCTACCTTAAATTGTGATCTGTCAAACAGAGGAGTTGCATGTCGCTGTGGATGGCTGGGAGAAGCTCCTGTTCAGGCTGCAGCAGGGGCCAAAAAGGCAAACAAGCCATTTCTAAGTAGAAAGGCTCAGCAAGAGCACGTGTGCTACTCTCCAGCTTCATATGAGTTGTTTTATTTAGTGTTAACCACCCCATTAAAAAAATTAAATAAAAGTCCTCCAAGGGATAACAGAAACATCCTTCACTGCAATGCTGCAGATACAGGATGCCAGGAGGAATGGAACACCTGGTGTAGGGATAAAGAGATTAAGAGGTGAAGGGCAACAGCAAGAAAGGGCTAAAACATGGCAAATATACATACACATCCAACCTGTTGATTCAGGTGATAAATCCCATGTACCTATCAAAATTTTCTCACTGTAAAATATCCACAGCATGTTCACTGCAGCCACAAAGGGCAGATTTGTAGTGCTCAGCACACAGGGCTCTCTTGGGGAGAGCTGTTGGGCAGAAAACACTGGCCCCACCTGCCCATGGGGCAGATGCCAATCTCGGACACTGGGATGGGAGCAGCCCTGGGGAGCAGATGAGGCCAAACACCCCTGTTGAGGCAGCTGCAACCCAAATTGTTGTATCCTTAGGAGAAGGCAGCAGGCATGCCAAGCCCCAGCTCCTGCAAACAGCATCGCCCGCTGCACATGCAGGTCACTGCTGGCTCAAGCTCTGCTAAAAACAAAGAAAACACTGGAATAAAACACGCATTTCTCTCCTATTGCACAGCGTGATCCAATGGAAAATTTCTCCCAGATCTGCAAAGTAATGCTAACGACAGATTTATTTTTACACCTATATGATGAAAGAGGATGATCTCAAAAGACAAATCATTCTAAAATGGGCGACTTGACTCAGCAACACAGAGGTCTGGCCGAATACAGGGTACAGCCTACCATGTACACACACAGAAACTGTCTAACACCACAGCAGAACAAAAACACTGCCTGCCCAAGGGTGTCCAGCGGTTTGATCTGATCCCAGGAGGAAAAAACACACCTCTGAACTTGCTGAAAGGTGCACAGAAGGAAGGACTGCTGCTGACAGAACCAGCCCTACCTCCTCAGCTACCCCCAGACACCACAAGCATGACACCAGAGTGTGAAATGCCCCAAGGGATGCCAAACCAAAGAAACATTTATTTTTCAGACTCAACACTCATTCTTTAAAAGGATAGGGAACTATAACCTCTAAACAGAGCCTTATGTTTCTCCATGAACAAAGTAACACAGATGCAGGAGATAGAGGACTATGCAAATGCCAATGGCTGGGGATGGAGGTGCTTCATGGCCAGGAACACAAACAGTTGTTGAGGTTCCAAGGGCACAAGAAAACCTTGTTGGCTTTGCCTTGTTCAGCAAGAGAAGAAACTGTAAATGTAATATCACTGTCACAGCTTATCCTGTGCCATCCCTCCCACTGCAAAGAGCTACGGATCTGAGGCACCCAGAGGAACCTTGGAAATCTGGGAAATGTAATGCCAGCATGGCCCCACGGCTTCTCAATAAAGATCCAAAGAGGTGAAGAACACTTTAGTTGCTTGAAAAGGCAGGGAGAGACAAAGAAGATCAAATTTCTCATAAAACTCATGTTTAGTTATCTATCAGCAAGTAGATCCCTGTTTTCATCCAGTCTTTCAGTGCTCAGCCCTGATACCAACAAAGGTTCTACCCACACTTGTACCGCATCAGAGACCTGTAAATTTTTGGATGTTGAATGAATGACAGGCAGGAGAGGAGATGAGTGAAAGAGATGGGGATTCATTGCCATTAATAACAGCCATTGGTTTAATACAGAACTAATGACCCCCCTGGCATGCTAAGCACAGCCCTTGGCTTGCAGGGTTTCTGAACCAGTGATCATTAGTCAAGCCAAAGCCTCCCGCAGGGTAAATAAGTTAGATTGGGCCCCTAATTCACAAATATGCTGGGTTTTGCTGAAAATTGGACACCAACATGCTGCAGTGTGTAAAACTGGGACAAAGAACCCAATGAGAAATGGGGTCCTTTGAAAGCAGTGTATGAACAACTTCACAATTTTAATATTTGAGTTTTTTTCAGTCATTTGCTAAATGACTGAGGTGATGATGTGGGCAGGCACCACTCTTGACAGTACAGCCAGGCTGGAAAAGGCTTTGGACCACAGCCATTCCTCCAGTGACAACAAGCCCCATTCCTGCCACCAGATATGCTCTGCATTGTGTCACCCCTCAGCTTCCCCCAACTTCTTCTTTTTTCCACTTTAGCCAAATTTTCTTATACTACTGAGCAGAAAACCATCTGCTGTGAGGTTATGACAGGATAAACACAACCCTACACAATACTTATACTATTTCAGTCTCATCTCCTCAGCTGATGGTCTATTTTCCATTAATACAATTTAAACATTTACCTAAAAATTTTAAATTATTTTTGTGGCTACCTCCTCTTGCTGCAGATAACACAAGAGCCACTGAGAATTTTCTTCTCCTGTCAAACAACCCTGACCACTGTTGGGAAACCAACCAGCAAGTTTTTAATCCTCCTTGAGACTTTTTACGTTTCGCTTGCTGGAGGTCCGTGATCAAAGGTTTGTGATGAGCTTACATGGCACAGAGCATGCAGGGAACAGATTTGCTCTCAAATATTTTAAATATTTTATAATTCATTATATTCATAGCATAAAAAGTACAAAGAACCTCTTCAATCTCCCTAAGTGAAGCTAAAAACGTGGGGCAGAACTGAAGTTTAACAACTATCAGTCACAAATACAGCAAATACAATCAAAATGGCTTGGGGACAAAAGTGGGGCCTTCAAAAAAAGTAATTTGGTAAAAACCATACATGTATACATATGTTCCTTTTATTCAGGGCGCTGCATCTGAATACTTATGAAACTGCCTCTAATAAACACTACTTCAAATTAAAGAAAGCACAATAGAAATGTAAGGCAGACAAGAAAGGTTTCCTATAATCCCAAGTGCTTCCAAGCAGACCTATTAGGCAGCCAGGCATTTTGAGTTTCATTTCAGCTCTAACTAAAGCACACATTTTAATGCTGTGCAGCTGCTCTTGATTAAAATCGAACTGGAGTTCCTCGTGTGATCGGTTTAGCGCCTAGGATGGTGAGAAAACAAATTAAAAGAAACCCAACAAATTTTAAGAGAAGACTGAAGAAGAAATTAATTTATCAAATTAGCAATGAGCAGTGGTACTTCAAAACCCCAGAGAAGCAGAAAGGATGCCTGCAGGTTACTCCTTATGATACCAAACAGAGCAAATCCAATCAGATGAACATGCTGCTGGATCAGTCAGGCGAAAGCCACAGGAGCAGCAGAACAAAGTGAAAGATGTATAAAAAGAGGATTTTCTAAACCTATTGTACTGGTTTGAAACGGAGCTATTCCCCCTGGAGGAGATGTCAGCATCACTGGTATGGTCCTGTAGAACAAGCTGTCCAAAAAAACCCTCAAAGACAACACAGAGGAAAAGTACAAAAGAAGTTTTAATGAGGAATTAAAAATCCTACTAGAATGCGAAAGCTGCAATGTTGCACTTAAAATAACACATCTCCATTCAAAAAACTACTTCCTGCACAGGACTGTAAACAAATTGCTAGATTTTAGCATGTTATTTCAAAACTCCTTGTCTTTAATGGTGCCACCAGTGCTCCCTGCTTGATAATTCCCTTTCCTTGCTTAAAATAACTGTCTATGGCAAGAGCACTGACCTTCAGGAGTAAGTGAATGAACAGGGAAAGTAGCCCGCCAGCACACGACCAAATTGAAAACAATGACAGCAGCTATTTTGGGGCACAGAGATGAACAGAGGGAACAATATGATTATCTACATGTAAAATATGAGTGACACCAGCAGCAGACAGGAACTTCTGCTTGCCCAGTCTTGTGAAACAAGAACGAGCTGCTGCTCAAAGGAATGAACAGACAGTGAAATAAAAACCCCAAAAGATATTTTGTTTTTCTCAGCAAGCGATCAACTCAAGATACCACAGAGGCTGATTGCTCTGTCAGCACAGAAATTCATTACTTGCTTTTAAGATAAAATGACCATCAAGCCACACAAAAAGGAAGAAAATAACAGCCAAAGAAAAACAGTGTTTCAGAGGGGGAAATATGTGCTTCTCAACAGAAAGTATCACTGAAGTACAAAGTGAAGGTGTTTTGTTAGGCAGTGCAGTAACCCTCTGAAAAATCTGCTCTTGGAGTTGTAAGTGGCAAGATGGGGCTGGATGGACTACAGCTCATACACTAAGTCTATCATTTTCCTTAATTATATATATTACAAAAAGCTATTTTATACCATGTATATATATCCAAGTAAAAGACTAATGAAAAGAAAATGTTTATACAAGATTTAAACCCCAGCTCCAGAACCAGTTTCGGAGACCATTATGCCAAACCAGCCCTGGGGCTCCCACCTCACCATGCCAGTGGTTTCTGTCAGCTCCACAGATTGCATATAAGAGGATATACCAAGCAAAACACAATTTTGGTTTTCTTGAGTTTGATTTTCTTAGAAAATGTGGTATTTTTGATGATTTAATCCTGTCAGAGAGCCTTGAAAGCAGAAAGAAGTTACAAATTCATATCTACTGCAGCACAAAGTGGCAGTATCAACTATACACATGAAAATATATTCATAAGGAAATGCAAACAGAAAATACAACACCTCATTTGCAATGCTGTGCAGCCACCCTGCAGCACCTGCTGGGTTGGAGGGACCAGACTGGGCAGCTGTTTTCCCTATGTGGAGCAGCTGAGCCCAGCATGTCCGCCCTTGGAAGATTCCAGGACCCAATGGGGTACAGCCTGGAGATCCTTTTCCTGTTTGCTGCTTTGAGCAGAGGTTGGAACAGGTAACCTCCAGAGATCCTTCCCAGCCCAGCCATCCCCCATCAAGACAGAGAGCACTCTCCCAGCTGCCTCCATTACCCCCCAGTAACTCCACCAAGATGCTTCAGGCACCTTGCTGCATGACTCCAGAATAGCAGCACAAGGAGTGATGTTGAGGAAAATGAGTCACACTTCCAACAAGGCAGCAACCACTGCTGCTCCCCCAGCCAGCCCATCACACGGGCTGCCAACACGAGCTGCAAATACTTCTCTTGGACAACTGTCTTCAGCTCCCACAACGACCTACTTACAAGTCATAAGGTTGCTTGCTGCTGAAATGCATATTAAACTCAGGACAGACAAAAAACCCAACATCTTTTTCCATTTCATGTCCAATTTTTTTTTTATTTGATTTTAAAAATGCTCTGGAGTCGAACACATTTCAGAGAGCACAGAAACCTAGAGATGCTAAGAGCAAAATGGCCTAGAGCTGCTAAGCAAAGTCTCTGTGCACACAGATATTTTAACATTAGTATCTGCAAGAGAGACTTGGGGTAGAGCCCACTCTGGGTAAGATCCTGGGGCAAGGCAGAAGAGACAAGACCAGAAACTGAGAAATTGGTACATTTGTATTTTTTTCTTTTCTGATTAACTGATACTATTCAGAGTAACTGGACAAATTTCAAGGCAATGCTTGGACACCAAATTAATGCCTGGCAAATATAATTAAAAGTGAAACTTATAAGCAAAACAGAAAAGTGGCCCGTGGCATTCTTTGCAGGAGCCTGAATTTCCACCTCAGGGTCCTTTATTAAGATCTGAGACCTTATTCAGAGCTGTGCAGGGGTAAATACCTGTGCAGTAATATCAGGAACCAGCTAATCATGCATCATTACAGCAGAGGCATCTCCTTCATGGGGCAAGACTATTTACAAGGGCATGTAGTGACAGGACAGGGATGAATGGAGTCAAATTCAAAGAGAATAGGTTTAGACTAGGTATTAGGGAAAATTCTTTACTGTGAGAGTGGTGAGGCACTGGAACAGGTTGCCCAGGGAAGTTGTAAATGTCACATCATTGGATATATTCAATGTTCAGGCTGGATGGAGCTTGGAGCAAGCCAATCTTTTGGAAGGTGTCCCTGCTCATGGCAGGAGGCTGGAAATAGGTGATCTTGAAGGTCCCTTCCAACCCAAAGCATTCTATAACTCTATGATTCCTTCCATCATGAAAAAAGACAGGAAGGCAGGAGTTCCTCAAACAATGATGTCTAGACACCACTGTGTCTAGTGTCAGGACCAAGCATGGCATTCTTACCACAAAATAGTTACTGGCAATAAATTCTGGGTATCCAGGGGGCTTCAGTGCCTAAATCCTGTCTTATCAAACACCCAAGTGGCACAGTTGCTTTCCAAAGTGCGGCTTTAAGTTTCTGGTTTAAGCTTAAGATTAGAAACCCCTGTGGTTTGGCTCTTAACAGCTGCAAAACCCAAGCAATCGCTTCCCACCCTGTGTGGAGATCTGTGACCTGAGAGATTGGCACAGCAAGCCCCTCACCTCAGCCAGCCCCAGCACCCAGCTCCGGCACCGCTGCCGGATCCGCCCCCAGCATCCCTTTCACATCCCTGCCACACGTCCCACGGAACGCTCATCCCCCAGCACTGCAGCACACGACTCCTGGCACCTCCCTCCCGCCACCCAGCGTGACGCTGCCCGGAACCCACCAGAACTGCTCTGACTCAGGGTCTGAGACACTCCACACACCCAGCAGCCCCTCTGCTCCCCTCCTTGCTGTCAAATCCTTCAACTCCAGGACGCTTTTGAGAATGGAGACCTCAGCTAAGTGTTCTGGCATCTCAACAACAGAGACTGAGCCCTGATAATCTACCAATTCCCTTCAACTAATTCATCTCTGCCATCTCATCAAAGCTCACAGTATCACAATTATTCCCTGATTACCAGCAGAATCCTTGCTCTTGGTCAATGCTTTGCAGCTACCAAAAGCAAAGGTGCAACTTCTCTGCTTGGGGAAAGCAAGAACCCACCTAAAGCAGGCAGGAGGGCTGCACGAGGAAGAGAAGGCATTACCTGGGTGAGGTGAGGGTTGGGGTTGAAGCCACACTGGTTGCAGACCTTGCTGTGACACTGGGTGCAGGCATTGAAGTTAGGCTGGCCGGGGGAGGAGGTGAGCTCTGTTGTCTTGCAGATAGGGCAGAGGGTGCTGCTGGGGAGGGGGGCAATCTGTGGGACCGAGTAGGGAGAGGTAGGGGTGCTGCCCCGGTCCGGCGACACCGAGGGAGACCTCCCCGAGCCCTGGCTCCTGGCGTCCACCTGCAGCGTCCTCCGCGGCCCCTCCGCCGCCGGCGCGGGCTGGCCCCGGCCCCTCATCTCCCGGGCGCTCTGGGAGCTGGGTGCAGTCTGTGCGAGGGAGGGGGATGCTGACCGCTGGCCCGCCGCCTGGTCCAGCTGCTCCGGTCTCCTCAGCGTGCTGAAACACCACCGAAACGCACAGAGTAAGCCCAGGTTTCAAACATTTGTATGATGCCAGTCGATGTAGACAACTGCTACGGTACCCTCTCCCACTCAAAATCCCAGCTCAGTCAAGCAGGCATAGCAAAACCCCATTGCAAACCCGGGAAATTGCTCAGATCAGCAGAAGGATACACTTTACCTTACGAAACAAGGCGTGATTTCAGCTTTCTCTTATATAACCCAGCGGCAGAGATGTAATTGAATTATTCGGTGTATTCTGAGTTGAACTTTAGTCAAAAAGTTACACATAAAAATGTGCGTGAGAAGTTTGGGAAGCTCAGCCTCCTGCCAGCCAGGGCTCCCAGCACTTCTCCAGCACAAACTTCAGCACCAACTCACTGGAAGAGGCAGCCGTGGCTGCTTTGCAGCCTGCAGGGCCCTTTCTGCAGGGACACAGCCAACGCGTGCTAAACCAGCTTCTCACAGCCTACTTTCACGAGTGGCTGTGAAACCAGAAGCCTGCAAAGAGCCCTGCTTATTAAATTAAAACCCCTCCAGAAGCTCAATGGAGGCAGGAGAGTTACTTGTACTTCCTCAGCTGTCAGGCAGAACCATGCAAGTCACAGGTGAAAGCAGCTAAGGGCTTGTTTCCTAGGGGCCACAGCAGTGGGAAATCAAGAGAGAGCACATTGGCTCTGCTTTAGTAATCAGTACTGATGTGGCAAACACAGACAATAGGGACTTTGTGGGCTGGCTGGCCCCAGCTGAACCCTCTTCTGAGTGATGTGAGTCTTGGCTGGGCAAAAAAATCCAGCTGGGATGTCTCTAGTCACCAGGACAGAGTGATGAAACCTCCCCATGAAACCACAGCTACTGACAAGGAGCAACCCTGAGGTTGGCATCACACCCACTGCTGGTTCGGCAGCAGTCCCACAGCCCATGTGGGATGTTCAGCACCCCACAGTGCTGAGGGATGCTCCTGGCCATCCCAAGGAGCTCTGGAGCAGCTCCAGCTGCAAGAGCTTTGAGCTGTTTTGCTGCAGAGCACAGCATGACAGCCTGCACACCTTCCTCCCGGGTGGTTTCAGGGCAGGCACCTTGTAATGTGCTGCTGACAGATCACAAGTGCACAAGAATGAATCTGTGATGGAAGATACTTATCTAATTACCAAATAATTTGGCCCATGTGCTTATCAGTAATGCCCACAAATATTTCTCGAAAAAGCAGAAGTCCTAATGCCCTCACTACCTGTGATCTACAGCTGTTTAAGGAAAAGTATTACTCAGAACCTCAAATTTAATACATTGTTGGTTTACCCAAGCAGGGTCTGACCTTATAAAAGTTTAAAAAGGGAACTTAAATGCATAAAACTAATGAAATTCAAAGTGCATGTTGCCACAGTAATAGGAAGTCGGATGAAAATAAATAGTAAAATAGCACTTTGGGAATACTTTCCAGCTGCAGGTTGAAACCCACTTCTCTGAAGAAAGAATCACAATAATAATAAAGCAAAGCACTAAGGGAAGGAGTGATCTGCTCTAAACTGAAGAGAAAACTGCTCCTGGCCCTGCAGTAGGCACTTGCCATGGATGTTGTTGGTATGTGCTGCTCCTCCATTATTAGTTCTGACACCCTTAAGCCCAGATTTGGGGTTTCCCTCCTGATGTTTAGGGCTGCAGAGCTGCTGCCCCATAAAACACAAGGCATCTGTACCTGGTGGAGACTGCAGAGCTCCTGCCCCATAAAACACAAGGCATCTGTACCTGGTGGAGACTGGAGAGCTCAGCCCCAGACACCAGGAGGAGGTATTGTCAGAAAGCAAAATGCATCTTCTCACCTTAAATTTAATATACCTATAAACTCCCCAGCATTTATGTATGAGACACACACTATCCTAATGGTGTATCAAACGACTCTGAAATAACATTATTTGAAAAACCTTGTGTATATATGGTCAAATAAATAATTGTAGTTTATTCTGCCCAGAGAAAGCTGTGGCCACCACATCCCTGGAAGTGTTCAAGGCCAGGTTGGATGGGGCTTGGAGCAACCTGGGATAGTGGAAGGAGTCCCTGCTCATGGCAGGGTGTGGAATGAGATGGTGTGTAAGCTCCCTCCCATCCCAAACCATTCTGTGATTCTATTCCACTGCAAATTTCAAAATTCAGGGTTTCTTCCCCACGTGACATGAAGAAATATTTGCTACCAAGTAGGAATTCTGACTCAAAGAGCTGTCAGACAACACACAGACGAGTTCACTACATTTCCTACCCACAACAGTGTGGCTCTCTTGGATAAGCAAAAGCCCATGAGGAACAATACACCAAGTGCTGTTCTGTTGCCCTGAGCCTCATTCCTGGCACATAAGGCAGAGGAGGGTGGCTGGATCAGTGCTGCTGTCTGGCAGGTCAGTGCTACTCCAGAGCTGCTTTCCCAGCCTGGGCTCGAGCTCCCTCCCAGCTCCCTGCCCTTTTTCAAGTGCTAAGTAATGCCCAGCACCACCTCCGTCCCATTCCCAGCAGCACTTTCACTCCATGCACTTCTACCAACACTGCATTTATTTATTTTATAATTATCCAGGATGCCTCAGCCCCCTTGTGACACAGGCTGGGCTGTCTCTCACTTGCACCAGTTGAACATACCCGTGAAATTTTAAGACCAGAAGAAATCATCTGGTCTGTCAAATGCAGTAACTCAGTCCAGGAGAGATGCCTCAGGAAAGAACATGAGAACAGTCATATGGAATCAAACACAGGCCCACGCTCACTGCATCTTCTGCGAGGATGCTCCAGTATTTGTATGATTTGTACCCATCTATGAATCCTTTTTTTCTGCTGTTACAAAAGCCCAAACTGCAGCTCAGCCCTTTCTTTTTTTTTTTTGACAGACTTTATCACTGATTGTTAACTAGCACTGGGCTGCTAACTTGTTCCAAAGGAATTCCCCCCAGTTCCACTAGAGTTATTATTAACAATTAAATTGACATGCCTTAATAAGACAGGATTTCCCCCATTTGATGGGGGATGTATTGATTTTGCACTGCCATAATTGCTGAATTAGAAATATTGGGCAATATAGAGTCAAAGATCTCTGCAGGGTCCAAACTCAGCAAACTCCGTTACCACCAGAGTAATAATTTTGTACAACTAAAGAATATCAAGTGTTTGACTGAATGTGTTAACAATTTTACTGTTGAAGTTTTCATTTATGATATTCTGTCTATGAATGCTTTTTAACACAAAATGGGCAGGCAGGCAGCTCTACCCACCTGCCCATAATCACTTGAAGGGTGGGCAGCTGGGAAGATACTGTTTCCTTCCTTTTTTCTTTTTCTTTTAAATTGGAAAACTGTGTCTTTCTTCTTACTTTCTCAAACTCCCTCCATTTTTCAGCATAAAACTAAGTAACCACCCACAAAAAATTAACTCTCAGCTCCATGACAGAGAGGAGGCAAAGCTGCAAGGTTTCTGCCACAGAGCCCAGAGCGAAAAATCACCCTGAGAAATTAATCCAAACCAAGCTCTGCCTCTCCATCAGAGACTTCTGATTAAGAAGGCCCAGAACTTCCCTTGTTCCACTCGGGAACAGACACGGATACAAAACCAGCCTTTCTATTTAGGGCTGACACAACTCCCTGGGAGGAGATGGATAAGTACTGGGAGGGAAGAGCTGCCCAAGATGATCAGAAGCATGAACAGCACAAGGAAAACCAAGGGTCACAGCCATTCACCACCAAACCAAGCTGAGCAGTGTAAGATGTCACGAGCACCTCAGATTTTTTATGCCTGATTTTTTTCCCTAATGTAAAAATCATAGGTTTTTTCATTAAAATTACAAAAATTGGGAAAGCTTTAAAAACAAAGTCCTACTTACAGCCAAAACAAATGTTAGACTGTTCGCTGGTTAATATTTAATTTCAGAAAAACACGATTTGTCCTAAGCCAGACTTTTGATGCCACAGCAGCACCAGGGAAAAGATGTCAGCAACATCAATGGAGATAAAAGCAATGCAATGACATAGCACTGGTTTACAATTCTGTGCCAGTAAATTGGTACAGCTTTCTTATTTGGGATTTCCCAGGTAAAGTCGGGGTCTGCAGGAGGGAATTGCTCTAATTTAACTCAAGTAGGTTCATCAGTGCCACTAAATTTTACAGGCAAGACCCAGGCTTGGAGCCAGCACCCCAAGAGATGTCAACAGGCCCTTTTTCACATGAGGTGCTGACTTGGGAGCAATAACCATCACAAGGTAAATGCCAGCACTGTTAATGTCTCTGCTATAAAATCAAGCAATAACGATATTACACAAAATTCACACGCACGGCTGGTAAATCAAGTCTTGTTGACTTGTGTGGAAAAGTTCAAGAGACAGCATCGGTTTTCTCCTGATTTATTGGTTTTTGTCTAATTTCACATCCCTGCCTTGAGCACACTGGCCACATCCACCTGCCCAGCTGCCACAAAACTCTGGCAGTGATCACATCCACAGGAGCTTGGCATTTGTGGTCTGAGTAAATCCTTCAGCAGCTGCAGCCCTTCTGTGCAACTGGGAAACTCGGATTGCATCCCTTCCTCTGCCTGTGCCAAGGGAAATGGGTCCTTGCTTGCTGGGCAACTGATCTAATTGCTGCATTGTAGTAGATAAAAAAGATGAAAATAAATGGCAGTATCATCATTTTACAAACTGCATGCCCTGTTCAGGCTTTCCAAAGAGGAGCTGAGTTTGTCCATGGAAGGGAGCTCCCAGCTTCAAATCCAGATCAAAAATCAGCAAAATGAGGACAAGCAAGTCTTTTCTGCTGGTAGGAAAAAAAGAGGGGAAACTGGGTAGAAAAAGAGGGAAAATGATTGTTTATCTGCAGTAAAACCAAGGGGATGAGCAGCAAACAACTCAAGATAAAGCATGAAAAGAGACATTTGAAGAGGCTCACACCCAAAAGAGGGAGGCTGGGCTGACCAACAAGAATTAGAGCTGCTCAGCTATGAGCAGAGATTTGACCTAGTTGGTTTGACTGAAACCTGATGTGAACATCCACATGACTGATTTTAAGAATCACTGAGTATAACCTATTTAGAAAAAAAAACCAGGTAGCTAAACAAACAGGCAGTTGTACTCTAGGTCAAAATGGCACTAGGTTTGACTTGGAAAGACATCATTCTGAATGGTTATGGGTCGGCAAAGGAGAAGCACAGGATAATATCAAATGTTAGCTGGCATATACTGCCTGTCAGCAAGTCTGACTAGAAAATAGGACAACCCTTTTAATAAATAAACAGAAAAAGCAGTGTCTGATGTGGAGGGCCTTTGGTTTCAGCTCTGTGCACTGAAAATCTCACATTAGCAATCCTCAGATATACCCCAAGCTTGGGTGTTTTACTGGGGGCAGCTCTGTAGCTCTAAAAGTCCTACATCCAACACAGGGAATCCTGTATCAGGCTCTGCTTTGACAAAAAAAACACCCCAGTAGTTACAGAATAAAGCACCTAATTAAATCCAAGTGCCCCTAAATTAATTACACTGATGCCCATGCAGGAAGAGGATCATTCTGGAAATGTGTGTACTGGATGGTTTAAAAACAGTGAATGCCACACAGCTGAAATCAAAATAGAAAATATGAAATGGTGACTAGAAACTGTCAGGGAGTATTTCATTAGATGGCAACACAAGCACTCTTGTGAAAGGCCACAGTGTTTAATGACTTGCTTTTGTGAGCAGTGGAAAAACCCTGTTCTCCTGCAGCTTTGTGCTCCAGGGTTGCCTTATCCCCGTCAAATAAGATGCAGCTTCAGTCAGGCATTTTCCCTGTGACTGAGGCATCCCTAATGCACATCTCCTGACGCTGGCAGTGTACATGAGCTCCTGCTCCAGGCTTCCACCCAATCTGGGTAATCATTCGGCTCCTTAACCTCCACCCTCATACCTGTTCTCATAAATACAGAGAATATTCTCGAGTCCTCTGCCTCGCTGTTACACCCTGCTGGGGCTGGGCTTCAAGGAGGGGCTGCCAGGCAGGCGGTGGCACAAGCCATGGGAACCAACACACCACACTACCAACCTTCCCCAGGGGCTGGTGCAGCCGTGGGGTGAGCAGTGCTGCATGCATGGTGTGCCAGCTACCTCCTCTGGCCCTGCTTCTGCAGATGACACACCTAGAGCTGCTGCTGGCTTTTCCCTCTCTTCAAAATGCCATCCATGGAA
>VZRX01020528.1:71868-87690 GCA_013398075.1 Notiomystis cincta
CAAGCTTGGGTGTTTTACTGGGGGCAGCTCTGTAGCTCTAAAAGTCCTACATCCAACACAGGGAATCCTGTATCAGGCTCTGCTTTGACAAAAAAAACACCCCAGTAGTTACAGAATAAAGCACCTAATTAAATCCAAGTGCCCCTAAATTAATTACACTGATGCCCATGCAGGAAGAGGATCATTCTGGAAATGTGTGTACTGGATGGTTTAAAAACAGTGAATGCCACACAGCTGAAATCAAAATAGAAAATATGAAATGGTGACTAGAAACTGTCAGGGAGTATTTCATTAGATGGCAACACAAGCACTCTTGTGAAAGGCCACAGTGTTTAATGACTTGCTTTTGTGAGCAGTGGAAAAACCCTGTTCTCCTGCAGCTTTGTGCTCCAGGGTTGCCTTATCCCCGTCAAATAAGATGCAGCTTCAGTCAGGCATTTTCCCTGTGACTGAGGCATCCCTAATGCACATCTCCTGACGCTGGCAGTGTACATGAGCTCCTGCTCCAGGCTTCCACCCAATCTGGGTAATCATTCGGCTCCTTAACCTCCACCCTCATACCTGTTCTCATAAATACAGAGAATATTCTCGAGTCCTCTGCCTCGCTGTTACACCCTGCTGGGGCTGGGCTTCAAGGAGGGGCTGCCAGGCAGGCGGTGGCACAAGCCATGGGAACCAACACACCACACTACCAACCTTCCCCAGGGGCTGGTGCAGCCGTGGGGTGAGCAGTGCTGCATGCATGGTGTGCCAGCTACCTCCTCTGGCCCTGCTTCTGCAGATGACACACCTAGAGCTGCTGCTGGCTTTTCCCTCTCTTCAAAATGCCATCCATGGAAAGGGAACAAGAACCAGATTTCCAGTTTACACAGTTAGCACAAACCAGGTATTCTGTGTTTTAGCACCATGTCTAATTCCACCCAGAATCAGCAACAGGAGAACACATCAATGTCACTCTCGCTGCTGCTCTGCCAGGCACGGCTGTTGGGAGGCATCTGCCATCTTATTAGCTGAATCCTACGTACCAGAAGAGGGGTTTATGACTGATTTAAGCTCTAAATAAGCACTTACTTGCTTATTTTCACTCCTGCACAACTGCCTTTTTGTAAAAGTTTGTGAATCATTATCATTTGCAGTTGGACTTGATGATTGTTGAAGGACCTTCCAACTCAAAATATTTTATTTTCTACCCTATTTTATTCTATTCTGCTCTTTATCATTCTGATTTTGCTATGTGGCAAGGAAAAGCTTAATTTGCACCTTACTTGGCCCTGGTTGAGCCAAGAGCAATTTCCTTTAGGGCACTTTGCAATGTAAAACCAGAGCAGTGGCTGTTTCCACCCACCAGCCCAACATTCCCAGACCTCTCCAAAGAACCCCAAGGTCAGATGTCTATTAGACACCCTATACAGACCACAACGAACATCTGCAATTAAATGCATGACAGCTGATCCCTATAGAGTCCAGAGCAGCCTCTATGAACCCTAAGACCTGAACTGGAGTCAGGGCAGAGTTTTGCATCTGTCACATGAGCTCTCACAAGCCAGAAGGTCACTGAGCAACCTGCAGACCACCACATGCAGCTCTGGGGAGCTGCTCTTTCAACTGCTGATGCCTGAAACATGTGGCCACCACTGTCAGGATCTCCAGAGCCCTTCAGAGCCAAACTGGCCTGACAGAAGAGTCAGCAGTCTCAGTCCCATATATATCAAAGAGATCACTTCTCAGACAGATTTACAGGAGCAGGCACTAGAAAGGTCCAAAGGTTTGAAAAGGGTCTCCTTTTTAAGTGATATAATTGTTGCTGAGAACATTAATGATCTTGAACTTCAAAGCATTAAAATCTCTCAGGGATAAGTGCAGTGTCCAATATTCATTCTGCTTCAGCAACAGGGAAATCTGTTTCCTCTGTGATAGCTGAAAACTACATGTAAATCTTCCAGAGACAGAGTAGAAGCCACCGCTTGATCACAAAGCCATCAGTTGCATGGTGTGAGAGGAGCTGTACAGCTCAAGGATGAGAGCCAGGAGAGTCCATGTGCAGAGCCAGGGCTCCACTGTGCCTGGGATGAACATGGAAATCCTAGAAAGGCCATGGGGTATCTAATCCCTCTCTCTGGGCACTTAGGAGGTATCTGGAAGATTCAAGACAAGGAGGAACATTACCTCATCTAAGTGAAGTTGGAAGGTCAGCTTTGGACCTTCAGTGCAGGTGAAACCTTGGAGTCTTTGGGGACACCTGGAGGGACAGGAGGCACCAGTCACCCCAGCTGCTGGACCAGAGGACACTACTGAAGGGGAGGATGCTCAGCAGGTCTGGGCTCATTAAGTGCCCTCGTTAAGCATTAGTTCAGGTGATGCTGAGGGTGGCCATGCTGCAGGCTGGACAGGAAAGCGAGCTGCTGCCTGCAGAGCTCCTCTCCTCTCCTCTTTACTGCAGGATTTGGAAGGTCTGCAATGAATGATGAAGAGCTGTGCCACAGAGTTATGGCCCTGAGACCAATACCAAGGAGCAGGTAGGGAAATAGCAGCTAAACCAGGGATAAACGTCCCCAGGAGCCAGGGAGAGGTGTGGGCTGGAGCCGTCTCTTCAATCTGATTTCCACTCAGCTACTCGATGTGTCGCCTCCGTATCCTCCTCTGGTACAACTGATTGCTATCAGCAAGTCATTTATGTGTGTTGAAATTACATAAAAGAGCCATGACAATCTCCAAAATACTGTGGGCAGCAGAAAGGACAAGGCTGCTGGGGAGAGTACCCCAGGCAAGGAGCAGCCTCTCCTCTCAGCCTCCATCCACTCACATCTTACATCTGAGCTCTGGCAAGTAAAGGGTGGAAGAGCTGATTGCTGCAGTCATGCTTAACTGAAGGCCTTTGTCCCAGCAAAGCCAACACCATGAATTACTGCTCTGTATTTATGAAATGCCAGCAAAGCCAAAAGATAAACCATGGCATGAAGCTAAGGAATTTTTACGGCACACGGCTGGTGAAAGCTTATCTTGTAAATCTATGATTATAACCCACGCCCGCCCTCCTTGAGAGCCTCTCTGATTTTAATTAGCAGCGACACAATTTTTTGTTTAGGTCGTTAGCTATTCCCTAAAGCAATGCAGAATGAAACTACCTGCTCTGGACTTAATCCTGTGACAGGAACAGTGCCTGCTCTGAGGAGCCAAACCTGACACACAAACTTTCAGTAACAGTAACTGTAACGGACTTGGCTTCAATCTATTTGCAGGACTCCAAAAAACTCAGAAATTCACATGATCATTATAATTTTCAGATACAACTAGGGGGAAAAAAAAAAGAGCAAAAGTGAGATGGTTCGTTAGAAAGAAATTAAAAGCAGCAGGTGGAAGGATAAGAAAGAGAAGTTTCCATGGCACCTGTTAGCAAAACATGCACTGTAAAGAAAAGGTTTAAGACATGACCATAACATGGCAATATCATTAAACAACCAAGCTACAGGAGCAAAAGGCAATACTTAGTCTGAAAAATCATCTCAAGTAGGAGAATTGTAAAGAGAAAAATCTAGAAAGAAAGGAGAAAAAAAAAAGAAGTAATAAAAGAAAGAAATAAGGGGAATCCTTCTTATGGGTTAATAACTTATCAGGATTTAGGGCACGGAGGACAGAGGCAGATGGTCAGGTTTTCACAAGCAGAGGTGCAGGATCTTGCCACAGGATAAATGGGATATTCATAAATGGCTTGGGAAGGAGGAGGGATAAAGAAAGGACAAGTTTGCTGAGCCATACAAATTTATTCAGAGTATTCAAAGCTAAAGCTGGATGCAAAGAGCTGTAGAAGGCTCCCTTGAACTGGATGTCTCGAAACACCATGGCAGGTGAAATCCAAGGTCAAGAAATGCAGAGTAAGGCACAGAGAACTACCACAGCCATAAGTAGTGATGGGCTCTAAATGAGACACTGATGCTCTGAAAAGAGTTCTG
This sequence comes from Notiomystis cincta, assembly GCA_013398075.1. NCBI lineage: Eukaryota > Metazoa > Chordata > Aves > Passeriformes > Notiomystidae > Notiomystis > Notiomystis cincta. The sequence goes on from VZRX01020528.1 coordinate 75,819, forward strand.
CAAGCCATGTTGGACCATTCTCAGAAAACATCAGTTTAATGCTCATCAACAAATATAGAACAATCCTCCCCAAAAAACACACAATTAAGTTATTTTGGGAAAAACGCATTTTGGAAAGCAATTCAAAGAGAAGAGCAGAGGCAGCCCGTTCCCTTGACTTGCTTCTGGCTTCCTTCCCCACCAAGAGTGGCATCAAGGTCTGGTTTTGCAATTCTCCCTTCTGCATTCAAGCTTGACTCTGTCCAGGAGCTGGATGGGTTCCTGCAGGTGCCGGCTGGCTGCACAAAACGAATCCAAGGCGAGCACCATTTGTCACAGGTGGGTAAAAAAAGGGGTCAATCCAGGGGTCTGGCTCCACCAGGTCAACATCCCTGGTCCCATCCATACCACCCAAGGGTCTCCACACTTCTATGAAACCTCCAGCCACCAGAAGTTGGTATTCAACCGTTAAGAAACTGGGAAGACTGCAGGGCCCTTTTTTTGGATGAGTTCCACCCATGCTCCAAAATTAAAAGCTGATGCAAAAAAATGTATCATTATCCATCTCCATGACAGCTTGAGTCAACCAAACTCAGCCCAGAAAGAACAACAACACTCATTCCAGGCATAAAAAAATAGGAAGATCCATCAGAAAGAGAAGTGCTGTTAAAAAAGAGGCAGTAATGACAGACCAGAAAGAAACTGGTTTGTATTTTTAGAAAAAAAATAAAGAAAAATACAGTTGAAAAGCAATTTCCAGGAGAGGAAATCAGAATGACATACTGCAGAGAGATGGGCAGCTCCTGGTGACTGCACAGCAACCAAAAAATCCTGACTTTGCATCCTCATTTGTCTGAGCCTGGGCAAATGAAACATGAGACTTATTTTTCTCTGTGTGTCTGTGAAAAACTACAGCATTTTTACCCATCCTGCAGTTTGTGCCTTTGCACCCCCATGCATTTTGGCTATCTCATAATTGCCCCTTTAACTCTTCCCCAGGCCACTCAGGTCCTTAATTCTGTTTTTCTGTTGTTGCCTCAGGTTACCAGGAGAGCAGATACCCGAGGTGTGGAAAAGCAATCAAGAGATCATTTGGGCAGGGACTGAGGAAACAGCCATCAACTGATCCCCCATGAAGAGCTCTAAATACAGCACATGTAGAGGGGTACATGGAAAAACTGATGAGCCCACACATTCCTGCAAGGAGGAGAAATCTGTATCCAAAGTGGCCAGATGCCTTTTAACAAAACCTTCACGTCAGGTTGTGTTTCTCAGAACACTTCTCAGCTCTATAAGCTTCTCCCTCCCTGACATTCCCCACACCTGCTCACATGGTCCAATAATGTCTGTTACTGGAGATAAGGCTGTGCTTGCAAATGCCTGGTGGGACACTGCCCCAGGGCTGGCACTGGATGGGGTCAGTATCAGTGTTGGTGTGTCTGAAGTTTGCATTTTCTGGTTTTCAGAGATTTGAATTGGAAGCTCAAATCCGAATGGCAAACCAAATTCAGAATTGTGTTTTTATGTGTAAAACTCATTATCCACAACAGGAAAGGTAAAGCAAACCCAAGGAACAATACATTACCAATACTGTCAGAGACACCATCAAATTCAGTATCTCAAGCTGTTTAGTTTAAATGTACTTTTGAAATACGAGAGTCTGAAATTCCCCTGCCAAATTCTTTATAGGATCAAAGGAAAACACTTCTCCAGTGTCTGCAACTCTTTGAGGCGCCTTGTCCCTGCCTGCATTTCCCTGCTGCACGTACCTCAGCCCAGAACATTTGTCCCCAAAGAGATGGAGGCATCTGCATATTTGATGTATCTGTCCTTGCAGAACCCTCAGAAGGCTGAGCTTGGCAGAAGTGGCAGTAGGTAAAATTTAATGCTGAGAAGTTTAGTTGGTAAGTGAAGCAGATTTTAGACATGTTGAGAAGCAAAGGCACTTTATTCCTACCCAGAGCAGCTCGTTGGTTTTTGTTCGCGTATTTCAAAGAAAAATAAAGGTGCAATAATTTGTCAATTCAGAGTGTTTGGGCCTGTATTTTCACTTAATAATAAATCAAAATTAACTTGGTAATCATAGACATGGGTTGGATGAAACTGAGTTGTACAGCCAAGAGGAATCCTATCCTAATCCATTAACCAGTGCTTAACATCCATTAACAATGCAGGAGGAGGAGAGACTGGAAGATGAGGAAGGCAGATAAAACAAAGCAGAAAAGGGATGCCTAAGGAGACATTTCTTCAGAGCTTCCTCCCAGAGGGATGTTTCTGGATGCCTTATTTTTGCCAGGTTGAGGTAATCACTGGCATATAACATAGTGATAGGGATCATCTTTTCCACTCCAAGAGGAACTGATGTTCTGTCATAACTGCAGCGTGTAACCAGCCAAAACCTCATCTAATACACTGGTAAATGGGCTCTGAAAATCACCACCATCACAAAAGGTTCTACATAACACACTCTAAACAAATGGAAACAACCTCTTTTCCTGGTGTGCTCCCCAGCTAGAGGATTCCCAAGCAAAACATCTAAAAGTTAGAGACAGGTGGGAAAAGGAGAATGCTTGGATATTTTCACTCCTTGGGACTACAGATGTGCCCTGACCACAGAGGATGGACTGATTTACAGGGATGAGAGCAGCACCCAGCATCACCTCCTCACGTACGCCGGCGTCAGGAGTATTTACAGAAAGCTGCTGCTGCTGCCTGGCCCGACACAATGTGCTCCAGCACTATCTGCTCCAGACATCTCCCCAGCTCATATTAGAGCTGCTGCAGCCCTCGGATGTGTTTGAGGCTGACAGCAGTTCCCTCACCCTCCCAAGGGCCATTCCCAGCAGAGAGAGTGGAGAAGGTCCAAAGGGTGGCATTCCAAAGGGTCACTACCAACGCTTGCCCAGAGTGTTGAGAAATCCTGCAATGAGCAGGGAAAAAGAAATCCACATTATCATGGTTTATCATTGGTGGGCAGGAGACAACAAAGCTGATGCATCTGAGAGGAAATATGGGAAAAATCTGCACACTTGGAGGACAACATGGGGTTCTTTGTGTCCTACTGCTGGTCCTACAAGGACTACATAACAGGTCTCAAACCCAGAAGCCCATGAGTGTCAGACCAGAAATCAAAAAACACAGCACAAGTTCAGAGAATGACAGAATGATTTTGGTTGGAAGGGACCTTAATGATCACCTCACTCCAAGCCCCAACCAGCCTGGCCCTGAACACTTCCAGGGATGGGACAGCCACTTCTCTGGCAAGTTACCGCAGATGAACTACTGAAGCAGCCTACAGCAAAATTAAAATGGAAAAAAACACCTTTACTCCTTCCTGTCTACTTGGAGGTTGTTGCTGAGCATGATGAGAACAGTTCAGGCTCTGACCACCTTGGGTGTTTAAGCTAAGCAGACCAAACCCAGCCTACCAAGGCAACAGGCACTGGCACTGTGATGCCTGGCTGCAGCACAGCCCTACCTGCAAAGGCTGCAAACCAGCAGGGTTTACTCTGCCAGTTAACTGGGAGGTTAGTGTTTAAAAAAAGAAAAAAGAGAGAGAGAAAAAACCCAACCAAACAACAATTTGTCTCCCTAAGAAGATTAATAGGTGCATTTAAAGAAATCAGGCTGTAGGCTTAATGAGAGACAGGCAACAAAATCCTAAATGTGAGACCTCCTACAGTTTTTCAGTCCAGCTGTACAATCAAATAATAGTTTATGTAACTAGGATTGAAACAAAATAAATTAAAAGTAATTTCATGTTTCATCAAAAGAAAAAGTACAGTTCAGAGTCAATGTGGAAAAAGATCTAGTTCAGCCCTGCATTTTTGCCAGCCTTTCGTAAGCTTTGTATTATCAGCTGATTTGTTTTTTTTTTTCAGAAGACGAAGGCAAATTACCAAGTCCCTTAAGAACTTATTATACATTTCCAATTTTCAACTATTCCTATTTTATAACGCATAAATTCACATATCTATAAGTGAAATGCTTTCTTTAGAAGATGAAAGAAAAAACCCCGTGCTGTTTTTCCTAGGCTGCAATCTGTTTTTTGGTTAAATAATAATAAAAAAAAAGGGTAGTTAACAGCTACAACATGTCAATCTTTGAAAGTAATTCCCACGCACAACTTCATCCTTTTGCAGACATGAAATATGGCAAAATCTTTTCGTAGTCCTCATGTCTAGACTGATGAAGGAAGGGCACAAGCTACCAACAGACTCTTTCTTCTACTGGGAAGCCCGTGGCAGACCCATTTGAGTCTCAGGTAGGTTGTTGAGATGGCCAAACCCCTCTGGGTTTAATTCAGCATTTAATAGCTGAGGAAGATACATCTCACATTGACTGCATACCCACATACAACTTCCAAGGATGGAGCACCCTGAGACCATGCCAAAAGAGGTTGTATATACCAAGCATTTTTTAACAGAGCTAAAAGTCCATAAATAAAAGCAAATTCCAAAACAAATCCCTCTATTCATGATATTATAAGCTTCAGGACTGGTCCTGTAAAGGGATGTCCACTGGAACCAGGCTCTGAGCCTCTCAGCAGTTGGAGAAGCCCACGAGCCCCAAGGCCAGGAAAAATCCAAGACAGTCTAGGAAGCAATATTCCACTGGTATGCAAGGAAACAAAGAGAAAAAGAGGTTCAGGGGCTGCTCTCAGCTATTGACATCTGGCCTCTGCAAGCATTGCTGCCCTGTAAGGCCTCCAGCTCTCTGGGCTGGATGGAGGAGGGCCTGCCATCCTCAGACAGCCCAGCTGAAACACAAGATTTTGTCACATCTGCACCGACTGACATTTTGATTCATGGTGATTTTTCCTCTACGCCCTTCAGAGGAGCTGTCAAATCCTCATCTGAAAGCTATTCAGTGTGGGAAAATGCTTTGTCATGTCTGAGAGCCTGTGGTCCCTGTCAGGTCCTGGAACCAGGATCCCAGTTAGTCACACATGCCCCAAACCCCTCAAAATTCAGCAACGTTTCTCAAGCAGCATGGATGTGTTTTCTGTGCAGCATCTGCTTGCTCTGAGTTTAGCTATAGCTATCAGAAAAGGAAGAAACCCTCCAGAAGGACAGGAGATGTTTTTCTCATGGGGACCTACACATGACCAGAGCAGAGGTCCAGGTGGCTCTAAGGTCCCCCTGGAGCCTTTCCTTCTCCAGACCAAACAAGCCCAGCTCTCTCAGCTCTCTCCATAAGAGAAGAGTGTCTCATTTAAGATCTTAGTCATTACCTCGTTAGTGGGGGTGTGATGGGGTGTCTAATGATGTCTATGAGCATGTAATGGCACAGAGGATTCCCCCAGCCCTGTGCCTCCACCTTTCCCCAGCAGCACCTTGCACACCCCACTGCAGTCACTCGGTTCTTGGCCAACCGTGCCCACCTCAGGGAGCACTAACAGTCTCCACAGGGACATGTTCATCTTGTTGCTCTAGGGAGAAGGTGTAAAGGCTCCTCCTTCCTTTCTTAGGGACAGGGACAGGAGAGAGGTTTGGGAAGAGACTGGACAGGAGAGGGGTTTGTGTTGTAGCTCCTCTTAGAAGATGCCTAATGCGCTCTGCTGCATTAAGTACACGCACATTTTTCTTCTATTGACAATGACCTAGAAACACAACCAAATCATTTTCGAAGAAAGAGAATGCAGCAAACTATTTAATCACATCTTCAGGGGAGAATGAAGCCAGTAAGAACAGCTAATCTGCTGCTCATCACAGAAAGTATAGTTTTGGACTGAGGGATACTTTGTACTTTCAGAGGCGAGGGTTTTATTTAAACCTTCTGTGATCATATATCCCATTATGCCCTCAGGTAAACTGCTTCTACACTTATTTATGCTCACTGTTAACATACATTTCATTACCATTTGGCTAGCATGGGCCTCTGAACTGCAGAGCTGTGCCTTTGCTAGCCATCATAACCATCTTAACCACCCAGTGCCAGCAGCCAGCTGAAGGGCATGTTCCCTCCACATCTACGGACAAACTATGGCACTTAAACAAAAAAACAAAAGAGAAAACAAATCATAAATTGCATTCAGAGGTGCTTTTCTTGACCTGTCTCTTGGGAGCTCAACATGGGCAGGGAGCTGCTGTCTCCTGCTCCCCCCACCCACTGTCCCCAGTCTGTTAATGGGGCTGGGGTCTCTCTTCAATATCAAGCACACACTAGGAAAGCTACAAAGAGGCTAACAGTGAGCAAGACACCACCATCAGTGTAGTTAGTCATCTTTAGTATTAAACATGAGCACAGCACCTCATGAACATGCCTTCCAGCCAGGCCATAAAGCACAGGCCAGCGTCAACAGGGTCCAGCAATGCTGCTCGCTCCTGAAGGCTCCTAAAAGAGCACGCTGGAGGTGCTGGGTGCTCTCAGTGAGGAGTCAACCCACCACATTCATAAAAACTTCCCAGCACCAGTGCCATGAAAAGCAGTACGACGTGCTCAGCAATGACTGACAGGCTGCACAGCAGCACCTCGGGGTCACGCCGGAGCTTAGCACCTCCAGGCACGAAAAAAGACAAAAAAACTTGTTCATAGGAGTAGTCGTGCTCAGAGACTGATACAAAAATAACAAATCTGTCATTCAAACAGACATTTGAAAACACAGTGATGGCTCAAGCGACGATCTCAAATTCAAGAAGAATAACAGTTTACGATGAGTGGGACCAGGATGACCATCAGCACTTGCTGTCACTCACTAGCCAAAAAAAACAAACCCAAGGAACATCCTGGAGCAGCAGTGCTCAACAGCAAAGTCCATGTGATAATCTTATTGTCACATTTAGTGAAAAACCAGTATGCCTTTGCCATGAAACCATTTCACCCTACTGAGCTACTTGCTCTTGGGAAGCATGCTTTGCACCCTGCCTGCCTGTCCCATCCTTCCCAAGGGGCACCTCATATCCTAGGAAATTAGCCTGACAGTGGAAAAGGATTGCTGGAGAAACACCTTTGGCCAGCCACGATGCCAGGCCCAGCCGGGGAAGTGGTGAAGACGGCTGTGCAGAGAGGCTGTGTGGCAGGCAGGCTGTGGTGTTCTGCCACTCCAGATGCACATCAAGTATTCCCCAAACTCATATAAACTGCAGGAATGTGCCACAGCAATGACTATCTGTTTGCACTGAATTGGAAACATGATGGGAAACATCAAATATGTGCTCGATTCACACAGCACAGAAAAGAAACAGATTTATTGCAGCACGCTGGAGAAGCAGCAGTGGAGAGGAAGAAGCTGGCCCAAGATGAGCAACAATGTGGAGGGACCCAGCAGCCCCAATGGATGTGGTCACTTGAGCTGCAGCTCCATTCCTGAACATCAGCAGAAGAATCAGGATGGTTTGGGTTGGAAGAGATCCTAATTATCATATAGTTCCAATCCCCTGCCATGGGCAGGAACACCTTCCACTGAAAGGCTGACCATCAGCACTCATCTTTCCAGGGTAAAGGAAGTGGCCCTGCCATAGCTTCAAATTGCACCAGAAGAAGCCAAAGACTCTGCCAACTTTTCAACCAGCACAAGCCAACACAGCAAAGGACATCAATCCCACCAAATTCTTCTACATCCTTTCTGAGCAGAAGTGGACACTGTAGGGACATCCCCAGGAGCCCCTCACCCATCAAAAGCGAGGGATAAAGACCCGTGGCCCCACAGAGAAGCATCCAAGCTGACTCCAGCAGTGAGAAACACCGACCTGTGAGGCGGATTGCAAATCTGTGTATTTGTTTTGGAAATAAAGGCATTAATAATTGATGCCAAACACTGTGAATATTGATGAGCACATTCCCAGAAGAGGTTTTGGAGTTACTTAAACACCCAGAATTGTGCCGTCTGGACTCGGTGGCCTAATGGCTGCTGTCAGAGCAATCACAAGCAGGCAAAGCACTGTGTCACAGCCAGCACAGCCTGCCCATCATGGGGGGAAGAGGAATTGAAGCCCAGTGGGGTATTTAACACCCCAAATATTTTGACTTGATCCATAATGTACACCATTTTCTACTCCTTTTACTTTTTATTTTGCTCACACAAGTTTAATGAACTCAAAGCATTGCGTAGCTGTTCTTCCCCTCCTCACTTAAACCCAGCCTCAGCTCCCTCCTGACTCTCCCACTGTCTTGCAGCAAATAAACTAATGCTTAATAAGTGCAGAAGCCTGGCAGGCTTTTCCAGAGTGCCAGTCCATGGCTCAGCCAGGGAAAAACTGTTTTAATATTTGACTAAATTCCCAGCAATGCCTCTGATGGTGACGCCTCTGCCCCATCCTGTACAGGGCTCAGAGCCTTTTGGGAAAGCAGAGCATGGAAATGAGGGTGGAGTTGGCTCCCCAGGCTCTCCAGGTGAGCATGAGCCCTTTCCACAGCCTGATTTCCCATCACACAGTCTGGTTTTATTTCTAGCACAGTCATATGAAAATGGACATCGACTGCTCATTTCTGCAAGCTTGGGAAAAGTGCACATTTAAAAACAAATAGGCAAAATTGCTTTAAAAAAAATCTTTATACATAAACTTCTTACTTCTCACTTAGATCACACTTATGGCAAGCAAACAAGCACACACAAGTGAGCTACTGAGAGGGTAAAAAGGAACATCCAAACTGCAATGGTTTGTCCAAAGTTTCTCTGATTTAAAGGGCTCTTTCTTTCAGTTCTGTTTCTCCTATACTCTTCTCTACCATCAGATTTTTACTTCAAGCTCCACCACCTGCCAAATGTCAGTTCACCTTCTACGAACTACATTCAGAGCAGTGCTGAATGTAGAGCAGGGTAAACAGGATCAGCACTTGCCTTGCCCTTGTTCCCAGCCAAGAGAAGGCTCTGGGGGAGCTCACAGCCCATGCCAAAGGTGCTACCACGCAGTACTGGAAACATTCCTTCTTGGTCACTTCAAGACCTTCAGCTCCCAGCAAGCCTGAAGCTGCAGAAATGCTGGGGGTATGACCCACAGTGTGGAAAACAAAGGTCCTGGCACCATGGCCAGTGTGCCATGGGAGCAAGCTCCCTCCCAGCCTTGCAGCCTGCAGCCAGCCTGGCTGTATCTCCCAGCTTCTGAGAAACAGTGGTGCCAAAGCAGTGCAGCTCCACAGACAGCCCCTGAATTTGTGGCTGGTCCTCAACGCTTCCCAGGAGACCGCCCCTGTCCCCCTCCCATCCGTCAGCCTGAGCTCATGCAGCCAGGTGTAAAAAAGAGCCTTTTACAAGCTCCACAGCTGAGCAGCAGAGAGACTGAAACCCTGAATGAATCCAGCATAAATCAGGCACAAACACAATCAGAAGCAGCAATAAAGTCTCTCTGCAGATTACCAGGAAAACCAGCCTTCTAAAGCACTGTGCCCCAAGCTACAGTAATGAACCTGGGATCATCCTTGCTCTGCCATCCAAGCCTTTTTCATCCATCCATCCATCCATCCATCCATCCATCCATCCATCCATCCATCCATCCATCCATCCATCCATCCATCCATCCACCCATCCATCCATCCATCCATCCATCCACCCATCCACACTGTGACATGAGCTTGTTCCTTCTGCTTAGGGGGGTCTCTCTGAAGGAACAGACCAGGACTTGCCAGGCACTGCAAAGCATCCACAACCAATCTGGGCTCCTTTGATCCTACAGGTTGGTGGTGCTGCAGCTTTTCACCTCCTCTCAGGCTACAGAGGCTCTGTTTGCTCGAGAAGCCCAGCAGCAACCCTTCCCTCCCTCCTCAGATTCAATCTGTCCCTGCTGGAGTACCAGAGTCGGGCACAGCCCCTTCAGGTGAGATTCCAGCAGCACCTTGCACAAGGGTGAGGTCTGCACTGCAAACACCTTGCCTGATGCAACCCTGCACCACGTTGGCCTTTTCCAGAGCTGCATCCTGCTGGCAGAGCCAAACTTCCCCACAGCTGCTCCCAGCTTTCCTCCAGCCTCTGGCTCCCCTGTGCCTTGCCAAAGCATGCAAGCAGAAAATCAAAGTTTATAAATAGTGGTAGATGTTGCAACCTAGTGAGAAGATGTTACTTCTGTGGGTGGTTTCTACTCTCTGAGGTCTCTTCATAGTGGATGCACAGCTCCTTGGAAAGTGGTATTATGGATTTAAACACAAGACCCCGAAATCCAGGCTGCCCCCTATAAGGTATTCAGACCACTTCTCTGGGTAACACAAAGCAAACTGTGAAAAATTGCACTAAAAGTCATACTACTGTGGTTTTCACTGGCTTGCATGTGGTTACTTAATTCAGAGGAAAAAAAAATAATTGCTCTGATATTGAGAGAAATTCACTTTCCCTGGTCACTTGGGATTTCTGGAGCAGCACCTCTTGCACTGCACACTCACTGCTTGGCCAGCACATCCTGTGCTCTGCTGAACCTTTCACAACATATGGTCTGTCTTATGTGCCCACTCCTGCACTTCATAAAAGTGACTTTCTTCTCAAGGCCTGATTTCCCTTCACTGCCACTTTTCTACCTCGAATTAAAATCCCTCAGTGTCATCTCAGCCCCCCACACCCCTCCCACGCTTCGGTTTTAAACACTGGCACAGCTCAACATCGTCCCCATCCCACTGCTGCTCCACAGCACAGCCCCACTTGGCCCACCTCTTTAATTGCCTTAATTAATTGCAAGGGAGGGCAGCTCCCCAGCAGCAGCTTCCCAGGAGGTGCAGGAGCATCAACTCCAGAGTGCAAGGGCTGGAGCATGGCTGGAAAAAATAAGCTGGTGTTTCTGGCAGGAGAGGTGTGTGGATGCCCAGTGCTGCAGACTGTGCTCCTCCACCCACCAGCCCCGTGTGCTCCAGGACCCTAAAAGCCCCTGGAACCCCCAGCGTGGCACAACAGCAAACACAGACACTGGACAGTAATGGGGGAGCAGTGCCAAAATCGGACAGAGACAGCAGACCTGCACAGCTTCCTCAGCTCCTTTCATTACAGTGGCCTAGACCCACAGGTATTTAATCTTAAATTGTTCAAGCAGCTACGAACAACTTCTCACCGGCAGAATCCAAAGCAGAGGGGTTGTAACTCTCCAGCAAGGGAAACTGACAAAAACGTAGCGGAAAAGGAGCACAATTTCATTCAGAGGTATTTTTCTCACACTCCCTGTGTGAGAGCTCACAGGGATCTTACAGACAGAAGCCTGCCCACAGCCTGGCTGCCCTGTAGCATCCCTGAATCCCACTGGATGTTACGGTGCTGCCTGTGAGCAGCGACTGCAGCCCAGCAAGACAGAGCCCACTGCCAGGCAAGACTGCAGCCTCCTCTCCGGCTTGGATTTTCCCTGTTTGAAGCAACACAACTGGCAAGACCAGCAGCACTCATCACTGCTCAGGAGAGGTGAAGAGCCCAGAACGCCACTGCCTTGGCCACACACTGAGGGCAAACCGCCCATTGCGTCCCCCACATTCCTCTGTGCAACTTTCTGCTCTTTGCCCTTGTTTTTTCAGATAGGATGCTGTTTTAGGATTGGCTTTTTTTTTTTTTTTAAGGAGTATCTCTTATCCCACACTCGTTTCCGAAGTATCTCTCTCCCAGCTGGCACTGCTCGGTGCAGTTCCCCGCGAGGTTTTGCACCGATGACTCCTGGCAGGGCTGCACGTCCCTCCTGTTACATAACGACCTCTCCCATTTGGTGTTGGCTCCACTTGGGGTGGCCACGTTTGGGAGTGGTCACATTTGGGGTGGCCACGTTTGGGGTGCTCATATGCCCCAGTGCTCTCAGCCGTGTGCTGCCTGGTACCATCCCCCCATCCTGACCCACCAGCCCTGAACCACCCTCCCTTCTCCTTATGCCTCTCCCCTCGCTGCTGGACCTCTGCCTCCTCCTGCCCCCCAAACACGACACTCCTCCCCGGGCACTCCATCCCTCTCCCACACCCAGCCCCAAACCGCACCTTTGCTCTCTCTCCCCAGCACCCA
>VZRX01020529.1:7059-17394 GCA_013398075.1 Notiomystis cincta
CCCATCCCATCCCATCCCATCCCATCCCATCCCATCCCATCCCATCCCATCCCATCCCATCCCATCCCATCCCATCCCATCCTCCTGTTTAGGGCAAAACCAACCTTGTCCTTTGTATTCCAAGCCTTTCTGCAGCCTGAGGATGAAGCCCTGGTTAACAGGGTCTTTCACACCTGATGTTTCCAAGCTGACAGGGAGGAGGGTTAAATGGGATATTGGGAAGGAGTTCCTCCCTGGGAGGGTGGGCAGGCCCTGGCACAGGGTGCCCAGAGAAGCTGTGGCTGCCCCTGGATCCCTGGCAGTGTCCAAGGCCAGGCTGGACGGGGCTTGGATCAGCCTGGGACAGTGGGAGGTGTCCCTGCCAAGGCAGAGGTGGGATGGGACAGGATTTAAGGTCTCTCCCAACCCAAATCACTCCATGCCATGAGTGTGCCCTGCCCAGGATGTCCAGACCTGTCCAGGAACTGCATCCAGAGCCTTTCCCAGGCTGACCTCCAGAAGGGATGGACAGAGAGCTGGACCAGCACCTCTCCGAGGCTGGGTAAGACAGAGGCTCTGCCAGAGACTTTCACTTCTCCTACACAGCAAAGCTCCTCTCTTATAGGGAGGTTTCCCTGCACTGTAATTAGATTCCACGGATTTAATCCCCTGGGAATGTAGCAATTACCATATACCTGACAAGTGCTAAATGCTGCATTCCGTGGGGATTATCACCTCCGGCTGAACAGAGAGAAAAGGGGAGGGCAAGAGAAATTTCCCCTTCCTCACGGGCTGGGGAGTGGGATGGAGAGAGCCTGATTTACCGCAGCTGCTGGCTGGGCTGGGGAGAGCAGGACACCGGGGAAGGCATTCCTGAGAGGGACCAGACAAAATGTTTATCTCTCCTAAAAAGAACACGGGTAATGCTGCACATCTGGGTCACCCCGCTCAGTTCCTGTGGTGCTCGCTCCAGCTGGTCTGTGTTTACAGAGGGATTTTTATTAATGCTGCTGCTCCGTGGAGCAAATACACTGCAGAATAAGTGAGATTAAGACAATTGGTTTAATAGACTTCAGAAATAAGTGACATTAAATCGAACTCTTATGCACCAGGAAGAGGCAGAGGAGAGGCTTTTGTGGAGAGTTTATGCACCTCGTGCTGACGATTTATTACAGCTTGTTTAAAAAGCACGGGGTTGTTATAAAGCTGCTTCTCTTCTTTTGTATTATCTCAGTTATTTACAAGATGCTCAGTGAGGGCATCCTTCAGTGCTGATGAACTCCTTGGGAGGAGCAGATAAAAGTCAGAATTTAACAGTGGCAGAGTTTGTGTGTGCATCCACTCCGTTGCTACGAAGCATTCTGCAGGTTTAGCAAATTGGAATTAAGGGAGATTTCTCTGTGGTCTAACCAGCTAAATCTGATTGGAATTAAAGGTTATCAAAGTAAAAGCTTTTGATTTTGCAATGGACACCCTGCAATGGCAGAAACTGGTGGCATCACCTCTGTTCCATGGCAGTGACAACATTTTGTCCCCAAGAGCCACACGCTTGCTCCGTGCACCTGGAGGGAGGCACAACACGGAATGATTTGGGTTGCAGGGACCTTAAACCCCCCCCAGCCCCACCCCTGCCATGGCAGGGACACCTCCCACCATCCCAGGCTGCCCCAAGCCCCATCCAACCTGGCCTTGGACACTTCCAGGGGCAGCCACAGCGGCTCTGGGCACCCTGTGCCAGACAAAATATTTCCCTAATATCCAATCTAAACCTTCTGTTTGTCGGTTTGAATCTATTCCTCCTTGTCCTGACATTACATGCTCTTAAAAAAGTCGTTTTCCATCTTATTACACACCAGAGTCATCACTTCATGCCTGTGACATCCTCTATAATATTTTCATGTTCTGTGGGAGAAAACCCAGCTCTCTGTATACATTTGCTTGTACTACAGGAGTGCCCAAATGATAATTTTAAGATTTCAGGATATTAATCCAAGCTTTTTGTTGGTTTTTCCTGAAATCCAAGGTCACATTTAACGCAGGCTGGGTCCATAAAGGGTTGGTCATGTGACAGCATCTGCATTCTTCATCACATCCCAACCCATTGTATGACTGAAATAAAGCAGGGCCAGGGTGTGGCGTTTCTGCATTTCCTAACTCATTAGCGAGTCGTTTAAGATGACTCCAGTCTTTCAGTAGCACGGTAAACCAGTTTAAACAAACAGAAAGAAACTAATTATTAATTGGCTAACAACAATAACAGGCGCTGGGATTTCTCGAAAATCTCGGTGCCGGGACGAATCCCTTGACAGCAGCAGCGCTGGGAGCTCTGCCCTGAAAACTGCCAGTACAATTCCTGTCCCTGTTCCCAGGGCCAGCTCCCTGCTCCATCTGCTCGGGGCTCAGCCTGCTCCTTCTGCTCTGGGGAGCCCCTGCTGGGGCCTGGCCCGGGGCGGGACTGGGAGGACTGGGATGCTCCCTGTGTTGCTGTTCCTGCTGGCACGGGCATTGCTCCCCGGTTTAGGCACCCAGGGATCGCGACCCACAGCTCTTCCCTGGTCTCCTCACTCCATTTCCACCCTCATTTGTGACAAACTCAGCCTGGCCTGGGCCATGCTGTGCTCCTTTATTCCTGCAGAACAAATTCCAGGGTAGCCCGTGTCGGCAAACAGCTTTGAGGCAATTTGGGGTTTTTTGAGTTATCCTAGAACAGAAGCCTGGCAGCTGAGTGGCTCCTTTCATTCCCCTGCTGTCAGCAGGGCAGTCAGACCCATCTGCCCCTCTGAAACCTCAGCTCTCCTCTCCCCACATCTGTAATTTGTGCCTGTTGAAATCAGTCTGGACCTTTCACTGACTTCACCAAAATGAGGATTCACTTAGTGGCTAAGGAGAGAAATTAAAAAAAAAAAAGGTAGGAAGAGCCTATTGACAATTTAATCCTCTCAGTGGCTCTGGGCTGACATTAAAACTGTTGCAACCAAACCCAAGTGGTTAATGACACTTAAAAACCTGTTCTTGTCTCTGCAAGCTGTCACAGGGCTTTGTCCTCCAGCGGGGGGAAGAAACCCAATGCTCAGGCAGTGAATGAGACACATGCATGTGATCAGGGTGATCAGAGCATGCAAAACACATCGGAACAAAACACACACTGAGGTCAAAGCAGCAGAAAAATGAAAGCGTTTTGTGTTCCTCATTTGCCTGACTCACTGAATCCGTGGCCAGGGACGTGCCTGAACCAGACTTGGCTCCTTTGCTTTACAAACTCCGAGGTTGCATGTTCCAATCGGCACCTGTTCTGCAGTAATTCGGAATTAATGTCCCAGCCAAAGCCTCAAAGGGATGAACAAGAATGTGAGCTGAAAACTAGTTGCTTCTAATTGTCATGAAAACAAATGTCAAAAGAACATGTGTTTCTGCTTAGCTAACTCTGCTTACTAAGTTTGAAGCTGTTTTGTGTTAGTTTCTACCATTTAAATTAAATGTTTTGTCTCTGACATACTTGATGTGGCTTTAAGAAGCTGTGCTTCCCCCCCCATCCCCCTTATGAATCTTAATGTTTGCCTGGATTTGTTTGTAACATCAGACAAAAGACTGGCAGGCTGTGCCAGAGTGACATAGATTTTATGTTGAAACAAAGCAAAGCCAAAAAAAAAAAAAAAAAAAAAGAAAGAAAAAGAAATCAATTAGGGGTCATTAAAACCCAAAGTTTTCAATGAAAGAAATACTGTAATGGAATAGTAATACTTTGGGGGTTAGGAGTTCTTTTAATTCCTGAAAGAGCTATTTTGCACTGCCCCTCCTCCACTTCATCTCTGTGAATCTGCTGTGTTGCAGAATGAGTCAGCTCTGGAATATCCAAACTCCACAGCTGTGCATTAGCATTTGGGGAGAGTATCACTGCGAGTTCATCCTGGCCATGTGGAAGCGGTGACGCTCCTGCTCCAGCCCTGCGGAGAGGACGGCTCGGAACACAACACGTGTGGATGCAGCATTGCCCTCCAGCAGCTCCGAGCCACTTTCCAGCAGGAGTTTTCCACGGATTTCCTCAGGGCAACAGCGTGGCCCATCATGGAGATGGAATAATCCTAGCAGGGGCTGTTAAAAAAATCCAGTTTAGCGTTTGATGTTGTAAAATGTGGATGGCTGCTTAATTTATTTTTTTTTTTTTACTTTTTCCCCTCCACTTTTCCTTGTTCCTTGAGGCCATCTCCTTGCAGAAGGAACACTTGCAGCTTTGTTTCCTAAGGAATGGAAGTTCAACTTTAGTTCTTTCCATAACAAGTGCATTATTAGGAAGGAAAAATAAATCCTGCTAATCACAGCCCTTCCCTGAGCAGGGCAGGGGGGTCCTGTGGACACATTAAATCAGCATTTCCCAAGGATGAGCCTGAGACCCAGCTGGGTTCACGACCTGGAAGTGCAGGAGGAACTGGGGAATCACAAGCTGAGAGCCTGGGAAGTGCTGGCATAAAACAGGAGTGAGAGTCCCACTTTGTGTTTCACAGAGGGTTCCGACCCCAGCTCAGGGCAGGGAATGGGAGCAGCACCCAGACCAGGGCCAGGGCTCTGGAAGGAGCACCCAGGGAGCCCTGGGGGCTGGGACAGAGGTTCTGGGGCTGCCTTTGGGTCTGGTGCAGCCCCTTGGGGCCCCACAGGCACCTCTGGCCCCGTCAGGGCACCAGGAGCACCCAGCCCTGGCCACTGGAGCCACGGGGATTTGGGGCAGGGAAGGGAGGGAAGGGAGGGAAGTGCTCCCAGGGCTGGCCCACATCTGGCCTGCATCTGGCCCTGCTTACAGAGGCACATCCTGCAAGTTTGGGCTCAAGAAATCTCCGTTTCTGAACCCTGTGTTGTGCCCCAGAAGCACAGGTGCTTTGGGATGGGCTTTCCAAGGGGGTTTGCCATAAAAATGTGCTGCACTTCATGGGGGAACACAGCTTTGCACCAGTGGAGAGCGTGCAAATTAACCTTTGAAAGAGGGATCATTAGGGCCTCCAAACATGTGAAGATGTTCTGCACCCACTTTGCATTTGGGAGGGAGGAACCTGCTCCAGGCTGAGCTGGGAGCTCCCAAAACACTCACAGCAAACATAAATTCTCATCTCACTCTGATCAACAAATATTTTTGTGCAAACCCCTCCACCAAGGAACCTGCAGGAAGAGTGGGAAGATCCCATTTGGAATGTCAGGGGACAGGACAACTTCAATACCAGCTAGAATTGTTAATAATTAAGATAATTAATCTTAAAGCCTGGCCTATGCCACCTCCCCTTAAGGACCAAGCCTGTTCTGCATTGGAGATTTTTAGTTCAGCAGGAATTTCAAATCCTTAATTTGCAACTTATTAAGCTCCTGAGCACAGTGAGAACTGAACACAAACCACCCCACTGACTGGAGAACCACTCTGAAGGGATTTTGGCTGGTGCTGGAGGAGCAGATCTGCTCCCAGTGTGGTTTACACCAGGCTGCCCTGGGAGCAATCCTCACACGAGACCTGCAGCATCACACACAGCTAAAAACACCTGGACAGGTGTCACCTGAAGGGATGGCAGGGAAAAGGAGGATTGGATGGCTGAGGCTGCAGGAAATCTGCCTTCTGTTAACTGACACAGGTGAGAACAGCAATTTTCTGTACCCCCTCTGTGGCAGGAGAAATGCTGCAGATGCCAGGGGATTTCTTGGGACCTGCAGGGGACAGATCTGTCTCACAAAGGCAGGAGGATTCAACTCACACATCTCATTTGTCATCAGGGCTTGGGAGCCATTTTAAAAGTGGAACAAGCACCTCTGTGGTCTTTTTGCAGTGTCTTCTTTTTCTGCTCCTCCTCCTCCTGCCTCCCTGAATCTGGCACTTCTCCCAAAATGCACACCACAGTCAGGAGAGGGAAAACACTGACCCTGTATAATTGGAATAAATGAGCTCTACATATATTGCCACTTACAGTTCAAATTATGCAAAAAATCCAAGATAAATGAAGCTGAGCACAAAAGGCCCTTAGTGTAATTATAAATACCAAAACGGTGTATTTTTCCAAAACAAGAACTTTTTTTCTTTACATTTGCATACTCTGTCGACTTTTGACCCTCAATAAAAATGTAGCACAAGTTGGTAAGTGACTGAGTCAGAACAAGACCTGTTTGCATCATTCCTGCTGCCTTCTGGAGTTTCAGTCTTTAGCAATTTACTCAGATTTATACTCTGGTGGGGAACCAAAAGCTCATGTCTTGAAACATGGAAACTGTTAGATTAAAATTCCTGGACTTCAGGACATGTGCAGAAATTCCATGGGCCAAATTATAGATAATGATAAGTAAGGATCAAACCCTGAGATGCTTTTGCTTGGCTGTGTTTTCCAAGCCCAGCTGGAACAAACAGGCTCCTGCCCCTCAGCTCCCAGATGTGTCTGTGCAGGGCCACAGCCCTCAGGGAGAGAGGGATAAAATAAAGTTTTAACTTAGCCTTTCTCCAGCCTAATTTCTGTTCCCTTCTGTATCTGTTTCTATCCTAGTTTTAAAAGTTTTTATTTTTGCTTTATTGGTTTTTTTTTATTGTTTTATTTTTTATTTTTGTTTTCTTGTTATTCTAAAGTAACAATAAAGATTATTGTTACAGCAGGGGGATGCAGACAGTTGTGGTGCAGGGAAGTCGATGCAGACTCTGCCAGCTGTTAATCTGCTCAGACAGAAATGCTGAATTCTGCAGGATTTCAAAACACCCCAGTACAGTTCATAACTTGTAAGTTAGAAAATGCTTGGTTGATCAAACCTCAGTTCTTTTTGCCTGAATTCACAGAATCCCAGAGTGGTTTGGGTTGGGAGGGACCTTAAAGCTCAAGTTACAACCCCTGCCATGGCAGGGACACTTCCCAGGCTGCTCCAAGCCCTGTCCAGCCTGGCCTGGGATATTTCCAGGGATCCAGGGGCAGCCACAGCTTCTCTGGGCACCCTGTGCCAGGGCCTGCCCACCCTCCCAGGGAGGAATTCCTTCCCAATAATGAAAATAATGCAAATCCAGCAGGAGCTGAGGCACCTGCATTGTACCTGTTCATTTGGGGGAACAGCAGCAGTGCTGGGCTTGGAGCTGCTGCAGAACTGGCTCCCAGCTCCCTGCTCTGTGATCACCTGCTCATTTCAACACATTCACCCCCATTAATAACACCAAAATAGGAAGGGCACAGGTAAGATGAAAATTGAACTTCTCCTTGTTCTGTAAATCATGCAAACGGCCCTGCTGACCTCAGGGGGACCTTTTCTATACTACAGGTCCCTGTGGACTCAACAGTAGCAACAGCAGATCTGCTTCCAGTTTATATTTAAACAGAAAAAAATAGAGATGTCTTGTTCAAGCAGAGCCTGAGAACCACAGAGATGAAAGGGGGAAGGGGAAATGGTGCTGCAGCAGCAGCAGCTGAGCACTGCTGAGCAGATTTTCAGCCCAGCCTCCCAGGCAGGACTGGTTGAGCCCTAAAAGCCCATTTTGCTTGCCCAGGATGACTGTGGCTTTTGGGCCACAGGACTGTCCCATCAGGATTTACTTTGAGCAGCCACGTGGCCCTGGGGCCAGAAATGCCCCTCCTGTGGTGGCTCCAGCCTGGCCCTCTGGTGTGTCCATCCCCCTGGACAGGGGGGTGAGGTGGCCTGGGATGCTCCTCAGGACTGTGGCAGCTCCCTCCTTCCCTGAGGATAAACCCCAGGAACACAGGAGGGGAGCAGCGCTCAGCACCTGCCCTGCTGCAAGGTCAGATTCCCTGATAAGGCAAATTTAGTGTGGAGCAACCCTTGGAGTTATTGGACTAATCATATTTCTGGTTCCTTTCCACAATTACAGAGGGGTCAAGTGGATCCTTCATTAATTCAGCTTGTTGTTAAGAGGCAGATAATTTGTAGGTGTTGTCTGTTTTAGATCTCATCTTCCTCCCCCTTTGAATGGTAAGAAACCAGCACCTTTCTGTGGAAATGCTGCCTCTTCTGAAATGTTGGTTAATTTAACTTCTATTTATTCGTATACATTGTGGTTGTTGCCTTCTCTGCCTGTACTGGTTTCATTCTCTGTATTCTCATTTTAACTGGTTATAACTGAGTGGGAAAGTGCAAGACCTCTGGTTGAAATTCAAAAGAAAATAAATGGATTTTTTTTTGGCCTGAAGAATCTGTTCATTACTAAATCATTTATCTTTGCAGAAGGAGTGCCTATATTCACTAAACCTTCCTATTTCCCTAATTTTATTTCTCTCTGAGTACACCCTGTGCTTGAAAATAAATCTCCACTGAACTTCCACGGAGAGGCTGTGCTGCTGAAAGTCCCAACAAGAGCCTAATTAACAAAATTAAACACATCTCAGAGGTTGTGTACAGAGCTTGGGCACTGCTGTGTCTTCCCTAAAAATGAAATTTGGATGAAAATGTGAACAGAGCACACACACACACACGACCTTTAAACACACTGCTTGTGCTTTTTGGCTTCCTTCAAACATTTCTGAAGGGGAATTAAGGGGAGGGGGGTGGGGGGAGAGGCATTAAGATTGTTTAAACTGCTTTTTCTTAATTCCAAATTGTCTTCCTCTGGTGAATCCTAACTTTATTGCTTCTCTTGCATCTCAGGGCAGTGCAATTACATTCTTACCTTGAACAAAGGCTGAACTTTGGACAGCGTTTGGAAGGGTTTACAAATAAAGTAAACAGTTCTGCTGCATAAAACATATGTATGTGAGCAGGACTTCCTCCTTCCCACACGAGACACATTCGTGTAATTTCATTTGTAACCTTCCTCAGCTGCTCTTTGAAAATGTTTCCTTTCCCTTTGCAATAAACAGAAGGTTGAAATTCACAACTTCCCCCCCCCCCTTCCAATTGTTAAACTTTGGTGATTCTGTTAAAGTTACACCAAATGCTGCCTTTACCAGCTCGGATATTAAATATTGGCTTTCAGTTTCAACTTGAACTGCTGCCTTTGTTCAGGCTGGACTGAGCCCAAATAGGTTATCTAGTTTAGTTATTACTGCCTGGTTCTAGTGGGCTGTTTTTACATTCAACTGTAGGAACCAGGAGGGGGTGGATTTGCTAATTTTACATCTCCATTAAAAAAAAAAAATCAGAACGTTTTTCCATACCCAGGTTAAAAATTAACAAATCAGAATGTTGGACTTTTAACTCCCCAGTCAGACAATGCAAAGTTGGGATAGGTTTTAACTGAAGGATTGAAAATGTGGCTGGAAATGTGCCACTTCCAGCTGTGACAATTCAAAGATGCCACATTTACTGGAGGTGACTCCTGTCCTGGGATCTGTCACCTCCCTGTCCCTGGGTGCTGCACGAGGAAGGATTTATAAAGATTATTTTTCCTCCTTGCCCTCAGCTCTCTTTCACTGCTGTCACTGGGCATGACTGAGGGTTTGTTAGCACAGATATCAGGGTGGCAGCAGGCTGCTTGTGTCTGTAAGGAAAATTTGGTATTTTCTCTTTATTATACTTTCACACTCTTATTCTCCAGGCCCAAAAAAGAGCTTTGTCATCTGCCCCAGCTCCGTGGGGACCGATTGTACATCCCCAAGAATGAACAGTGCAGGGGAAAGCTCGGGAACAATTAGCTGGTTGAATTTGATTTGAATAAATAGTTAACTTTGGAGCTGCTGATTTGGATTCTGCATCTGCATGTGAGCAAAGGCAAGCAGCAAGAACAGCACTGCTCTGTGTGCAGCCCTGGGAGCCAGGCGGAGGCTCAACAAGCTCCTGCCTTATGGTTTATTGTGCTGCATTAGGCTAAACAACTGGGAATGCCATTCCCAAGTGTTCACAAGGCAGGACACTCTTCACCCTCTCCCCCCCAGCTGGCCCAGGAATCATAATGCTCTTTGAAAATACAATTATTCGTTTGTTTTTAAGCTCTTTGGCTGCATATAAATCTTCTAATTTTAACTTCCCTGTGAAATAGCACCTGCAGGAATCTTTTTTTTTTTTAATTATTTTTAAGGAATATAAAATTTTTATACCGAGCTGTGGAGCACTGATAAACGGGCATTGGAAAAAACCCAGAATGCAGGAATTTGCCAAAGTGGGCAGGTGGAGGGAGAGCATCTCGTGCAGCTCGGCCAGCGCTGCGGGAGCTGGAGATGCCGGGCAGCGGGTTCTTATCAGCAAGGGACGAGATAAGGCAAGGGGAGCGAGCAAGGGACGCGGGGTTTGGGCTCCTGCCCTCTCGGCAGCCTCTGCACCGCCCTGGGCTCCCTCTGCCCTCCGCACTGACCCGCGGGAGCAGCGCGGGAGCCCGGCCCGGCTCCGGAGGGGAGCTCGGCCCGGCCCGGCCCGGCCCCGGCCCGCTCCGGGAGGGGAATTCACCCCGGTCCCCTCCAGGAGGGGAAT
>VZRX01020532.1:0-22441 GCA_013398075.1 Notiomystis cincta
TTATATATATAAATACAGGAAATTTTTAGCTGCAAATTGCTGTGAGCAGGACAAGAGGGTGAGGCTGTGCCCTGTCCCCCCAGGCAGGATTTCCCCTGGGAGCTCCCTGGCCCCATCCCTCCCTCCCTCTGGTGATCCCGGTGCCCGGGGTGGGGAAGCTGCTTCCAAGGCAGCACATAAACCTCCCACCAGCACTCGAGAGGAAACTGCTTGGCCACAACTCATAAAGCAAACAAATAAAAAAAAATTATGAATCAAAATTAGGGTTTTGCAAGATTAGCAGGACGTGAGGCTAATTAAAAGTGCCTGAGTGCGTCTGATGGGCACAGGCAGAAAAAGCCTGATTTAATTCATAGAAAAATGAAAAGGAAACCCCAAGACTCGGGGAAAAATTAAGGCTTTCAGTGATAATCAAATAAAACCAAGTGTGCAATATTAAATCTGAAGAGGAATAACAAACTCATCAGCATTAAAGAGTAAAGCCAATAAACAGCAGATTTGGGTTGAGAAAAACAGGAATATCACTTAAAATACTGACATGAGTGACAGGCCACCTGTAGCTTTAAGCCTTGCTTGGTTACATTTCAGAAACTAAAACCAAAGCTTCATTTTGAAAGCAGATAAAATAATTATGGGAATTAAAAGACACCACCAGCAGCCCAGGAGTGAGGTACATACTCAGGGTTTGTAACACAAGCAACTCTGCAATGCTGTGTTGGGGGGGATTAAATTCAAAATCAACTTTTATTTGTCACAACCTTCACTTCTAATCTCCATTTTTACTTATCTTCTTTCTTTGTTTGTTTCCCTGCAGGAATACCTTTATATATCCTCTATATTCATATTTTTTTAAAGAAAAACACTTCCAATCAATCTGGTCCCACTCAGAACCTCTCAAGAATACTGATGTGATGCTCCTGCCCTTTCCAAGCTGTCCTGGCTGCAGGAGCTGAGTCCTCTGGCAGAGAGGTTTAATTTCAGTGGAGTCACTGACAACAACAGCCCAACAAGAGCACAAACCCCTCCTGGGATGCTCTCGCTCCTCTCCTGTTTTCCAGCCAGTGAGTGCTGCCCTTGTGTGACTCTGAGTGCTCCCAGCCTGCCCAAAGCCAGGGAAGAGAGGCCTGGGAGGAAGGCTGGAATGTTTTCTCCCAGTCATCCAGCTGATCCTTAACTCCTCTGGGTGCTGCAGCCCCCGTTCCTCCCGGGCTGGAGCACAGCTCTGGAGCCAGCAGCCGAGGTGAGCCCTGCAGGCAGTGCCCAGAAGGGCTCCCTGAGCCCTCCCTTCAGCCCCTCTGCAGCTCTGAGCTGCAGCTCCTCAGGGCCCTTCAGCATCCTCACCCCTCCTCCCCAGCACCCTCACCTGCCAGGGCCTGGGGCTGCCCCCCAGCTCCATAAGGATGATCTCAAGGGCACCTTCCACCCTCTGTTTATGTACTTTAAACCTCTGAAGAAAGTGGAATTCCACTTTATCACTGTGGAAAGACACACTTGCTGTTTTCCCATATTGCCCCTAATCAACTTTGTAAAGAGCTACAGGTGTTAGGTTCCCCTTTCCAACAGAGAGGGGATTTTTGTTCATCCTCTACAGCTGAGATTAGCACAAAATAACCTGGAGTGATGGAGTCATTCCTGTTTTTCACCTGGAAAACACAGCTAGGTACTTCCCACTGGGAAGGGGTAAGGGATGTGCCACCCTTGCTGGCACTTACAAGATTATTTTCACCTCTGCAAGTGCCCTGTTACTCCTGTGGCATCTGAGAGCAAAGCATCAGCCCTGCCAGAATCCCTCGTGCTCATAATCACTCACCAGCCCCAGTAAATCAGAGGCTCTATCAGGCTGATTATCTCTGCATGTAGTGCTTTGAAAATACATAAATTCTGATTTTACTCTAAGCGTAGGTGGCTTACAATGCTTTCTTTGGGATCAGATAGACCTCAGTGTAGCTGAACATTACAGTGGCTGCTGATTTCTTAATCCATTCTCAACATGAACGTTCCTCAGTTGTTAAGCCTGGTGTGAAAGAAGCCTTTCATGGATGAAAAATCCCCCCGGAGCAAAATATACAGCCCACGTTTTCAGGCTGTGGTGTGTGAGCTGGGCACAGGCTTACCTGCCACAAAACCTGCTCAGCCACAGGGCTTTGAGGCTGATTACAGAGCTCTGAATTTGTTCTGATATAAAACCTGCTCAGTTTTACATGACAAATGCCTCCCATGCCTCTGACTGTAACTAATAATTTACCACAACAGATAACAGGCCAGGGCAAGCAGCAGGAGTGAGGTTTGTGAGGCTGGAGAGGAAGGGCTGGATGTCAGAGAGTGAGGCTTTCCCACATCCCCAGCAGGGTAAATAATCTCCAATCTGAATCCTTGGCTTGCAGCAAAGGCTTCAACTCCACAGCTTATTAATTAAGATGTTTATCTTACTTATTTTAAGCCTCAAATGTGCCTCCACTTCTTATGAGCTCCATGGGGCTGCTCATCCCTGACATTAAGCAGCTATTACAGTGTCCAGAGTCAGAGCCTGGATTCCTTTATTGATGAAATAATGTGAATTTTCTACTGCCTGTCTTTCAGAGATCCCAGGAGCTGCACCCCTCGTAGGGATGAGGACACCACAGCAGCCCAGGGTGCCAGGGTGAGTGACCCAGCACAGCTCTGGCTGGGCAGCTGCCCACAGCCCCAAAAGCCAAGGCTGCAGAAATCCTCACTCCACGTGGTTTTGAGGTTTGGAGGAAATCAAAGACAAAAGGAAAGGCAGGCAGGCTCTGCTGGCGCACGGGAAGGCAAACAAACCCTGTGGCTTTTCTGACTTGTTTTTCTTAGGGAGCTTTAAGAAAGTGTTTGCAGTCACTGGGAACAAGTTCCTAGAAATGAGGAGCTGTTATTATTCCTAACGTAATGCCTTCGTGGGACAGGCCCTGCCCAGCCCAGGGACATCAGCCACCCCTGCCCAGCCTGAGCTTTCCCCCTCTCCTGCTGCAGAGTCCAGCTCTCCTCCACAAAAAGTGGAGCACCACGTCCCTAAAGCAGATGATTAATTTAGAAGCCTAACAAGGAGCTGTCTGAGGACGGGCTCAATCCCATTTAGCCAGGCAGGTTGTCAGTGCTTGAACTGAGCAGCAAACCAGGCACTTAAAATAGATTATTTCAGGCATTTTCCCATTAATGTGAGAGAGAAGGTGCTGGGATGTGGTACAAGGCTGGCATGGCCCGAGGGCACTGAGCAGGACTCATCTGGAGCCACTGCAGGATGGAGATTACCCCCAAACCCAAACTAGAGTCCCCACTGTCTCACTAGGGAAAGTTTGTGGGAAGACAAGCAGGCTGTTCATTGGAAAGGAAGGGGGGGATGTGTGTCTAAAATCTTCCCTGTTAAAATGCAGCGTTAAAAACACAGTTAAAAAATGACAAAGTCAGGAAAAGCAAACGTTTAAAGTTGCAAAACCAACACGGCACATCCTGTTTGTTTTACAGCCACATCGCACATCCTGCATGTTTTATGGTTTACATTTTACAGCATAAACAGTCATAGATTGAGCTGCAGAGTTAACCAAGAGAAAAACACAGAGCACAAAAATGCCACGTGCAAAGCCAGAGGGCTGGGATGGCCGTGGCACCGAAATGGTGGCAGGGGTGGCTCTGTGTCACTTTGTGCGATGCAGTTGTTTCATTTCATTTAATTTCATTTCCGTGGTGTTTCCCCTCTTCAGGGGAGCAGAGATGGGCTGTGATTAATACCAGCAGCATTAAACGATGCCTTTGAAGTTCACACATGTTTCAGTGGGGTCAGTAGGTTGGGGAGGGGGTCAGGGCCTGGCGTGGGGCTGGGTTATCACGGGCTCCCTGCCAGAGCCCGGCTCAGCCGCGGCACCGGCGACGTGCGGCTTTTGGAGGCTCAAAATCCACCAAAAGAAATCACAAACCCTGGCAAAAATTCTGGCTTTTTAGCAGTGTTTTAAGTGGGTGGGGTCCTCCTGCCTCTGGAGTCGACCCCCTAAAGCTCCAGGTGATTTAGCTGTGTCAGAATTGCACTTTCTGGACAGCTTTAGGAGGCATCGACTCCAAGTGAAAAGCTGCTCTTTAGAGGCTCGATGCACAATCATTTTAAGCAAGACAGGTTCATCCCTTCCCACTCTGCACCCTTCTCACAGCCTCCCTTGCCCCCAGACTGCTGCTGCTTAAAACACCATCAGGTTAAAAACCACATTTTGATGATACAAATTAGATTCTCTTACCTGTAGTACAAGGAGGAGTTGATGGCACTAAACCTAGAAGGATTTTAAAGACTCTCTTCCCTTCCTCCCACCAAAGATGGTTTATTTTTACGTGATTTTCAGCTCAAATTGTGCAAACCGGACAGGTCTGTGTTTTTATATGCAGTATCTGAGCACTCACTCTCCTGGCAGGCTGGAAGGGCCCTTGGTCTGAGTTATTAAATGCACTGGGGAAGATAACTGTGTGCTCCCCACCTCTGCATTCCCAATGTACATGAATCAAGATTTTCCAAATAAAATACTTCATCTTTTATAGGGCTGCCAAAGCCAGCTTGGAAAATCAGGAGTTTATGCAACCTGTTTCTGTGAGCTGCAAGTACCACGTGCATGGGCTGAAAATCCCACAGCACTGCCTGGAAATTTCCTGGGCACAAAAGAAAACATCGGTGGCATCCAGCAGGACACAACTGAGCCAGTCATGGCTGTGTTTCCAAGAGCAGGGGGAGCACACAGATCCCCCTCCCTTCGCATTAAATCCTCCCCACAGCACAAAATAATGCTGTTCCTTATTATTAAACTGACTGTGAAATCCCACCCAACATCCCAGACACAAACTCAGCGTTGCAGGCCCACCTCGGCCCAAACCCCTCACAGAATGTCTCTCTTACGTGTCCAAAGGGATCCAGGTGGTTGTTGGTGAGTTTGAGCTTCTGGAAGGACACCAGCTGCCTCATCCAGTGGGCTCCCGTGGCCGGCGAGTCGGGGTGCACGTACAGCCGGCCCGGCATGGCCGGCTCGGCCTTCCCGGCCACCATCCTGGGAACAGAGGCACAGATGGCATCACCTGGAAGAGCTTTCTGTCCTTGGACTCATCCCAGCAACCCTCCCACCAGCACTGGGGGGATGCACTGGGATGTGGGAACTCAGGGAGGCTCCTGCTGCTCCTGGGGGTTTTTGGGATCCTTGTTTCAGCATCGCAGGCTGGCAGAGTAACCCCATCCCCACTCCCACACAGGATTTCCTTGGGGCAGTGTCTCCACATTGGCATTGGTCAAGGAGGAAATCTTGTCTGGGTTTTTGGAAGCCTTCAAAGTCCCCTCTGCAAAGGGAGACGACCCTGCACAGTTCCCCAGGAGGAAGTACCTGTGGGCAGGGGTGGAACTGGTGTGGCTGCACCCTTCTCAGCCAGGCAGGGCTCCCACAGCCTTTCCCAGTGGGAAGGGGCTGCTTCCCACTCTGGAGCTGCTCCCAGTGCCCTTCTGCAGCTCCCCTTGCCCCACACCACCAGCAGCTGTCATGGACACAAGGCCCAGCCATGAGACATCATTTAATGGCAACGCCCTCATTACTCCGCATTGTTCTCCTCTTATAAAACCCCAATAAAAGCAATATTACCAAAAACAACAGAAACTTTCCAGCAGCAATAAAAGAAAAAGGGGAAACAGCTCTAGGGCTGGCAAAAACTAAATTAAACAGAGTTAACAACTATCCATCATCTCGAGTTTAATGTCTGAAACAACACAGAGTGGCCACCGTGGCGCAGAGACCCTCAGTCCACTCCTCTTACCCAGCGGCATTCCGGGACAAAAGCACACGGAAAAGGGATTTTTTTTAAAAACTGGAGCAGCCCTAATGTGCAAGTAAATTATTGCTGCTTTCTGGGATGTCACCGGGCTCATTCCCTGTGAAATTTTCCATTGCTTTTCACCAGGCTGCAGCCGGTGGAAGGGTTTGGGGAAACCACAGCGAATAGTGGCAGTGAGGGAGGCTGCTGGGCATTTTTGAGGGGAAAAATCAAAAGAGAAAACAACACGTTTCCTTTGTCAGAGAGCAAAAATCCCAGCTGCCTCTCGGGTAAGTAACTTTGCTGGGAAAGACCCAAGGAAGGGAAGAATAGAAGAGAATCAGGGCTCTGAGTAAACCACCCCACATTTCACTTTATAGCTGCTCTCCTAAAAACAAAATATTACTATAGAAGAAAGGAATTTTAAACTTTTCTTGAGTCACATAGAGACCTAATTTTGAGGGCCAAAATGGACCATTAGATCATCCTGTCCAGCCTCTGGTACAAGGCAGGCTTTACTCTCCTACACTGCACATGGCCAGATAACCTGTTCTTGGCCTAAAGCATCTCCAAAAAAACTCCCCAGCACTTTTTGGACAGACAAGTCACCACCCCCAGCAGCACTTTTTTCCAGCAGCTAACCACCCAGCCTGTTAATAATATTTCATTTTATATTTGCCTGGTTTAAACTTCCAGCCCTTTCTCTTGGGTCCATCATTGCTGCAGCAAAGAGAGCCCCGGGATGTTGGCATCCCTCCCGTGGGAAGGTGTTTATGTTGGTTTCTAAGTTTGCACAACAAATGGTTGATCCAATTGCAATGTTCTTATGGCAAACCAGGCAAACAGAAGTGCTGTCTTACCATTTATTGTCACAGAATTTGTACCGGTGGTCGTCGGCCGGGACGATGTCGATCAATAAAATATACTTGGTCTTGGGGTTCATTCCGGTCACTTTGACCTTGTAACTGGGGAACATCCTCCTTGGGAAAAGCAGAGGGTTACCACGTCAGTGAGTGATGGAAGCCCTGGAAATGACTGATGCAAACTTGGAGCAGCAGCCCAAAAAGCAGGTCCAGCATCAGAGGGATTCGTGCAAGGACGTTACTGGTGCTTGCTCACCACCTGAATTAAATTCTCTCTGTCCAGAGCGTTGCTGATGCAAAACAGGGAACAAATAGGGATGAGGGGATAGGGAGGGGAGCTGTGGGGCAGTGCCAGGAAAAGGAGGGCACACAGAGAGATATGAGGGGGTCAACACATCCCTGCTTGTGGAATGCTTGGACAAGGAACTCTCACTTCTGCAGGACGCTCTACCTGGCTTATGGCAGCATCAAAATTGCAGATTTCTTGCTGCTGTGGAAGCATTTGAAAAGTCAGGAGACCTGACTACATTTCAGAGGAAACTGAGCACGTGCTTTGTCATTCACACGGTCCCAATATCCACCAGGTCCCACCACTACTCCTGTGTTCCCTCCAACAAACCGAGAACTGAGGACCAGCAAAGCCTGGGGGAGACAAAGGGTTAAATCCTATGGTGGTACAGGCAGGCTCCTGTGGCCTTCCTGGGTTTCCCAAATTCGCAGCACACCCATTAAACCTTGCTGGAGCCAGGAACATGGCAGAGCTTCCCACCAAAATGCTCCTGCCCCGCTGGCTTCAGCAACCAACACCAAACCAGAGCGTCCACAAACCATCACTAGGGAACATTTACACGTCTTACAGACCTAAAGAGTCCTTGTGACACTAAATAATATCTTTTTATAAAGCTGTGACTGTGAAAACAGCAGATTCCATCACAGTCCAGTCTTGCAATCCCAAGGAGATGGCCCTAATGGATACTGACACTGCCACGGGCTTCCCAATCCCCGGAGACTGCGTCAGCAGCCAGGATTTGCAGGATTAGGCACTTCACATCCTCAGAGTAACTATTTTCTTGGCTCCATCTTCCCCACCTCCTCCTCATCCAGTAAAAACACCCGAGTCAATAGAGCAAACTGGCTCACCACAGCCTTCCAGCCACCGGCCAGGACACAAAGTTCTCCTTCCCGTCGGCACAAGGGCACGGAGGATGAGAATTGCCACATCCTGGAGTCGTTCTAATTATGTGAATTAAGATGGGCCCAAATCCTCATGTCATTTCCCCATCAGATATCGAGGCCACTTTGCCCCCCACTTTCTCCCTCTTTTCCTGAGCTGTCCGGGTCTGCAGCACCATTTTGTCGCTGGCTTGGGGAGAAGGCAACAAAATGGGCCCTGTTCAAAATCGTTTCAATTGACTCTTTTAACCGCCCTGCATAAATTCCAGATGTTTACCATGTAATTAGCCCTGACTAAAAAGGGGTGGTTTACCAATGTCCTTCTTTGATTTTCATTCATAAACTCTGCACTCCTCTTAACCTTGTCCTCCTACAGGTAAGCACCTGGGTAAATACAGTAGGACATTTCAATTTGTGAATACACAGCCCAATTCACACATTGAAAAAAATTGCATAAGGAATCCAATCTGAATGCCAAGATTTTTTTTTTTAAAAATTAGGTCTTAAAGTGGCATTTTAAAATGAAACAAAAAAGAAAAAAAAAAGAAGAGAGACTTATTAAAAAACAGAAATGAGATGGACACAATTTGACAGTTTGTCGTACCTGCATTGGGGATTTTTATAACATCGAGCTTCTGAATTTCTTTTTTCCTCAATCATTTCATTTACTGTAGAACATCCAAGCTGCTAAAGTAGCTGAACTGATATATTGTAAATGTTAAGTGCTTTTTTAATGGCATTTAAAATTAAGCTTCAGCATATGGAGTTCATATAGCATGGACATGCCTGAGTTTATAATGTTCTTTAGTATAGCCCTCTAAAATAAATACAAAGAGCCAAAGTACTACTATAATATATACAGCTGAAATTCTTTAAGGATAACAAATGGGGACTCGCATCTGATTGAAGGTGTTGCTTAACTTGCAAACCACTCACTATCTCGCAGTGGTAGCATTGTACTCAGCAGTCCACAGACCCAGCTACAACCAAGTTTGCCAACTCTCTGCATTCTTTTCCAGGAAAACACGGGGTAGATTTTAGTAATTTGTCTGTGCATGGACATTTCATCATTATTATTAGCTGCTGCATTTTGGCCTTAAAGAAAAAATATGCAACTAATGTGCTGTCCAGGGACTTGTCAGTTTAATTTTCTTAATGAAAACATATTTCTCAACCCCTTGGCAGAGGCTCGTTTAGTAAATATCTCTTTGCAATATGATACAAACATGGGTTGTGCATTTCTGGTGGGAAGGCATGACAAACCCGAGGGCTGAGGCCAAGGAAATGCAGTCATAGAGATTGAATTAAAAAGGAAAAAAAAAAAAGAAAAAGCAAGAGACAGCACCTAATATCATGTCCTGGCCCTTATTAAATGTCCTGTTTGAAAGAAGGGAGCAGAAAACCACGGTGGAGACACCGAGCTGCACCAGCCCTGCCCGGGAGCAAGGCCGTGCCTACAGTGGCTCTATAGAGCTCCCTGTCAGCCCTGGGAAGGGGCCAAAAACCTGCCTGCTTCCCCAAATTTACTACAGGTCAATGGAGCTACTCACAGCCACGAGGAGCTGCAGCTCAGCAGAAGCTTTGCACAAGCAGCCCCTCTGGCAGCTGTGTGCAGGCAGGAGCCCCGGGGCGGATGGGCGGCTCCGCGGAGGATGCTCCGCTCCGGCCAGCTCCTGGACAATAGGTTGCTTCATCATCCATTGCTCGGGGACCAGCAGAGGCACAAGAATCACCCAGTGCTGCAATAAAACTTGCCAACGTCTTGCCAAGCTCTGGGAAAGCTCAGCTTTGGTGGGAGGTCTGAAGCAAGACCCAAGCAGATCCCTGTTTTATCCACCCTCCTTTCCGCACGGCTCCAAACCAGGGGAGAGCTTTGCTGGGCAGAAACTGGGGACAAAAACTGGGAATTTGGGGCTTTCTGGGGAGCGTGTGCAAGCAGGTGGCATCTGATCCTCAGGGCACCTCCTGTGCCAAGGGCAGCTTCAGCCCTGCGTGGGCAAACGGGGCAGCTCAGCGAGGTTCAGTGGTGGGCACAAGTGCAGCACAGCAAAACCCAACTCTCCAGTGAAGTTTGAGCCACCAATACTCAGGAAATTAATTGCAGCAATTCCTGGCCTCATCATCTTTTGTTCAGCCCCAAACCCTGTTTGGACACAGTGTCCATGGGCTGCAGCGAATTCCCTGAATGTACGAATGACAACACCATCCCTGGGGTGGGGACGTCCAGCGCTGGACCAATTTCCTTCCAAATTCTGCTGCTTTTTTTGAAAGCCCCACCAGCCGTGTGTCCAGCCCAGCAGCACACCTTGGGTGGAGGCAGCAGGGCCACTCAGGGAGCAGGGCCCAGCAGCCACCAGCAGCCCCACAGCTCCCCTGCCCACCCAGGGACCGCCTACGAGCCCTCGGAGCCCCCCTGGGATGCACAAGAGACACAGCACAAGCAGCCAAACACCAAACTGGTAGCACTGCAGCTTTAGGCACATTCAAACCCATTTCTCTCCCCCGCCAGAACAGAGGGGACCATCCAGACTCCTGAGTCCCATCCTGAAGGTCTCACATGCCCCTCAAAGCTCTCTGTTGGGTTTAGTGGCTCTCACAGGCACGTTCCTGTCCCACTCCCTGCACTGTCAGGGACAAAGTGCTGCTGTGCCACAGCAGGAGCTCTCACTGCCCGTCACAGGGCAAAACTTAAATCAGTTTTTCTGTTCAGAAGAGAAAGGCCCCCTCAAAGAAAGCAAGGGCAAAGGCTATGGTGCCTCCTGCGTGAGCAGGACACCCCACATGGCATTAAAACCCCCCAGTCTGGCACCCAAGTCACTGGGTGCTGTCCTGGGAAGGGCAAAGGGGCTGAGCCTGGTTCTGGGGACCGTGGGCAGTGGGAGCAGGGTCGGCATCACCAGAGCTTGGCACCACACTGCCACAGCCCCAGCTAAACCCTTCCCTGCAGATGAAATGTAGCAAAAACAGTAAAAGCCAGGAAAATAAACAAGCAGCACAATTCCACAGGCCTCCCAAGCTTCAAAGATGATGTGCTAGTGAATTATTTGTTCTGATAATGAAGCAGTCACTGCTTAGCTAAGTTTATGCTAGGCACATTTTATCTCTACATGATATTCACAAATTGTTTTAAAATGAACTGTTAGAATAAGCATCTCTTGTTTATTTATTTATACTATTACTATCCAATCCCCTTAACCGTGGAGCAGTTGCTGACATGGAGCCAAAGCTTCTATTATGTTCAAACAAAGTTTAATTGATGTGTAATTGGCTGGTTGGATTTGGAAGTGAGCGATAAGAGGAAAGCTTTGCTTTCCTTTGGGGCAGCAGTTCCCAGCCTTTCAAGCTCTCCAGGCTTGGCCTCTTTGTGGGCATCTCACATGTGTTTTAATCCCCATATGAGCAGGTCTGGTTGATCCTGTAAAGATGGGTGGCTGCAAAGCCCCTGTGCCCAGTCAAATCTTATTTTTAGGGCAGGGAACAGCAAACCAGAAAAGTGGAGAGAATCAGAGCTGATCAAGGAGCTCAAATACTCTTCTGAACAGTGGCTGTGCTGAGCCACACTGCACATCAGCAACAAACCTTCACCACCCTCCTGCTCACCAGGATTTAATCTGACCTTCACTTAGATGCCAGCAGCATTCCTGATGTCCCTATGGAAGCATTAGCTGGGAAGGGATGTCTCTGACCAGCACTGCGTAAGCAGGGCAGACATGGGGAATTCAAACAGGATTTCCATAGAGAAAACTGCATGGAAACAAGACACCTGAGCAACTCAAGCTGTGCCCTCACCAAGGGTTGTCAGGGCTCTCTGAAGTCCATGGATTTATGTGAGTTGGTGCTCACTTCACATCCCTAAAATGTGGAATCACTGAGCGCTTCCTTGTGTCCTTTCAAGAGGGTAAAAACATCCCTGAGCACTTAGCAGCTCAGTAGCTGAAGTTCTATTTTTTAAGACAATTAGACAAAGATGTTCAAAGACAAGAGATTTTGCAGTCCTTGCTTTTAGGGTGGTCAAATAAAGCAGTGACTGATTTTCAGAAGCTCCCCTGCGGTGCTGTCTGGGAAGATGCTGCCTGTGCAGATCAGGCTGCACAAGGATCAGAAAACAACTGCTCACTCAACATCTTGGCTAAAGGGCCATGTCACAGCTGAGCAACCCTCCTCAGAACCTGCTGGCCATGCTGAGATGCCTCCAGTGATGGTTTTGAAACACCAAGGCAGATGACACACCTGCATCCCTGATAACGACTGATGTGGCCCCAAACTCTCCTTGAGAATTGGCCATGGCTGCTCGAGGATGCTTCTCCTTGTCTTCATTGTTAGAAGGGAAAAGAATGGTGTGCAGAGGCTTCAAGAACTATGTCTCCATTCTGATGACCTTTCTTTGGTTTTTTTTTCCTAATTTCCCTTCTTTTGACAAGTATTTCTTCCACTGACTTAACGCATCTTTAAAAATAATATTCTCCAGGGCAGATTAAAACAAATTTGGGGATGTCAGCTGTTTCTTTTAGCCTTTTAAATGGCATTTCCTTTTTGATAGATTCTTGCTTTCAGAAAATACTTTAAAGAGATCAAAGAGTTTTTCAACAGGGTCCCATTTTCCCAGTGTATCCTAACCCTCAGTCCCTTATTTCTCTTATCACCCACGCCACTCCGTTATGACGCTCTGTATACAAAGTAAGAGCAGTTAACTTTGAAGTGCTGGATTAGCCCATGCCAGATCCTTGCCTCAGAATAACAAACAATACAGGTTCAACAGGAGTTCTCATCAGTAGTTCATTTTTCAGCCCCAAATTCACTGTCACTAACACAAGCAACATTGAACTCTCAGTCTATGGGCAGATAGGAGAGATTTATCTGGTGGCAGGACCATGACCTAGTGATGAGAAGGTCAGACAGTTAAGGGATTTTTATATTTTGGAATGGTGAGGCTGTATTTTTTCCTTCTGGCTAGCACATCTAAATTTTAAATAAAACATTGTTTCTCACATACTTGAGAACTTGGTTAGCTGGATGGCTGCTTTCATGGTCTAGAAACATTTCCTCTCTTTGCCCCATGGTGACTTGAGGCACGGGCAGGCTCCTGGCCATGGGCTGCTTCTCTGGGCTTTCATTTTGCTGCAGCTGAAGTTGAGCAGAGAAGGGCCCAATGTGCAGGAGGATGGGAGAGGTGGTGCCAGCAGCACCAGCAGCACAGCACAAAGGTGCCTCAGAGAGAACCTGGGCAAGAGCATGGGCACCAACAGCATTTCAGGCAGGTTTGCTCCCTCTCCAGCCCAGCGGGCTGAGGGAGGAGCCGAGGCAGCCTTGGCACTGGTGGATCCACAGCCCCGGTGTCCAGGAGCAGCAGAGCCCCAGCAATGGTTGGGACCTTCCCCAGCTGGTCTGAGCTCACCTCACTCTGCCACAGCTCCAGTGTAAGGACAAGCAGGGAAAGCTTTGGGAACACCCTTAACTGTGAGCATCCCATGCTTTGGAAAAGCAGGGATTGCTGCTCGAAGAGAGAAGTGTATTCTTGGGAACAAACTCCCATCCCTGCCCTCCTCAGCGTGCACAAGCTCTGTGTCCCTTGCCAAAGCTGTAGACAACTTCAGCAGCACAGCCAAGAGCCATTGGAGCTTGCTCCTGCTTTCTCTATAAAAGCAGGAGTTTGCCTGAACAGGATAATTCCAGGACCCCAAATTTAGGAGCAAGCAGATCGAACATTCCTCAAATATCTATTTTATTTCTATGTTTTAAATTGACGGCTCACATTCCTTCGTTGATCTGGGATATTAAGGTTTGCTTTTGGATCAAAAACCTTCAGCAGAAATTCTTGTAACTGCCTCAAAAGATTCTGGACAAATATTTCCCTTTAATTGTAATGAGAACTGGGCATCCATATGCCCTACAGAGCCATGGAAAATTTAACTTTTAAAGGATTATTCACACAGGAAAGCTGCACCAGCTTAGCCAAAGCATTTATACTTCTTCAGACCTTGATGTCCTAAAAACTAGTTTTATTTTGGTTTACTAAAGTTGATTAGGAACAGATTTTTTTTAAACTGAAATAAGCCACTTTTAAAATGAAACTTGAACATCTAAAGGGGTTTTGCGTCTTTTCCACACATGCAAGCTGCTTTATTGCTTCTATCTTTTTCCTCTGCAGTATTTTCCTACATATGCTTCTTAAAACCTGCTACCATAGAGAGCAAAGCTGTCTTTCTACCTGTGCACATCCTGCACTCCAGCCAAAACTCAAATTCAGTATCTCGAGCCTCCTGTTAC
The DNA here is from genome assembly GCA_013398075.1 of Notiomystis cincta. Classification (NCBI taxonomy): domain Eukaryota; kingdom Metazoa; phylum Chordata; class Aves; order Passeriformes; family Notiomystidae; genus Notiomystis; species Notiomystis cincta. Next base: position 14,088 of record VZRX01020532.1, read on the forward strand.
ATCTCAGGGATGGTTCTGCTGCCACAGTGAAATGCCACATTGTTTTCTTTTCAGGAGCTCTTCACAAAAATGTGAACAGACATCCTGGGAACAGGCATTTTTTACTGATTAGACAAAAGCTTTATCAAACTGTTTGTCCTTGGCAATACCTGATAGAAATTGCAGTGCTGCAAAGACTGGCACCTTGGAAAAAACCTAAGGAACAGCTAAATAAATAATCTAGCAGAAAGAAGAAATCCTGAGCCAGGAAGACTGTGGAAGCAAAGATTAACTTCCAGCAGAAATAAAGCCTGAAAGATGAGATTTCACAAAGAATGGTTTGCCATGAGCTACAAAAAAAATTTTACAATTGTTCAGTTAAATAATAGCACATAAAAGCGAGAGGATGAAATCGGAAAGCCAGATTTATAATGAAGTCCCTCATTTGCTTTCTGCTTTCCCCACCCCTTGAACAATTTCACAACGATTAAATTCCTAAAATCCCACAGGAAAGGTGTGCACCCTGCTAGGACAGAGCGATGCCCCCACAGCAGGGCAGCCAGAGGGGAAGAATCCAGATGTGCAGCTGCATCTGCATCCCCTAATAGACCCTGTGCCCTTTGGTAGCATCTGGATAGATTTGATTAATTTGATTTAATAGGACCTCGTCGACTGGAACTTTTTGGTGGTGGATTTTTGGGGATTTTTTGGTTAAGTATTTTTTCTGGGAGGAAGGATTTTTTGGTTGGATGGTTTAGTTTTGGGGAGGCTTTTGTTTGTTTTAACACACACACACACACATATATACACACGGGAGGGTTTGTGAACAATTATTTCCAAAAACCAGGCATGCACAGCTCGCTGTGGGCGCTGGATTCATTCCCCCCATCCCTGGAAAGTGCCCCAGCCCCGCTGTGAGCAGGGATGGGAGCCGGGATGCTGGAGCGGGGACCGGGACCGGGAGCGGCTGCCCCGCCGGGGCTCTGCGGGCAGGGGCTGCTCGCTGCCTCCCGAACAACGGGATTCCCTCTGCCTCCCGGAAAACCTGCCCTGCAAAACGCCCCGAGAGATGGGCAGAGCCTGAAGGGATCACGCGTGGCCGCTTTTCCTCTCGTTCCCCTCCGGCTCGGGCAGCCCGTGGGTACCCAGCGCTCCGGGCAGCGCCGGGGACGGGGCAATCTCTGCACCGCAGCCCTTCAGCCCTTTAAAGCCATCACCAGATAATGCTCTGGAGGAGAAATCCGTAATTAGAGCAAACCTCAAAGAGGAGGAAGGAGAGGAAGGCTCTGAGTGATGGAGCCGGCGCCCATCCTGCGGGCGCTGCCACGGGCGCTCTGAGGGATCCGAGCGCTTTTCTCCAAAGTTCAGGGAACTTTGCTAACATAAACTTTTTATCTTTTGATAATCCTTTTAATATAAAATAATCTCCTTTTTTTCCCCTCCCACAATGAAGCAGTCGGACATTAAAAAGATAGCGAGTGCATTTTAAAGATGTTTCCACTTTATAAATCAAACTTTCTTGGCAACAACATGATTTCTATTTCAATGCTGAGCTTGCTGTGTTCTCCTAATATCTCCTACAGATCAGTCCTAAGAGGGAGTAATAATCCCCTAAAGTAATTCTCAGCCCTAAATTCTTGATAATTTATAGTTGGCTCGTTCTGTGGAGCTCTACAAAGAATGAAACAAATGACTCCCCCTTCCCCCCCACCTAAGTTATCAATATTTGCCTTGTTTATACAAAAAAGCTATTTTACACCATTGCCATGGAATTAACGCTTCCGCTGAGCTTTACATTTCCTCTCCATTGAGTGAACTTGTCATTAAAGTCACTCTTTTTTTTTTTCGTTGTTTGAAATTTAAAAATCATGCTTCCATTTCTTTTCGTTTGTGCCCCTTGAGGTCAGACAGACCTACGTTTAAGTGATTTCAACTAACGGCATTCAGGGGCATCTCTGTGCCTGCTGGGAGGGGGATTAGAGTCCTAATTAGTGCCTGCAATTAGTCGCTTTCCTTCTTTCCACACACCCCCTCATGCTAAATGCAAGTGCACACAAATCTCCATTAACCATCGTTTTTTTAATTGGGTCAAGAGGAGGTTTATTATTGCGACTCTCTATTTAAATAGCTTGGGTAAAATAAAATCTGCATGAAGTAATAATTTTCATTTTGTCCTTTGCATGGGGATTAGCAGCAGACTGCAGCTCTTGGGCTGCCCTGCCCTCAGCACGGCCACGCGTGGCTCAGCCTGGCATCGCTACGAATCGAGACTCGAGCCACCACGCGATTTAAGTTGTTCCATTTTTCGGCCGTTCTCATGTTAATTATTTTGTGTATTTTTGCTGTCGGTGCTGCGGCAGAGCCCAGCCCGGGGCCGGGCGGACCGAGCTGGGCGGCGGCACGGGCGGCGCGGGGGCCGCGGTGCCGCTGCGGGGGCTCCGGGGCTGTGCCTCGCTGCTAAAAACACCGATAAACGCCCTCGCTCTGTATTTTGACACCATTTGCAGCTGAACCCAGCGAATAAAAATGTTATTTTGTTTTGTGTTATTCATCAGCATTTCAGCCATTTCTTTCTTGAATTTTTTTTAAAATTCAAAACAGTTTATATAAAAAAAAACTAAATTCTCTTAGCTCGATGGCGCTGCACTGATTTTCACAAACGGAGAATTTGGCTCGGATAACTTAAAACCCACAAAGATTTGTACGTTTTGTGTTCTACCCCCCATCCCATCCTCCTGAAAGGTGCACAGGCAGCTCCACCGGACAAGGAATGTGGGACTGAGCCCCATACATATGGAGTTGTTTAAACAACCCACGTTAAGGCTTACAAAGAGATAACATGCACGTTTGGGATGCTTAGGGTCTAGAATTTGGTAAAGATATTACACATCCCCGCACAGACACACTCAGATACTATAAATTAAGGGTGAAATATCTGAGGTCTTGATCCCCTCATCTGAGCTGACTTAGGAGCAGACCTATCCAAATGAATCCGGCTCTTCCCATCAGTAGACGCTGCAGAACAAGCCCTGAGATTTTATACGGCAGAACAGGGTGTGATAAGGACAGAGTTACCTGCACCATCACTTCATAAACAGCCACATAACAAATAAAAGGAAGATTCCTGGGACATACAGCCCCTCTCCAGGGGGACTAATGGGAATATCTTGCTTATTAGAATACAACTTCCCTACACCAACCAGCTGCAGCACAGAGCAGCACTGCTGGGACGGAGGAAAGCAGAGGGAAAGTGCTCATCCACCCCAAAATTCCAGTGCCGAGGGTTGGGTTCTGGGTCTCACAGTGAGAGCAGCAAACGGGAGAAAACTCACACACACACACTCCATGAGCAGCCCTGGCTGCCCTGCACGAAGGAGCAGAGATCACAGAGAAATAAAAACTGCACAGAAATGATTTGTGGGATACTTTTCTCCCTTTTCTCCCCGTTCTTTGAGTGCCTGGCTGCTCAACTCACTAGCACGGTGTAAAACAAGCAATCACAGGGCACAGCAGAACCACTCAGCTGTGCTGGAATTATATTTTAATCCCTCATTTTTCTTTCCCAGCAGCAGCGAGGCGAGCCCGCTGCCGCAGAAGCCAAGGGCGGATACTTCGGTGCCCACAGTGACACCCGGCTAATTTTCTTGGGAGTTGTCTGATTCCCGAGCTGGTGATGGTCTGAGGTTTAATTCTGATGCTTAATTTTCTAGTGTTAATTCTGCCATCTCCCACCAAAGCAGCCCAGGCAGGACAGGAGCCCTGAGCAGCAGAGCTGAGTTCTCTGGGCAACTGAAGCCTCTGTGAGATTGGTCTCCCTCCTTGAGTGTGCACACTGAGGGGGCTCTGATTTGATAAAAATAATGATTTGTTTCCAAGGGAAAACGGATTTTGTTTTTACCCAGAAGTGGCACCCGTTTCTCTTTCAGTTTTGAGATTAAAAGAACCTTTGTACTGCAAAAACTCTGGTGCAAAGTATCCCAGCACAGGTCTTAGAGCACAGCACAGAAAAGGGAAGGGGGTTTGCTTTGTGGGGAAAAAAAAATAAAGCCACAATTAAACTAATCTCCTAATTAAAAAATAATTTAAAAAAAATTATTACCAGACAAAATCGGAAATAAATGTTCCAAATGACTCCACAATATTTTCTTGCATCTACAGTCCAACTGCCACACTCAAACACATGTACAGTTTACACTGAAAAAAATGATCTTACTGAAATCTGCAATCACAACAATATTTTTGAAATGCCACTGGCTGTGGCAGCTCTGCAAAACCCAGTCTTGGCAAACAGGACATTTCATAGAGATCAGAAGCAATACATGCTTGCAGGGAATTTTCACTAACCTGCCTGCTTTGGTTATTATCATTTCCGTGCCAGCTTCATGAAATTTCTTCCATAGCTCCTTTTCATGGAGATAGACTTTGATATTTTCTATTGTCTGTAAAAAAATAAAGATGATGAGAACAGCAAGAATGGATGGAAAAAACCTCTGAGAAGGGCTGGGAAGGGCGGTGGAAGGGCTGGGGACACCCAGGGCCCACGCTGCAGCCGAGGCTCCGGGAGAAGCCACCAGCCTGTGCGGGAGGAGGATGGAGTCTCAGAAATTCCGCTGCCCTTTGCCAAAAGTAAGAGAAACAAACGGAGGCCGGTTTTAATTGCAGACTTTCACAACCAGGCAGGACACTGCGGCTAAATGGAATTTTTTTTCTTTTTTTTTTTTTTTTTCCTAGGGGAAAAATTGTCTGTTGGGATAGATTCGCCCTAAGGCTCCCAAATACCGGGGCCAGGAACAGCTACGGAGACACCCGCGGGGACAACGGATCCGCATCCAGGGCCGCGCTTTGTGCGTTCCGCGGGATGCCGGGGACATTGCAGAGGCGCGGCCGTGTGCGGGGCGAAGGCACAGAAGCCGCGTTTCGTTTAGGGATGGAAAAAAACCCCGTGAATCCCCGGCGGGCCGCAGCCCCGGGAGGAGCGGAGGCGGCTCCACCACCCGTCGGGCCCTGCCGGCCGCGGCTCTCGGCGCCCGGATTCGCCCTTTACAGACCAGCGCACCGACGGCGGGCGCGGGGCGGCCTGCTTTGGACAGGGAAAATAATTATTGTCACAAAATGGTAACAATAAAAAAGCAAAGCAAAGTGAAGAAAAATGCGCTTTCCTCGCAATCCCTCCCCGTGTCGTCGCCGGGGGAGATGCGCGGTGCGGGTCGGGCTGGTGGCGGGGTGAGGGCGCAGCCGGCGGGCAGGGCAGGACGCGGGGCCGGACGGAGCGTACCTGCTCGGGGTCGGGGAGCTGCGGGCTGCTGAGCGGCGTGGTGCTCCCCCCTGCTACGCCGAGGACGGGGGAGCCGGCGGAGGTGTCCGCATGGCCGGGCGCGGGGGCTGTTGGAAACCCTTCCTCGGTTTCAGACAGGCTTTTCTCCTGGAGCATTTCCTTGGGGGAGAGAGGCGCAACGTTAGCTCGCGGCACCGGGGGCCACGTCCAACCCCTGCCCCTCGGCCAGCCCCGGGCACGGCCACCTGCGAGGTGAGGCCCTCCCGGCCCGGCCCGTGGTGTTTCCTCGGGCGGCGGCACTGGGAGACACTGGGCTGTGGCACCGCCGGCCCCGGGGGAAGCCGCTGTGCCCGGCAGAGCCGGGCCGGGCCCTCCAGCCCCCGCGGGGGAGCCGCCCACGCGTGGCTGAGCTCACGCTTGAGGCCAGGGTAGCTCATCTCTGATGTGGCCGAAGCCCCGAAGCCCCGACTGCTTTCTCCTCTCCCCTCCAGTACCCGTCGGGGAGGGCAGCCCGGCCCGGTCGGTGTCTCTGCCTCGTCCCGTCGGGGCTGCGGGGGCTCCGCGACGAAGCGCTGCGGCGGAGCCGGACGGTGTAAACAGGGGGAGTGCTGGGCTCCGAGATAAAAGGGCCCCTCTTAAACTTGGACGGAGACTGGGAAAAGCCAATAAAGATAAGGCCTGACAGCTCCGCCGGGGCTGCCGCGCATCAACGCCGACTTTTACAGCGCGGAGGGACGCGGCCGCCCGCCCCGCTTGACGGACGGACGGACAGACAGACGGACGGGCAGCGGCGGCGCGGAGGGGGAGTAGCTCCGAGGAGGCTGCGGGGTGCCGGTTCTGCGGACCGGGACTGGCGCTGGCCGCGGACCTGCAACCCCCGAGGGAGCGCTCCTGCCCCCGGCCCATAGCCCCGGTCCCTGCCCCGAGCCGCCGGGGCCGAGCCGCTCTTCGGGGCAGCGGCGGTGCAGAGGCAGAGCGAGGCTGAGACCACAAACCCCAGCTCCAGCAGAGCTCTGGTGAGAGCGGGACTGGGACACCAAACTCCGGGTCCAGCAGAGCTCCGGTGAGAGCGGGGCTTGGGACTCCCCGCTCCACTCCCACTACAATTCCAAGGAGAGCTCCCGCCGAGGAGCCGGACAGCCAGCCCGGCTGGGTGCGAGCGGACACACATACCCCAGTGACCAGCCGCAGTCCCCGGGGCAGGGAGCACCGAGCGGGGAGCACGGTTAGAGGGCCCGGTACCCCGAGAGCTCCGCCGGTCCCTCCGCCCGGCTCGGGGTGTCGGGACGGGGCGGCCCCAGCCCGGCCGAGGCGCGGATGTTTCCCGGCGTCCAACCGCAGCGCGGAGCCGGGTGACCGGGAGGGCACAGGTGGGAGGTGTCCGCGGCGAAGCAAGGGGCAAGGCTCCAGCCCCGGACCGCGACCCCGGTGCTCCGGCACGGAGCAGGTTGGCTGCCGGGGAGCAGCAGGGAGCAGCGGGGCAGGCTGGCGGCGGTGTCCCGACACAGGCCGGGGCTCGGCGGGCTGCAGGGAGCCCCGCACCCTTGGACCCCCCGCTCCCTCCCGTCCTTCTCCCCGCACCCCGGTAACTCACACGGCCGGCCGAGGGGCAGGAGGCGCAGCGGGGGGCTCCGGGCTTGGCCTGGGGGCGGCTGCGGCATGAAGGGCATCCGCGGGGCGCTCAGGCCGGGAGCGGCTCCGCGGCCCCCGATGGCAGCGGCGTGCGGGGCATCCCCCGCTGCGCGGATTCACTTTCCCTTGATCTCGGCGGAAAATGTTCCATAAAGATCCAGTTTGGGGCCTTTCGACTCCCTCCCTCTTTGTCTCCCCCCCTCCCTTTTCCCTTCCCCTCCTGTTGCTGACGTTGCCGCTGTCAATCACATCCCCTTACACCGACTCTGGCCCGCTCCGCCCGGCCCGGCNCTCGGCGCTGCGCCGGGCCTGGCGGCGAGCGGAGCTGTTCGCAGCCCCGGGGGGAGCCCGGGGAGAGGGGACATCCTCGGCACCACCGCCCCCTCACAGCCCCGACGGTCCTGGGGCTCCCCACTCTCCGCCGGGTAACCGGGCCCGGCCGGGGCTGCAGCGGGGGGCATAGGCCGCGCTTGGAAGGGCACCCGGCTCGGTGGGACCCCGCGGCGGGAGCCGGGGTAGCCCGGGAGAGGTGGTGGGAAAGAGCCGAGCCCAGGCCTGGGCGGGGGTCCCGCCTGAGGAGGGGCCCACAGCCCCCGTGGGGTTCCCTGACCCTGCACCTTCACCGAACCACCCGTGTCCACCGGCCTGCGGCCTGCATTCGGCTGCGGGTGTCCCTGCGACCTCGGGGACGAGGACAGGGCTCCCCCTCCTCCCCATGTCGTGACAGAGAGCTTCGAGCCTTGCCACAAGGCGGGCAGGAGCTGGGCGGCCACAAAAAGGCGACGGCGAGGCCAGGCCATCGGGGCCGCCCTGTGGCGAGGGCGGCAAGGGGAGAGGCGCTCACGGCCCCTCACAGCAGCCCGCTGGAGCTCCCTCACCCCGCGTCCCGGGCACCGCCTGCTCGGGGCTCCTTCCGCCACGCTAAACCCCCAAACCAGGAGAAGAACCCACTCGAGAGAGTTCCCGAGTGCTGTCGCGACTTAAAGGGCCGCTTCAGCTCGGCTGTCGCGATTACCAAGCCACACACCCCTCTCCCCACAGCGCTGCCCTCCCTGTGCTGAGCCGGCCCTCACATCCGAACCGCGCCCAGGCCGCCGCGCTACCCCCGGTACCTGCCGCGACAGCTCCGCTGCTGTTCCCCGCTCTCTATAGCGACAGCACCGCCAGGTTCTGCGCTGCACCGCGCCCCCCGAGCCCCGCGCACCCCTCCGCGCCCGCGGGCAGGAGCCCTTACCCGAGCCGGGGGTCCCGGGCGGGGCCGAGGCGCCGCTCGCTCCCGCAGCGCCGGGCTCACAGGGACCCCGCCATGGGCTGGCGGGGCAGGGGTCTTATCGGGGTTTTCTTGAAAGTGAATTTAAACCCAAACTCACTCCCACCGTCACGTGGTGCCGAAATTGGGAACAGGAGCAGAATAAAAAGTAAAGTGGGGTCAACCTCGTAATGAACCTTTTCCCCACTCCTACCAGAA
>VZRX01020533.1:0-19021 GCA_013398075.1 Notiomystis cincta
CGGCAGAACTCCCTGGATTACCGCTGCATCCCCGCCCACAGCCGCACGCAGCGAGTCCCGATGGCGTGTCCCGAGCAGGAGACTCGGACTTACAAATTCCGAGCGGTCACGGCCTGCAAGTGCAAGCGCTACACCCGCTACCACAACCAGTCCGAGCTCAAGGACTTCGGGAAGGAACCTGCCAGGCCCCAGAAGAACAAGAAACCCCACCTGGCCCGAGCCAGGAGCGCCAAATCCAACCAGCACGAGTTAGAAAATGCTTATTAGGAGGCGGCTCTGGCTGACACGGACTGGCAGCTCTGGAGGTTCTGTTACCATCAAAAGGCACTCAGAGGCCACAGCGTGATGTTCTGACTGCAGTAGGTTCCAGTTCCTTCTGCTAAGCTGGGTCAAAGGCTCACGTAGGCAAAAACCTGTCAGATTACAGCACTTACGGTCTGATAAGAGGATGAGACAAAGGGAGCTGGAGTGGCTGGAGGTACCCCCTGGAGGCTCACGGGTGTGTGGAGCGAGGGGGGAGGCAGAGGAGGTGAAGCTCTTGTGGCGACAATCACGCTTTGCTAGAAACCATTCCGCTCACTTCACGTGAAAAGAACACTGAGATCCCTTTCCCAGAGCAGGATGCAGGACAGGCTGCGATCAGGGAAGCACCAGGAGGGTGGGCACTCTCTGAAGGACAAAGGTGGGGTAGCAGGGATTTCAGCTCATGGTGGATGAAGTCAAATTGTCGGGGAATTTACACTTCCACGTGCCAGGCGTTTCCTCTCAAACACAGAAATCACAATATGACCCTGTTCTCAAAACAGGAGTACAAGTGACAAATCTATTCCATACTTTTAATTAAAAGTTTATGGGGTCGACAGCTTCCAAACTGAGATTTGGCAACCAAAATTGGTTTGTTTTAGGGACAATTCAACAAATTCTAGTTAGCGGAGCAGATTTATGAAAGGGATTCTCCTCTCAAACCAGATAAACCTCACTGATGTTTGTCCTGTAAGCAGCTGACAATAAATATACATAGTTTAACATAGAAATGCTGAATATTCCTTATTTCCTAGAACACATTTGACTTTAATGTCAGCTTAGACACATCCGCTTACATTTTCTATTCTGTAGAGTTTGGATTATCTGGCCACACACTCTGTAGCACTAAAACTGTGCAAACCAGGCTCTGTGAGTAAGGTGGTTCTGCATTAAAAGTGAGCCTCTGCTAAGTCATGAAGTCCTCTAGAAAAGTCTTTAGTATTTGTAGCTTTGATAGGTCTTTAGTTTGGCAGCAACTTCCCTTTACTTGGCTTCTCAACACTCAGACTAATGTTTGTGTTTCTACATTAAAGGATATTGCTAGAAAGTGAATTGTCACATCCTGTATATACCCTGTAGAATTTATGCTGAAATAATATAAACTGTGGAAATTTGCAATGTTGATAGAGTTTTCAGTTATTTTGTGTGGGACCAGAACTTAGAGAGAAAAGGTATCATTTCAGAGAGTGAATTATGTATTTATTTTTTTTCCCCCAGAAATTATTTATGCAATGTTTTAACTTGTAGAGAACGAGAAGTAATACTGCTTTAAAAATATTTGTCTGTTATTTTTAATTTTAAATACATTGTTAATAAAGTAGAAACAATGATTAATTATAGAAAGACTCATTGATTTCCAGCTACAGTATAAAGCTGATTTCCTGCAAAGCCAGAGATTTACAGAACAATCAGGGTGTCAACTCCACATCAGAAGTGTCAAGGTCTTTAATTCCACCAACCTACACATCTCTAAAGAAACTCCATCCTGGAGCTCCTTGCTCCAGTACAGGATGGAAAAGCTCTTCCTGGGCCAATGAGCTCAGAATTATTTCTGTATTCTCCTTTCTGCTTGCCCTGGGGGAGTGACATTTCCTGGTTCACAACTGGATGGAGCCACCAAAGAAAACAATAAATCTGTGAAGTGCCAGTCCAGATCTCTTGACTGAAATCTGATTATTTCAGATTTCTTTCATTAAAAAAAAAACAAAAAAGGAAAAAGAAGTGTGGAATTGCCCTTGCAAGTGCTGCAAAGTAACAGTTAAACATTTTTACAGTTGGTATTGTAGACCTGTCCTCATTTTCATTTGGTTTTTTGGAAACATTTCCCAATAAAGTCAGAGAAAGCTGAGCTTGGGCTGCACACAGCAGGTCCTGCAATGCAGATGGAAGAGGAACAGCTTTTTCAAGACAAGCAGAGGACAAGGGGTCCTCCCATCACTGTGATTTGATAGATTGTACAAAAACCCCAAATAAACCATTGTCACAACTGTGACATTTTCCAGATTTACCTTTGACTTCACGAATCGGACATTTGGGCTTTAATTTTCACAATTCAGTAGGAGAACCTGCAAGTTGTGCTGAAGTGAGAAAAGCAGCTCAGTTCCCTGGAAAGCTGCTCCACAGTCTCACAAGCACCTCAAGCCACTGGAATGTTGGGTTTTAAATGTCAGAGGAAGACTTGCTCCACTTCATCTCAGACTTCATCCTGGCTTTCAGGCAATTCACAACCATCAGGCCTGCTGCAGGTGAACCGAATTTCTCCCAAATATTTCACCTGGAAGAGACCCTCTTCCCCCAGAGATGTGTTCTCCCACACAGTCCTTACCTGCCAAAAGTGCCAGTGTCTCCTGCTGTTAAGCTGCCACTCAGAATCTTGTATTTTTCTGACCTACAATGTCAGGATTCATTCTCTGCAAGTTATAAAAGCTTTTGCAGGAGTCCCAGTGAATGAGGAGTCCTGGGGCACTTTTATTTCTCTATTTCCCCTCCACACCCATCTGTTTGCAGGGATTTCTCCCTGGTTTTACCACATTTCAGAGTGGATGAGCTGAGCAGGCTGCAGATAGGAGTGGTCTCCTGTAACCTTACACCTGAAACAGTCACCTGCCACCACCACTTTTGAGTTTATGTTATCAGGAGAGGAACAGGAAATAGCAGGGTTTTGCTGACAGCTGGAAAAATCAAAATATAGGATGTTGCAGAGGTACACTGCTACATTCTCCTCCACCCCCACATCCATGGGGGTTCTTTTCAGATAGAGAATTTGGGTTTATTAATTTATTTATCTATTTTTGCAATCACCCTCTATTTTTGACCTCTAGTATAGGTGTGCATGATCTGAGAGGAGATAGGATCCCTGGCTGTGGGGTTGAGAAAGTGTCTGTAGGAAACTGGAGTTTCTCTTTTACACAAAATTATATCCTTTCAGTTCTTTTCAAAGAATGAGCAGTGACCTGCTGTGTGCTCCTTCTACAAAAGCATTTGACAGTTTTTCTTCAGATCTGTAAACTCTTCAAACAAGAGTGAATGTCTTCTTTGTAATTTTTGCAACAAAATAGCACAGTTTTGCATCCTTTAGGTGCTGCTGAGACATAAGCAGTACCAGGTTACTGCTTTTACCTTCCCTTGGCTGGAGCCAGCTGCTGCCAGAGCTGAACCACTGCCAGGCCTCAGGAAAGCAATCCAGTCACTTTTTTTTCAGACACAATTCATGATTTCTCCAGATCTGCTCCCCCCCACACCCCCCCATTTTTATTTCCAGCTATTTGTGTAGACAGTGGCACATTCCCTGCAATAAACTCACTGGCTTAAAATAGCCAGTGTGCCTGCTTCATTTCTTTTTCTGGCAGAAATACAATTCTGCTATTATTCAGTGAAAAATAAACCTACCAGCAGAAGAAGGAGCCTGCTGGGATCCACAAGGCCCCAAAGATTTTGCATGAGGTTCACCTTTTTAATTAGAAATTGCAAAATAAAGGGTATAACTTTATCCAGCGAGGTCCTAGGCCCAGGAAACACATCCCATGTTCTGCAAGTGTGGTTGGGAAAGGCAGCACTGTGAAACATGGAAGGAATAAACATGGATTTTTTTAGCCATATGACATCAACTTATAATTAGCTTGTTTCACTCAAATTAGTGCAGCATATGGGCACACAGAACAACTTTTCTATAATAAACAGCCTCCAAAGCCTTAAATTATCATATAACATATTTATATGCAGCTGGAGTTGGGATTGAACGTACTGTGCAGCTGTAACCTGAAATTTGATAAACTGGGACTCCCCTTGATGGTCCAATAATGAAAGTCCACTTTTAAAATAACTCAGCATTTAAAATAAAGGCTGCAGAACTTGCAGCACATGCAGCCAGTGCCACTGAGTTGCACAAACCAGTGCAGCTGCTCCCTTGCAGCCCCAGAGGCACCAAAGGACAGCTCAGCACAAAGGTTTGTCAGGGGATTGATTTCTCTTCTCTCCCCAGAACTGTGGAAACGGATTTTAACACTGAATTTGGAGAGTTGCAGTGTCCAGCAGCAGAGTTTCCTGGACAAGGCTCTTGATGCCTTCTTGCCATTTCATTGGATTGGGAATATGGGGCTTTGCTGTATTTTTTATATTATTCACCAAAATGGATTTTACTCTGGCTGGAGTATAACAAACACAGGTGCCTGAAGAGCAAAGGGAGGAAATAATGCTGATTCTTGTGTCTCTCTTAACAATTTCTGATGCTGAACTGGTTATTTCTTTCAGTCCTAAAAGCTTTCCCTGTCCTTCCATGAGAACAAGTTCTTACTGTGAAAAGAGGATAATAAAACTAATCAGTAAAACCTGAACAGAGGTAAAACTCATCAGCACACACCCTGCTAATTCTGAAGTATAACAAACACAAAGAGAATCTTCAGACCATCTCACCTGGACCACATCAGAGTGTGCAGATAAATTGGACTCTTCCAGGGATGGGGCAGCCACAGCTTCTCTGGGCAGCCTGTTCCACCCTCACACTAAAGAATTTCTTCCTAAACCTACCCCTCTTCAGTCTGAAACCATTGTCCCTCCACCCAGCACCACACTCCCTGGTACAGAGGCCCTCCTGTGTCCCCTTTAGACCCTACTGAGCTGTTGGGAGACTGCTCTGGGTTCTGCTGGAGCCAGGAACACCCATTTAAGCCATCCCAGGTGAGGCAGGGTGTGATGGGAATCAGGGGTTTGCCCCATATTGGCCACCCAGATGACAACTGGTTCTGCCAGGACCCTTGGGAACTCACACTTCAGAGGGAAATTGTCAGTTTTCTTAGCAACCTGTGCTGCACCCACGATGTGAACACACTGGTCTGGTCCTGCTCTCCAGAGGGGTAACAGCATCATTTTCATCTCAAAGGGGAGCAGCCCCAAGCCCTTGACTGAGTCCTGAGTCCCAAATCCTCGACTGAGTCCCAAATCCAAAGCCTCTCCCTGCTGAGGGCTCCCACTTCAGGCTGCTTGTACATCAACCCTAAGGCTGGAGCTTTCTAGTTCCTGCCTTTCCAGGCAACTTAAATGAACTCTCAAACCAAGGAATAAAAGGGTATTTATTGCATGCTTACCTAAATTAAACAGACATCATTATCCTTGCACCAACAATTTAATGCTTGCAGCATGAGGTTATTTCAATTAAGAAAACAGCTCAGCTCTGGCTAAATAAATAAGTGATGTCATTCTTCATTCAGCCCTCCAGATTCTTTGGTGTAAAAACTTCCCTTAGGAGAGGTTTTGGGACACGGTGGCTCCTCTGAGACTATTTACATCTCTCAATTTCTCTAATCTCTTCTTCCTTCCTTCCTCCTGTCTGTTTCCTTCCCTTTCACTATAAACTGGCCAGTATTTAACTCTAATGCTTCCAGTCTGCCCAACATGCTTTTAGAATCGGGTGGTTGTTGGTTTGTTGTTTTGTTGGGTTTTTTTATAACCAGAAATAAGGCTTAATTTAAGGTAATTGCTCTCCCATTTGGAGAGTTTTGCTATTTGCAGGGCCTTATTTTTTTCCCTAGTCAAATTAGCAGGAGAAGTTAGTTTTAAAAGTGATAGTTTTCTCCTAAAATTGTTCTTCAGATTAAGGGTGGCACTCAAAACCAGAACCTTCTCACTTGTGTTGAATTTCTGCATGTCCAGAAACACAAGTGGTGCTATCAGGAGATTATTGAGGGGAGGAGGAGGACAAACAGGGACAAGAACTTCCAGTGAAAACACCTGTAACCCTGATCACCAATTAGTATGGGCTTCCAAATAAATAATCTCCAAATCAGAGGTGTCCAGAATCCTCCTAGGACCATTTGAAAAGATATTTTTCTCTAGAACCAGCTCTAATATGGCATTGAGAACTCAGAGTTCGGGACTGAACTTGCAGTGGAAGAGCAGGGCTTTGTGGAATGAAAATTGTTAATAAATGCAAATGTTCAGTGGAGCCCAGGCCATTGATAGGAATAAGTGAAAAGGACACCCTTAGTGGGAAAACTGGCAGAATTTCAGAATTCAAGCATGGTACCTCAAAGAGATCCCTTTCTCCTGTTTGGAATGCTGTCTGTCTCACCTGTAAGGACTTTAGCTGGTTTTCCATCATTTGGGGGGTTTGGAACCTCAGAGGGCCATTGGCTGTGTGTGTTTCTGGTTTGTAGCACAGTCTGAACTCACAGTTTGCTTATCAGCAATAAACTCAGTCCACATCCAATTTGCTTTCCAGCTCCACAGCCCTCAAGTCTGGAATTCTGGTTTGGTCAGCAGTGCCATTGCTCTGCCCTTACTGAGAAACCACGATTATTTTGGAGTGTGTCCTACATGTAGACATGCCAGAGGACCTTGGATTTACCTGTATTCCCCTGCAAGCAGTGGAAATAGAAATTCTAATCTATATCTGGAATGCAGACAGAAGGACACAGGCCAAAGGGCATTTGTGCAAAGGTTTTCATGGGTGGTCTTTGGGGAAAAGGGCAGGAATTTGGACCTGGCTGTTGAGGGAGACCTCACACACAAATCTGGTGAAAGGCTGGTCCAGAAAACTTAAAAAAAATAAATATAAGTAAGAGGAACATCATGCCCAAGAGATAACTGCAGCTGATATGGGTTTCAGTGGAGCTGAACTGATTTGTGACTGTATTTAGAGGACAATCACCCAGACTGCATTTATGCAGTTTAAAAAAAGATCTTCTACATATGAAAGGCCAAAAAACCCAAACTAATCAGCCAGAACAAACCCGTTTATCAGTAATAAGAGAAGGATTCTTCATATCTGCAGCCTGTGGCAATTTAAAATCAGTTAATTCTCAAAAATTTCCCTCTGAGTTTCTGGGCAGTACATAGACATGCTTAGCTCCAAGCAGCTCATACATAAAGGATATAGAGGTGAAAGAAATAAATGAAAATAGAATGGGATAAATATATTGCAATTGCGTGGCAATGTGTCTGGTAAGGAAGAAAAGCAGCTGGAATATTGGCAAGGCAGATCAGAAAAGCTGAAATGGGGTCTGAGTCACTAAACCCATTTTGTTTGTGTGACCAAAGCCTCGAGTCCTGTGCATGCTTGGGGTTTTGTGTCCTAAATTACAATATCTGGCAAGAAAAAAATTGGGGTTTGTCTTTGATCCTCAGTTAAAGCAGACAGAGAAAATCCCTTCATAATTGGTTTTAATAGTTCATGGGGCTAAAATTGTTGTTGTAGCACAATCTGTGGGAACAACACAGGAGAAGCATTTCCTGCAGAAAGAATGCTGAAGTTTAATTACTACACGTCACATGAGGGAGAATTTCAATTTTTAGGGCCCTGTGTTCAGGCAGTTACTAGGTAGCCAGCTTGGGGTGGAATATTGATGCTTTGGTCTAATCTCTGCTGTGCCAGAGAACAGTGCAGGGGCCTCATTCTCATGATGGGGCAGGAGGAATTCTACACATTTCTTAGGTCTTATCATCATGTACATTGCTATGCCAGGCAGTTTAATTAATAACTGTGACATCTTGTCATTTATCATTACCCAAACAGGAGGTGAGGACCTTCCTTGTGCACGCTGTACAAATAAATTAAAGTTGTCTCACGGCTTTGCTGCTGTCACTCACTCGTGGTGGCCTTCCTGCAGTTCAAAGAATTGCATCTTGTCTTGCTCCCAGGCCTGGGCAGCTCTTGATGTCCTGTAAAACAAAAGCACATGTGATCCTGCTGGATAATCAACCAGCAATTAAATTATTAAATTATTAATTATGCAGAGAATTAAATTATTGAGTCCACCACAAGATTTTAAATGTACAGCAAGGAGGACTTTTTCACAAGCAGAGAAATGCACAGAAATGCATCTTGAGATAAAGAGTGGAAACACCACAGTCAGGTAATGATGTCAAAATCAGCTTTTTCACTGACTCCAAATATCATTAGAGCAATATCTTATTTTTATATCAGTGTGAGTAAATTGCTCATCTTTCTTTGGAATCACATGCACCATCCTGCACAGAAATACTCAGAATGGCTCTGGGGACTGTAGGAGGTTTTGTTTCCAACAGTTAAACCTAAAAACTTTCTCTCTCTGAATGCTTTGATTCTTAGTAACAATTCAAAGAAAAAAAAACAAAACAATTCCAACCAAAATGAGAGAAGGAGTGTGATGGACACACTTCCAAACACAATCCATTTCTGACAAATAAAAATCAAAACGTTATTAGACCTGCTCTGTCTGCAGGGACACATCATTCCAGGGGACACAGGGAGGGAGCAAGAGTCCCACAAATATTGTTATTTGAGTTTAAAACCACCACCAACCGAACTCCATTTACTCTGTACAACACCCTGAATCGTGAGCAGTTCTCATGTCAGTCTGTGAGTGCAGACAGAGTTTCCTGAGTGTCCAAGAGCAGGGCTGGAGCCTCTGTGGTGTCAGTGAGCAGCTCTGGCTGAGTGCTGGAGCTGCCTGCCAGATCTGCACTGCCAGAACCTCCCAGACAGAAGCAGGGTGCTGGCTGCCCTCAAAGGGTCACATCCAGCTGCAACTCCCTGAAATACTTGTTAAAACCACCAGGATGATTCAGGTCACGCTGTCACCAGGAAAAGAGTGCAGAAAATCGTGGGGCATGGCAGAGTGACCCTGCCAAGTGTGCCAGCTCTGCCCCCCAGCCTGGCCCTGCACTCAGGACAGCTTAGCTCTGGCTAAAATGTGTTCCAGCAACCCACCAGGATTTCATGGGGGGAGAACACCCTCAGACAGACAGACAGAAGTGCAAACAGGGAAATCGTGCAGCAGAGCTCCTCTAAGATGTCACAGGGACAGAAAGCAGAGATGGAGCAGAGGAAGAGACCCCTCACATCCCAGCCCGGGGCAGCCCAGAGTCTCAGGTGTCAAAGAGCTGAACCAAGAGTGCATTTTAATAAAGTGAGATGTGGTAATTCTGGCCCCTTCTGGCTGCAGTAAATTGCCCTGTTTGGCTGGAGCCAAGCTGAAATAGCATGTTGGGCCTGCATCAGGAAATTACCTCAGAATATACGAAGCCTCAGCCTCTAGGTGATAAGTAAGGGCCCAACAAATTAATCTCATCATCTGCATTCATCTTTGGAGGCTGCTCTGTGCCAGGCCACAGTGTGTGGGCTGGAGCCTATTTTTTTTCATTTGTCTAACTGAAATGGGTGGTTTGAGGTACTATGATACAAATGTTCTATTCTGTGCTGTCTGCACGGGGGATTGTTCGTACTGAAATAGGAAGAATTATCATGTCATATTTTACAGACATGTGCACAAATGATTATGAGCCTTCTTTTGTCAACATATCTGGAATTATGCATTATATAAGTCTGGTGAAGGGAATTTATGGATGTGCTCAGTTTATTTTCATTTAATGGCAAGGATCTTTATTAATAATTGTAACTTAATTATTTATTATGCCACTTGGAATCCACTCATTTCTACAATGTATCTCTCAATTGCATTCCTCACTGTGTTATTAAGTCCTTTCAAGATCAAAAATCACACCTAAGTGAAATGGAAGAAAAGAGTTGCCTTAGACTCATGATTGGAACTCAGGTATGCTTTTAAAAAAAAGAACAAAAAAATCACACATTACTTTCTAGAGAACAGCCCACCCTCCATTTCAAAGAAACACATTTCTTTTTCCAAAATACATCAGTAAATTTTGCTTTTCTCTGAATGTTTCAGCAGCAGAAAGAACAGAATCATTACAACTCCCCCTTTTGCCCTGACACACACAGTGACTATTGCAGACACAGGGAGGACAGGCAAACCTTTTTTCACCTGTATTTTATCTTTCTTATGTTCATTTTAGAGACAGCAAATGGAGGATTTGGGTGTTTTCTCCAAACCTATTATTTATTCTGAAAACTGAATGCTTTTAGGCACAGAAAGACCAATTTGTGTGCAGTTTTTAGACTCCTCAATAGATTTATGAACATGTGCTTAAGACACAAACCCCCCACAGATTACTGTGAGAAATAATCCTTTTATTGCAATCCTTAATGATTAATTTCTAATCCTTGGCAAATGATAAAAATCATGACAATTACCAGAGGAGATTATGTGTAATATCCTTCATTTTCCAGCTCCTTTTCTTTTTCTGCAAACAGTAGTTAACAATGTCTTTAATAAGTCATCCATGAATGGTGGTTGCACATGACAGATGCACCAAAAGTTAATTTTCTGTTTGTCTCTACTTTCTAGAAAGGGCAAATTATTCCTCTTGGGTGAAATCTAAGGCATGCAGAGCTGGGAGTACCAGTGGTTTACACTGGTACAAACAGAATATTTCTGTTGCAAGACTCTACTGGTTTCATTTCTTCCACCCTTTATATTTGGCAATAGTAAATATATTTACTCTAAAATAGTAAATATATTTACTCTACAAAACCATTGAATCAAATGCCTCTGGAATAAGAACATCCTGCTGCTATAAGGCCATGGAAGGAGGATTCCAGGCAAAAGTCTGGGGCAGAGGATACAAAAGAAAAAAAGGGGTTTTCTTGTGCTAGTGGGACAGACAATTTGTGGAAGGGTTCTTTCTGAAACATTCCTCAGGATCTTACTCTGGTAGTGTAAATGTCCTGTACACCTCTGCTCTGGACAAACACAGAATTACCTGGCTCCAAACTGAGCTGGAGCTCTGAGATGTGCTGACTGCCTAAGAAGAAAGAGTAGCAGAGAGCAAATTCCATGAGGGAAAGACCCTGAGCAGCATTAAGCATGTTGGAGACCTAGGGGATTGGAAAACACACCCTTATCTACCATAATTCATGGAAAACCCCAAGCTCCCAGTTATCTGAAGGCCTAGGACTGACTCCTGTGGTGAGGAGATGGTCTTTGGGGAGAGGTAATTCTTACTCCTGCAAACACAGGTCTAAAGTTGGTCAAGGTATGAGAAGTTCTAAATCAAAGATATTTTTTCCTTTGCTTCCATGGTTAAAAGCAGTTTAACACTTTGACTCTAAACCAGGAAAAATTCTTGGTGTTCTAAAGTAAATTCAGTCTGGTTATGCATATTTGGAGGGCTGAACAAGTTGAAGCATAAAATGTTCACCATTTCTGCACAGTGGGTGAGGCAAAGCTACCACCTGAAAAGTCAAACAAACAAACAAATTAAAGTGGCTCTTAAAATCTATGTATTTAGTCCATGATACATAAACCCCCCTGATTTATCAGTGCCCTCCCAATGCTAATGTGATAATGAAGGGGGATAATTATTCCATCCATCAAAGTCCAAAGCTCTGTGGCACAGAATTCTACACTTTGTCTACAAGGCCAGAGACATCTGCATTTTTGCAAGGAAAGGGGAGAGAAAAGACCAGAAGCTGATTTCTTCATCAGCCTGTACAAGACCACAACACTTTGAAATAACAACTGCAGCTACAGGGACCAGAATTCAAATGTTAGGACAAAAAGTTTGGTTTTTAAGGGAAAATAATGCAGGTTTGGGCTATGTTTGCTGTCCTTTTGTTGACACTTTTGTTTGCTGAAATCCCCTGCACAGCCATGGCCTGGTTTGGTCACCTGCCTGTTCCCCAGTGGGGACTCCAAACTGGTAAATTCCCAATGGGACACCTCAGGAGGCTCCAAACTGGTGAGTTTCCAATGAGACACCTCAGGAGACCCCAAACTGGTGAGTTCTCAACAGGACACCTCAGGAGACCCCAAACTGGTGAGTTCCCAATGGGACACCTCAGGAGACCCCAAACTGGTGAATTCCCAACGTTTGCTCCTTGCTCCAGGATCCTGTTGGTAGAACACTCTCTCCTCTGCCTTGTTCCTCCTGCTGGCTCCTGGGAGGAACCAGGAGAGAGGCTGGGGACACACCCTCAGGGCTGCTCCTCTTGAATGACAGCCCAGCCAGTTTGGCTTCAGCAAAAATTCCTGTCTTCAAGCCCTAATTACTGTGCTGGCACGGCACTCGGAGTGGTTTTTCTAATTGTTTGTATTTATTTGCAAAGTCTCTACTGCACAGGGTCCTGTGATAAATATAATCCCACTCATGGCTAATTCGATGCTTTTTTGGGGGTAGAAGGGAGAGTAATTTCATGGTAAACCATAATTACTAGTACAAGAAGTACCTTAATTGCCAATCCAATCTGAGGGAGTAGCTGAGGCTCGAATCAGCCTAATTAGAATTCTACTTGTTCATAATAAATAAGTGGTAATTACTAATTGGATTTAGCCTACAGCATTCTAAAAGTGTGATTTTAATGTCAGTTTGTGTTTAATTTTGGCCATTTCCTACTTGCATTGGACTGAGTCTAGCACAGGACCAAACAGAGGAGACATCTGAGTCCTTTAAGTCTTCTCCTGCTGCTGGCTTCTAGTGGCAGAACAGACAACTTGATAATTCAATATATCACAATTGAGTGCTGGGCTCCTGAATGTCTAATTCCAGCTGCAGGTGCAACACACAGACACCTACAGCTACATGGTGGAAATAGTGGAAAAATCCTTTTAGCTTTCAGGTCCCTGTTCCTCACCTTTTCTGACGAAACCTCTTTCATTCACATGTTAAAAATGTCTTGTGTTATTATTTGGGTCATTCATGGCTAGAAACCTCAGCTTCTGATTGCTGCCAAATAAAAGAGGAACTGCTATTACAATACCCTGCTAGCTTGGCTCCAGCTGTTTATCAAATGTGTTTTTAATCCCAAGCATAACTCCCATTCTGCCTGGAAGGAGGTGTAGCCCAGTGGGGGTCAGACCCTGCTCCAGGCAGCAGTGACAGGACAAGGGACAGAGCCTTGGGCTGCACCAGGGGGTCTGGGCTGGGCATGAGGGAGGATTTCCTCCCAGAATGGCTGAGTAGATCTTGGTGCAGGTGGTGGAGTCCCCCTGGGGGTGTTTAACAAGCCTGGACGTGGTTTGGTTGATGGGGAGCTGTTGGGTCACAGGCTGGACTTGATCATCTCAGGGTCTTTTCCAACCTGATTCTGAGATAACAGAAGGATATCTCCCACCCTCCTTCCCATGTTTTACTGGCCCACATAACTGAGATCTCTTGTGGGCCTGAAACAACATTAGCAAGCAGGAACAGCATCATAAAAGTATTTCTTCCATGGTTTCCCCTCTTATTTTCTTTTCTAGGAACTCACTAGTTGGTAATGGGGATATTGTGTTAGACCCACAAACACTTTCTAATTTGTGGTTGATAAATGTGTTCAGCAGATTTGACAATCAGAACATTGCAGTAAAACAAATTCAAAGATTTTTTTTATTTCCAGCAAACCTTACCAGTGAACTGTAGTCTCTTTACTACTAATGAGGAACTGAAGGTTTGTTAATTACAGCAGGCACAGGTGCAGCAGCTTTATATCCTAAAGAGCCCCCTAAAAATTGGGGAAAGAAGCAACAGTGGGAATCAGACCAGAAATACTGTGGCATCACCCTGGCCTTGCAGGGCTCTCTCTAAGGAGTAAGGGTAATGTCAGCCAGCCACACTGACTGGCCAAGAGACAAACACCCTCCCAAACCCAAATGTCAGGGAGTTTCAGTCTGTCAGTAGCCCCACATCCTCTTAGCTGCGGCTAGAATGGATGAATCAGTAGCTTCTTTTTACTCCATTTTTATCTTTTTTTCTTTTTTTCCTTATCTTTTTATTTTCCAATTTTGAGGCCTTCCGAAATAAATAGAATTCCTTGGGCTTTTTTTTTTTTTTTTTAGATCAGCTTCTGTTCTCATAGATTCTGGCAAATATTTCCTTATTTGCTAGAGGGCTTAAGGCCCTGGGAACCCAGCAAGGGGCAAGTGGAGGAGCTGCTCACACTCTTTCTTACCAAGCTAAAAATCACTTTTTCTATCAATCAAACCCTACATGAGGCCTCCTTCAACTTACAGGCTCCTCACCTTTGTGTTATGATCCTGCCAGTCACTGTCATGGCAACCACAGAGACCATTCCAGCTGAGGAAACTG
This sequence comes from Notiomystis cincta, assembly GCA_013398075.1. Classification (NCBI taxonomy): domain Eukaryota; kingdom Metazoa; phylum Chordata; class Aves; order Passeriformes; family Notiomystidae; genus Notiomystis; species Notiomystis cincta. The sequence continues at coordinate 14,203 of VZRX01020533.1, forward strand.
CTACTTTTTTGGAGTAGCCAGTTGCTTGACACTTTAAAAAATAAAGCATTCACTAGAAAAGTTTTACCTTTTTTTTTTTTTCCCATGCATGGAACTAAAAAGAGCAAGACATGTAGTACTCAAGAAAACATGAAAATCAAATTTTTTCTCCATAAACCATAAGTGTTACATCCTGAGTCACAGCAGGAGCCATGGTGCCTCTGTGTCTTTGAGAGCAAACCACAGGAGTGACTGTCACAGTCACCTTCTAGCACAGAATTTTGGTTCCTCACACACATCTCTCCCACAATAGCAACAGTCCAGTGACCAGGGAAAATTAACATCTCCCCTTACCCCCAGACAACGACCTGGCAAACACACTCATAATTTGCAGCAGGGAGCTGGACTCTATAAATTATAAGTATAAAGTAAAACCCAGTGAGGAAAGAGCCACGAGGGAAGGACTGAGAGCAGGGAGAGGGGGAGCAGGAATTCGGGGGATCTCTGGAGAGCTTTGTCCCTGCACCCAAAGGCCACTCAAGGCTCAGGGTGTGAACATGACCCCACTCCTGAGCTCACCCTTGTTCTACTGCAAAAATGGGCCTTCAGAATTGTCTTTTCACAAATCCTGGGTTGGCCTGGCTGAAGCCATGGTTTTCCTCCTTTGTAATTAGCTACAGTGTGGGGTGTCTGACCCTGGGTGCTGTTGTTGTTCAGCATTGGCCTTTCCTAAGAGAATTGCTCCAGCTGAGAATTCATTCACTGCTCCCAGTGCTCAGGGAGGGTTTCTTCCACACCAACAAGTTCCTTGCTGGTTTTCCTTGGAGCAAGCTCCAGCTCTCAGCTGCATCCTGAAGGTTGGGCAAGCAAGTCCTTCCCTGGAAATCCACAGTCACCAAGCACTGCACAGGGGCTGCAATTCAGTGATTGTTTTTTTAAATTAATTTTTATGTGAACCAAAAGAATGGTGGATGTCTTTGATAAAGCATCTTCATGCTTTTAGCCTATGCTATTTTATTTTATTTATTTATTTCTAAGTGGGAGGAGGGCAGGGGAAAGGCACCATTTTAATTGAACCTCAGCCACAACTTCACGGTCGTTTCTTAAACCAGAATTGCAGGTAGACGTCTCCACCTCGTGGCGTGAAAACAAAGTATCCTCGGAAAAATTCCGAATTGCTACTTCGTGCAAAGGCAACAGGCCAAAATGACTTTTGCAAATTATTTTCCGAAGCAAACCGTGCTCATCGGCAGCATCCTTACACAGAGAGGAAAATGGTTTTACAGACTTCTGGCTCCATGTAAACCCGTGTGATGGGGAATCAGGTAACCACTGGTACCCTTTCTGTATTCAAAGCTGCACATCCTGCACAGCACAGACAGTTTTCCTTGCAGATTATCAGGAGCAAGGCAAATGTGGAAGGCAGCACGTCCCCTCTGCTCTCAGAAGCACACCCAGCCTGCATCCCCCGGGCCTTCCCCTCCGGCTCAGGGCGGACAGGCTGGGCGGTGGAAATTCGCTTTTCACGGGCTGCAAAGCTCCCAGCGCCTCCGCAGCAGCCGAACTGAGGTGGGAACCGTGCTTATATCGTGGTTAAAAACGAGCCAGTAGAGGGAGATGCTCCACCGCAACAACTGATTCCTTCACAGCGCAACTTACTGGGAAAGAGAATTTGAACTGGACAGAGATAAGACTGTTCTGGTTCTAAGTGTGGTACAACAGCGTGTTCTGTGCTCTCAGCAGAATTCCCAGACAAAATGGCAACTGACAACTTTTAGTTACTGGATAGGATCACACAGGACACCTTTAACACCAGAATTTACTCTGATCTCTGCAAAACTATAATTACCAGAATTTAATACCAGAATTTACTCTGATCTCTGCAAAACTATAATTACCAGAATTTAATACCAGAATTTACTACCAGAATTTACTCTGATCTCTGCAAAACTATAAACATTCTGTGATTACATTCCACATAATAATAACTTAAGGAGTGCTTTTATAATATAGGTTAAAAAAAATTAAATTTCCATTGCTGTCATTCAATGTAGGAATGAATTCTGGCTCTTCCAAAAATCTTTTACAGAATTTTCATGTAATTGTCTTTAGTTGAACTAGGTCCACTGAAAGAGATCACAGAGCACAGTGACAGAGGCAAAGGGTGCTCTCAAGTAGTGCAGACCTCTTAGCACTGAAGAGAAGTAAAAGTTTATCACTTATCAGATAATCCTACAAATGTATTTATTAGGATCCCCAGAAACATATGGGATTCTTAATACAACAAAAACTCAAAATGAAAATGTTGCATTCTGCTCTGCCCCAAAATACACTGAAGTCTAAGTGTAGATTTGTTAATCCATATCCAGTAAAAAATGGTTTTAAAAGGCTGAGTGTTCTGTTCCTCTCTGTTCCTGGGGGATGCCATGATTCCTGTTTCTTTCATGTCATCTGATGAAAAGAACAGAAGAGTTTTGTGATCTGCCAAAAGCTGAGCTAATTTTGTATCTTTTCGAACTATTTGCCAGTCAAACTCTTTAACTGTTCCTTTGCTGATCTTACAAAATATTCTTGATTTAAGAGGAAGTTTCTGCTGCCTTGGACCTTGTTCAGGACATTCAGCTCTCCACGAAATAGCTACAACAGCATGCACAATATAAAGACAGGAGTCGTTAAAAAAAAGATGATTTATCAAAGTTTTTGGCAAATGGTCTTTCCTGTCTGAAGGATTAATGCTGTAGCTGAGACACTATTTGCTTTTATGACCTTTCAGGGAAGAATATTCCTCATCTTTACATGGTACTGGGCCTCAAATCCACAAAAAGAACTGCAGGAGGAGAGACAAGCAAGGAATACAGAAGTTGTGTCTAGACTTGCAAGCCAAGATCTTTGCTCCCTGAGCACAAAGCTGCTGAAAAAGCTGAACATACTTTGCTTCCTGTAATTGCTAAATTTCAAATGATATTATAAATATTTATCTATTGTCATTCATGTTCACTTCTTAATAGTAGAGGGAAACCAAAAGACAATGTTTTAAACAAATTGCACTAAAAAATCCCAGTTAAGTGGGAACAGATCCAAGGCACAGGAAAAACATGTACACCTCTATCCATCCTAGAATTTATTGTGTCTAATTTCCCATTTTCAGGGACAGCAGCACCTTTTTTTTTTTTTTTTAGAGTTTTATGTCAATTTTCCTTTTAGTATTTCTGCAAACGTAAAGCTGGCCCCCTCTTTCTTCTGCTCTTTGCTTCTACTGCTCTCTGTCCTAAGATAAATTATCATGTAAGTGTCTCTTACACTTCTTGATGTTTCCTTTACCTGAAGCAGGATTTCCTTTTTTTTTTTTTTTTAGAGTTTTATGTCAATTTTCCTTTTAGTATTTCTGCAAACGTAAAGCTGGCCCCCTCTTTCTTCTGCTCTTTGCTTCTACTGCTCTCTGTCCTAAGATAAATTATCATGTAAGTGTCTCTTACACTTCTTGATGTTTCCTTTACCTGAAGCAGGATTTCCTTTTTTTTTTTTTTCCTCACTACTGTGAAGCCATCAAATTTAATTAATACCGGAAATATTGACTTAGTGCTAAGGGAAACATTATCATTAAATTAGAAACGCTTGTGCAAGGCAGACACTCCATCTCAGTAAGTGCAGCACGTTTTAGGCAAAAGTCTTTGGAGCTAAAAGCATTATTTATTCATTTAATTTCAGATATTCATTATACTGCTTCAGATTGTTTGGCATCTTCTCTTCAACACTGTTTCTCTGACATTACATATCATTTATGCTCGAAAATTCCCTACAAATTGACTGAGACTTGTTCCTAGAAGTTTAGGGAGAAGAGAGATAAAGATACCATACAAGTGTCATATCACTGTTACAAATTAGCTGCTTTCTATTTTTTTTTAAAGAATGAATGCAGACTTCCTCTCTATATCTCCTCCTTCAAATTATCAAAAATCTAATGCTGATTTCTTGCAAAGAGAGGCTTTTTAAACCCGATTTGTCATATGGCATTACACCAAAATGCAAGTTGACCTTTCATGACGTTCTGTCCAATATCTGAAGTGTATTAACAGTGCTCTTCAATCACATGGCTCTTCAGCTTTCATTGGTAGGAGGTCATTATTCCTTTCCAGCCACCCTGCCTCTTCTATTCTAAGATTTACACTTCTCCTATTCTTTTATTTTTTCAGAAAGGCTGAGAAAACCATTAAAATGACTGATGGATACACAGAGCCCATCTTTGGACTTGGCTTTTCCTTCCCAGCCCTCTCAGCTGCTGTGGCTCCTTCTCGTGTCCATCACAGCTCCTCGTGTGGCTGTCCCTGTCCCTTCTCCAGGGTCCCTGTCCCTTCTCCAGTGTCCTTGTCCCTTGTCCAGTGTCCCCATCCCTTCTCCAGAGTCCCTGTCCCTTCTCCAGGGTCCTCATCCCTTCTCCAGTGTCCCCATCCCTTCTCCAGTGTCCCCATCCCTTCTCCAGAGTCCCTGTCCCTTCTCCAGGGTCCTCATCCCTTCTCCAGTGTCTCCATCCCTTCTCCAGGGTCCCTGTTCCTTCTCCAGGATCCCCGACCCTCCTCCAGTGTCTCCATCCCTTCTCCAGAGTCCCCGGCCCTTCTCCAATGTCTCCCTCCCTTCTCCAGAGTCCCTGTCCCTTCTACAGTGTCTCTGGCCCTTCTCCAGAGTCCTCGGCCCTTCTCCAATGTCCTTGTCCCTTGTCCAGTGTCCCCATCCCTTCTCCAGGGTCCCTGTTCCTTCTCCAGAGTCCCTGTTCCTTCTCCAGGGTCCCTGTCCCTTCTCCAGGGTCCTCATCCCTTCTCCAATGTCTCCATCCCTTCTCCAG
>VZRX01020533.1:19134-38066 GCA_013398075.1 Notiomystis cincta
CTCCAGTGTCTCCATCCCTTCTCCAGAGTCCCCATCCCTTCTCCAGTGTCTCCATCCTTTCTCCAGAGTCCCAGTCCCTTCTCCAGTGTCTCCATCCCTTCTCCAGGGTCCCCATCCCTTCTCCAGAGTCCCTGTCCCTTCTCCAGTGTCCCCGGCCCTTTTCCAGCTCTCCTGCCCTCTGCTGGGTCTGTTCTTTACCCGGGGAAATCCCACAGACAAAGAGACAGATAAAAAGCTCAGCCCCCATCTCCTCCTGGCAGCCTGCAGCTCCTCACGGAGCAGCTCCTCACAAACCCCTCTCCATCCACGCCGTTTCTCCCGCCCAGCCCTCAGTGCCTGCCCGGAGAGATGTTGACTTTAGGAAGGTTAAAGGTGGCTGCCTCCACCAACAAACGGGGTTTGGCGGGAGGGGAAGGTTGTTGTTGTTTCGGGGTGAGGTGTCAGGAGTGGCGCGGCCCCCGCTGAGGCGCGGAGTGACAGCAGCAGCTGCCGCGGGCCCGCGGGCCCGGCGCTTCCCACGCTGGGGAAGGCCGCGCCACCTCCGCTCCCACAGCCGGGCTGCAGCAGAGCGGCCGGCTCCAAGGGGAACCGGGCCAGGGGTTGGGCTGGGAGGAGAAGCGGCGTGCGGAACCTGAGGGGCAGCTCCGCTGGGAAATGAGCCCCAAAGGTTTGGGCTGGGAGGAGAAGCGGTGTGCGGAACCTGAGGGGCAGCTCCGCTGGGAAATGAGCCCCAAAGGTTTGGGCTGGGAGGAGAAGCGGTGTGCGGAACCTGAGGGGCAGCTCCGCTGGGAAATGAGCCCCAAAGGTTTGGGCTGGGAGGAGAAGCGGTGTGCGGAACCTGAGGGGCAGCTCCGCTGGGAAATGAGCCCCAAAGGTTTGGGCTGGGAGGAGAAGCGGTGTGCGGAACCTGAGGGGCAGCTCCGCTGGGAAATGAGCCCCAAAGGTTTGGGCTGGGAGGAGAAGCGGTGTGCGGAACCTGAGGGGCAGCTCCGCTGGGAAATGAGCCCCAAAGGTTTGGGCTGGGAGGAGAAGCGGTGTGCGGAACCTGAGGGGCAGCTCCGCTGGGAAATGAGCCCCAAAGGTTTGGGCTGGGAGGAGAAGCGGTGTGCGGAACCTGAGGGGCAGCTCCGCTGGGAAATGAGCCCCAAAGGTTTGGGCTGGGAGGAGAAGCGGTGTGCNTAGCGGGAATTTGGCCCCAAAGGTTTGGGCTGGGAGGAGAAGCTGTGAGCAGAAATTGAGGGGCAGATCCTCTGGGAAATGAGCCCCAAAGGTTTCGGCTGGAAGGAGAAGCTGTGTGCAGAAATTGAGGGGCAGGTCAGTGGGAATTTGGCCCCAGAGGTTTGGGCTGGGAGGAGAAGCTGTGAGCAGAAATTGAGGGGCAGCTCCACTGGGAATTTGGCCCCAGAGGTTTGGGCTGGGAAGAGAAGCGATGTGCAGAAATTAAGGGGCAGCTCCACTGGGAATTCAGGCTGAGGTTTGGGCTGGGAGGAGAAGCTGTGTGCAGAATTCGGGTGAGGCCCTGCCAGACCTGCCCAGACTCCTGGGCAGAGGCCTAGCGCAGGTCCTGACCGAAGTGGATGTGAGACCAAGGGACAATCCTCCGTCCTCTCCCACCCCTGGAAGGACAAATACTTGCTGATTAGATTGATCTTCTCATAGACTGAAAGCAGGACTGAAAAACACGCTTAGTCTGAATTCCTCCAAACCCTGAGTAACCCGTGTGTTACACACATGACAACACACAAGGAGAATATAAATTAAATATTCTGCGTTGGCAAAAAGTTCTGGACTCGGGCTTAGATTCTGCCAGTGCCCGAAACATTTGCAGCATTCACAGATTCATCATAACCTGACCTTTCAAAAAAAGGAGCAGTCTAGGGGTGTTCTTCCTGCTTGTGATTATGAAATTCTTTTAAATATTTACTATTTAATGCAACACAGCAACAGATTTAAATATATAGCTGAGTTCTTCCTAGAGAATGAATTAGGGATCAGATATTGAGTATTTTGCAGGATAATTAAGATTCATGTGATAGAAAGGAATTTGATGTTCTTGTTCAGAATGATCTCAACTAAAATCACTTGATTTCCTGGAAAAGATCAAGTTCTAAGAACCAACAGATATAACAGAATAAACACATACCCCACCCAGATTCCATCAAATTTTACAATTCTGAACTATACAAAACCCACAATAAAATACCACTTCAGCTCCTGAAAAATGAAGACCTCATGTCTGTTAAATTTCTGTGTTCCTGAGAGAACACAAAACTCAACACCAGCAGTGGGAGAAGGGAAAGAGGCACACAGGACATGGAGCAAAGCCTGGGACAGAGTTTGAAAGGGTTGCAGGCAGATCCTGGAAAGGTGGAACACATCCATAGGTAAATTGTCATTAAAAATCTGGAGAAGAACCTTGAGAGGAGCTGCAGTAACCCTGGCACAGCAGGATTTGGGGCGTTCTCAGCTGCCATTCTTGTGTGAGAAAGGGATAGAGAACAGATTCCTGTTCATGTCTTTTCAGCTGTGATGGCTCTAGGGTCTAAAAATCTGCTTTCTGTTAGGAAAAACTATAAAATGTTCAACAAAAGATGAAAAACATGTCTTTCACTGGCATAAAATCAGGAGGGTGTATTAAAAATTCCCTAGAAAGCAGAATGCAGAAAGAATAACTGCCACTGGCAGCAAACTCCATCTCTCAGCAAATACATGTGTTACAAATCTGACAAAGCAAACAAACATCACTCAAAGCCTTTCATGTGTGTACAAGCCAGGTTTAATTTTTTTTAACTTTAGGATTGGGCCTTACATTATACATAATTAGTGAAGTCCTTTCTTACCTCTATTTCCCACTTTAGTTCTTGAAATTTGGTGTCTATTGAATTCTGGTTTAGGGCTTTTCCTAAACCCAAGACGGAGAGTTTTGTTAACAGTGCAATAAAAATAACTTCATAGTGTTACAAGGAAACATTAAAGACTTTTGTGTGCTGCTCTTTCCCTTAAAAAAAAAAAAAATACAGACATTGTTTCTTTAAAAGGCTCCATCTGCAAATCCCATTAGATGTGCATATAAGGTTTCAGATGATTAATAGCTGCCTGCTTTGCTTTGGTTGGAGGGGCTGAGGGTATGTGTGTTAACCCCTCCCTCCCCTCGCTCACATTTCACTTCACAAACTTGTCACTGTCTCCCCAGCACGGTATTTAAAAAGTGTTTCACTCACAAGGAATCAACTCCTGGCAATCCCTGCCTAAATCTGCTTGCCCCAGTCAGGGCGATGAAGACGTTTAGAAGAGTCCCTAAAGTAGCAAACCCGCAACAGCAAAAAGCCCACAAGCAAACTGCTGTTTAGGGAGGAGATCCAGTCTGTAAAATTCGGAGGGGTTTGCCCCTGCTCCTCCTGTGCTCTCGAAGGCTGAGCTGTGCCCAGGCAGGCGAGGACAGGACTGGAAGCTGATGGATCCCAGCAGCAGCAGCTGCCTGCGCAGCCCGCTCTGGGGCTGTGCGAGGAGCTCCCGCGGCGACCTGAGCGCAGCTCCGGGGCTCGGCCCCTCCCCGGCAGCACCGTTCTCCTTCCAGCAAAAGCCCGAGTTTGCCTACTCGGATTTCTCGGCCTCCTGCCTGGTGACAGCTCCGCACAGCTTCCCGCAGGAGCCGCGGGCGCTGGCGGAGCAGCGCCCCTCGTTCCAGCAGCGCGAGTGGCACCCGGCAGCAGCCGAGGCCACGAGAGCGGCACGGCCAGCGCTGGCCTTGCCTCCGGGGCAGCCACAGCGCGGCCCGAGCCTCCTGAGCGGGGCAGCGCAGCGGCAGCAGCAGCAGGAGGCACCAGCAAAGCCGGCAAGTGACGCCGAGAAAAAGCCGTCCAAAAGGAAAAAGGAAAGCTCAGGTAGGTGGTGTGAAAATCAGGGTTGTGGCGGAGTACAGGAGAGGGAATGAGGACACCTGGTGAGGCTGGGAATTAAGGAAGCAAGCTGATGAGCAAAACATTTCATAATACTTGGCTGGGGAAACTTGGGACAGTAACAGCACTGTAAGTAACCGTCTTACTCCTACTCTGGTCTTTGCATTACACTCCTGCAGACCTTGGGTACTGAAGTAGGCGTTTTACTCACCAGCACAGTGCACATTTGCTGTAACTGAGCAGGAATCACATGGCATGTACACACAGAAGTGAAAGTCCTGGGATGTGGAGTTACACATCCACACCTGCCACTTGTCTGAGCACAGGAGGATGGCAGAGAGCAAAGACCCCTCACCCTGAGCTCCCTGTGGTAGCTGGAGATGCCATACTAGGAATTTGACATCTCAGTTTCTGGTAAGAAGTACAAGAGGCAAAGTGTTCCTTTAAGTACAAATTCTATTTGGCCTCAGTAAATGTTAAATATCTTAACCTCAAAACAACAGGCACTAAAAGTTTGCCCACCAGTACAATGTCCAACAATGCAGAAAATGTACACAGCTTTCATGGTGTCATCCTAGCTGCAAAACACAATCTTTCTACAGAGCAAAAATCAATAATTTCACAGTTACACAAACTCTAACTTGCTGATGTCTCAGATCCAAATATGTGACATATACATAAAATTGTTTTTTCTAAGGAAGCTGCTAAAATTTAAGATGCTGATGTGCATTCAAATGCCATAGCATTCATTTACAAGCTACAGAGTGCTTTTTCCCACAGCACTTCCACCACGTGGAGAATATTTTCCAGTAGCCCCATTTCACAGGCAGAGAATGCAGGGATAAAAATACTAAGTGATTGATTTCTAGGTTTTGCAGACATTTGTACAATTTAAGTTCTTTTATACTGAAAAAGCATGTTTAGGCAGAATTTTTCCACATGCAAAGTAGTTTATAAAAAAATAATAATTTAAAAGGTGAACAACACTTTCATTAAAACATAGCTAGTCACAGGTAAACAGCAGATTTTCCTTTCCTTTCCTTTCCTTTCCTTTCCTTTCCTTTCCTTTCCTTTCCTTTCCTTTCCTTTCCTTTCCTTTCCTTTCCTTTCCCTCTTTTCCCTTTCCTCTCTTTCCTCAACTTCTCTTCCCTGAACTTCCCTTGCTCTCCTTCCTCCTCTTTGCACTGGCAGTACAGTAGGAAAAACCTGCCCAAGATGATTTGTCCTCTCACACATTTGTCATTTCTCACATTCTGTTGTCAAAACTGCAGCAGCTGGGCCACATTTCCACTCCTGGAGTGTCACAAAACCTCGAGCTCTTGACACAGCCTGTGGCACACAGGGTGGGCGAGAGATTCCAAGCTGCACATGCTACTCCGTGCCCAGAAATACCCTTTGGGAATGATTCCCGTGTCTCGTGGAGGTGCAGAGTGGTGGGGCTGTGCCTCGTGCAGCAGGAGAGTCCTTCAGCACCGGGAGCTGCTTCAGCCCTGCACTGCCTGCAGGGGAGCACAGCCCGGGGAAGCCCCTGTGGCCAAGGCTCCAGGAGCTGGTGGCAAAGCTCCCAGCAAGAGATCCTCACTTCAAACCTTCAGCTCTCCCTCCAAAGCCACACCTGTGAGCCTCTGGGAAACCTGTGACAGTGTGGTTGTGCAGTAAGGGATGAGAGCAAGGGGGATTGGTAAACTGTGGGCAAAAACGTGGGGAGAAACTTCTGGAGTTTTGTTCCTGCACATTCCCCAGCTTTATTTGTGCATTTCTGAAGGAGTAAAAGCAGCTTGGAATCAACAAGAGCAATTCCCTGGGGATGGAAAGCAGCCCAGCTGCAGCTGTGACACACTGGTCCCTGTGTGCATTGCCAGAACCGAGAGCTGTGCTTGATTTCTCCATTTCTGATGGACAGAGACAAGGTCAGATCAGTCACAAAGCCCACAGTCACACCTCACAGTGACCAAAATGACACCCAGAAGATGAAGCTGCACATGGTGCTCATATTGTTACCATTTTGTTTATCATTTCTATGTAGAAATATTATGCTAGGACACTTAGAACTCCACTGCATCCTGGTTACACACAAAAATCAAGTAATTGATTCTCAGCATAACAAAAACCCTACTAGCATGTTTAGTTCAGGGAATCTAGCAAGAGGAGCAAGAGGGGAGAAAGAGTCAAGGAACTTGCAAAACTGACTCCCTGAAACACTGTCAATGAAAAAAATGCATTTTTCCTTGCATTTCTTGGAGGTTGTTTGAGCATTGACTTAAAAAAATAAATAAAAAGAGATGAAAGGAAAAAAGAAAAAGAAAAGAGAGACAGGATAAAAAAAAGAAAAAAGTTTGTGTTTGCTTTTTATCATAATTGGTACAGCATCACTTTGGCTATGGCTTGAAATTTGGCTTTGAAATACAACTCTTGACCACGTTGCTGAAATGTACACAAATAGCAAACAGGATTTTCAGGGCAGCACAATGGCGAGGATGATACTGAGGCCAGTCATGCACACAGATACCAGATCTGCTTGTAGTTTGCATTTAGCAATGACTGCAAAAAGGTAAAGAGCTGGAGTGTTCAAGGTGGTTCTGGGCCAGTGCAGCAAACAGTGTTTGTCTGCTTTTGCTGGTTTTACCAGCCCACATCCCCAGTGTTCCCAGAGCACACACCACAGCCCAGGGTGCTCAGAGTGACTTGTTCTTATGTCCTGCACCAAGGTGGCACCACACTCCTGCCATGCTGCACGCTGTGTGTGCTTGGCTGCCTGCTGCAGGGTAGGTCAGGGGAGGGTGAGAATATGTACATAAGGAATAAAAGTAAAAATGTGGGGAAGGAAACTCTTTGGATGCATTGGCAGCAAGGAGTGAGAGCTTCTTTCCCACTGTTCTGTGGCTGTGCAGACCCAGGCAATTCTCACAACACTCCCCATCCCCACTGAGCTGTCCCTCTGTCCCCTCAAAACCAAGGCTGGCAACACCAGCAAGGCAGGCTGAGGTCGAGGGGGCAGAATGCAAACCTCTCACAACTTGACTGAGCACTTCAGTGAGTGGTTTAGATGAGACCTCTGCAACTGCCCATGTTCACACTCACCAGCACGACCTCAAGTGACTCGAGTGTGCTTTCCTCCCAGAGAACCAGAGCTCAAGCAGCAGGGCAGAGGCCAGCAGCAAATCACGGAAGGAGAGGACAGCTTTCACCAAGGAGCAGCTACGGGAGCTGGAAGCTGAATTTGCCCACCATAACTACTTGACAAGGCTCAGGAGATATGAGATAGCTGTGAACCTGGACCTCACTGAAAGACAGGTACTTTCCAAGCCCTTGTCTCCCCTGCTCCTTCTTCCTCCTCCACAACTTTCCCTAATGCTAAAAACCAGACATGTTACTCGAGGGGCTGCTTTTGCAATGGTCAGAGGTATTTTAAAACAAAGCTTCCACATTCTTTCAAAAACACCTTCATTATGCATTTCTGTAAGTAGTTAATAAATTTAATTATGTTTCTCTAAAGTAAGGGTAGACTTGGCAATAATTGGTCTCTACTGAATCCTTGTTTACCACCATTCATTGGTGCATACTGGTGTACCATACATATGGAATATGGACATCACCTTAGACTGTGACTAACAGGAAATTATTAGAATTGAAATGTTTGGCACATGCATTCTTCCTGGGTCAGGTGGTATTTTGAGGTGTTAAGGAAAGACAAACATACAGAGTTTTGTAGAGAAAGGTATTTCTGTTCCCTCACTGCCATCTCAGTCCAGGTTTCCTTATCAAGGCTAAATGGACAGCAGAAGAATTGTGTAATTATGTGAGGCAAATTAAAATTCCTGAAGCATTAGATTGGATGGCCTAGATGTTAAAAATACATGAGAAGCACTGTGCCTTATTTGACATGAAGACAGATTCTGGGCAAAGCACTTGTAGTACCTTTGAGGGTTTCAGAGGAACATCTGTGTGGAGCATTTTAGAAAGAATTGTTCCAGCCTGTGTTAGAGAGATGGATTCATCAAACTTGTGAGGCTCTGCTCACCTTCTCTTCTAGAATTCCACAAATCACCTGCCCATTGATACACACACATCTGCATAACTCTGGCTCAGGCTGAGGCAACAAGTAACTCATTTCTTTTTATCACCCAGGTCAAAGTATGGTTTCAAAACAGAAGAATGAAGTGGAAACGTGTTAAAGGTGGGCAAGCAGTGCCCCCACACGAGCCTGACACAGAGGATGTGGACTCTGCTGCCTCCCCCAGCTCTGAGTAGTCCTTGCAGCACCAGGAGAGGAGAATGGAGAAGGTCCTTGACTGGAATGGGGCTGCAACTGCTTAGAACCAGCTACACAAAGAGATCACCCTGCCTGCCAGCCCTGCAGCCCACAGTCTCTAAAGGGTGCATGATGCTTGAGGTACAGAGGCAATTAAAGAGCACAGAGGGAAACAGCCAAAGCAGAGCATGGGTTTGATTTTTGTCTCTCAGGCTGCCTTACTGCCACAGATGAGTCTACAGAAGAACACAACAAACACTGAATATAAAACAGGAGTGGTGCTGTCGAGGCTCAAACATGCAGAAACTACAGACTGTTGGTCAGCAAGTGATAATGCAGCTGTATCCTCATCCAGTCTTCCCCTGGTCACACCTATTCAGTCTGCACTGGGACTTGACAATGCACATTTTCCTTGTGCCCTACTTTGAGAGAAATAAATACTTTGATAGTCACTGACTTTTCTTGCAAAATGAGTTGAAAACCTGTATAAATAGGCAATAAGATTACAAAATAAAATGTGAGACTAAAAATCCCTATACACAGGTCTGCTCACCAGTTTCAGGAGAGTTGGCTTTCACACTGACAGTCCAAGAACATCAGTGCCTTGTTGATGGCAGCAATTTGCAGAGGGAGATTTCTTCCAAGCTTGCTGTAAATCCTGAAATTAAATTGCTAGATCTCAGTTTCAAATATTTTTTCAAAGCAGTCATTACCAAATGTCCCAGCAGGCACAGCAGAAATTGAACTCCCAACACAACAGCTAAAATATCACTATTTTGGTGTCAAGCTTTCCAATAAACTGCCACAGCACCACCTTAAGTATTCCTAAGAATACTTAAGAACACTTCCACTTTAAATTATCCCCACTTTCAACTGAAACTTGTAGTGTATCAAATTATGATGATTTAGAAAAGCACAGTGCCTGCTCCCATTTCTTGTATCTTTTTGTTTCATGTACTAATGCAATTCTTAAGCAGAATTTTACACTAGTGTACCACATTATGGCTATTGAGAATGCTGAAACTTTGGTTGAAATATTTCAGAGGTAACCATTATTTGCAGCTACAGCATCCTGCCTTCCTTTCTCCTTCCTCTGAGACACTGCTGTGATTGCATGTGAACTGTAGATATGCTGGGTACAAATTTGTATATCTGGATTATATGTTTATAAAGCTGTTAGTGGTAATTACATTTGTAAAAGATCTCAAAATAGATAAATATTGACTTTTTTTTTTTAACAGAGGTGCTGTATTCTTTTCAAAGAGCTGATTACTAAAAAAAACATACATTACATTCCTAAGCAGCATTCCATCCATCACATTTTCACACTCTGATTGACAGATGAAAAAATCAATAGTTCAGAGTATATATTTGTACAAAGCCAATTGAAAAGAATAACTATTTTTAAAAAGAAATTATTTAAAACTAAAGAAACTTGAGCAGTGTGAGGAAGTGAGTTAGGTTACTGTCTGGTTTCTCATACTGCTCTGTTTGCATTACCCACTTTATCCAAACACAGTTCCCAAAACAAAATGCCAACACTCCTCTCATCCTGAAAAAAGCCCTGAGAAAACAACATCAGGGATGTGTCACACAGGGCCTCTCCACAAGTGATGCAATCACAGCAGGGATGCAAACCCCATGTAAATGCTGTGAATACAATAATTAGGTGTAATATTTAGGGGTGTGCATGTTCTCTCTCTGAGCTTGACCTTCCCCTGCCCCCTCAGATCTTCATGGTAAGGAAGAACTGCCCTCAGCTTCCTGCTGGGCCCAGGTGTGTGCATGGGAGGTGGGACAGGGAGGGAGTCGTGGTCAGATCCCAGCTGCTTCAGCAGAGATGGGGTGGGCAATGACAGACCAGTTTTATTTTGGTTAAAAATAAAGTGTTAAAAGTGTTAAAAACAGGTTAACCACCTCACTACTCAGGTGACAGAAAACTACTTGTTTAAAACCTGCCTGTGCACAGAGGAGAAGAAGCCACAGTTTGCAGTGTTTTAAGGACAAAAAATGTCTTTGGTTCTACTTCTTAAACCTTGGTGCTTTCTGATTCGACTTGTGACGAAACTGAGCTCTTGGCAAAGACTCAGGATCTGTGCTGTGTGAAGAGCTCTGCTGCTCAGATATCCTACCCTCTTCTCCTGGGGCACAAATCACCAAGGAGTAGGAGTTCTTTTTTATTCATATCCTTCTAACACTGTCCATCACCTCCTCCCCAGGTCTGCAACCTGCAAACTTTCTAACCTGCTGTATTGGCAGAAGCAGCTAATTTGAGATGAAAACTTCTGGGCTCTTGGCTGCTAACACAAACCAAAATCAGTTCCTCACCCAGAGGAGAGGCTGATAAATCTTCCCTTTCAAGGAAGCTGTCAATGGTAGCATATTGAATCCTAATTTACTTAAAAACAAATCAATGGGATCTCAGTCTGTACCCATAATTACAGCTCTTAAATTCTGCTCTGAATTTTGAGAAATAACCTATGAGTCACCTGTGAGATCTTCTTGTGCTTAGGCAGTTTCTTCATGAAACCATCTGCTCACTCTCTGAGATTTTAGTGTTTTGAGAAGGAACATTTCCCTCCTGACATCAAAGCCTTTGACCTCTGAACCTCTGGTGCCAAGAACCTTTCAGGGAAGGCCTGTTGTCTGGCAGCAAAGTCTTTGACCTGCAATTCTTCCTCCCAGAAATACACACCAGGCTGGTTTCTCCTCACAGAAAGGAGGGAAGCTACCTGGGGATGTTGGGCAATGTTTTCCATGCCTTATTCCCAATAAATAATCTGAGCACACCATCACCCCATGGCGTCAGAGGAGTCTGGCAGGAACTCCCCAGGAAGCACAGGCAGGCAGAGCAGTGAGACTCTGCCAGGGCAAACAGCCCTGGAATGGGATATCTCTATAAACACAGAAATATGTGCTGTAGCCCTTTCTATCTGTGCTGCCTCTTGCAAACAGAGCAGGAGAAGTGCTTTCCTTAGAGTCTGAGACTTGATGGACTCTTATCTGTCCAGCCAGATGCCAAGAGAGCCCTGATTTGTTTTACAGGTTCTGTGTCCTATGACTCCTCTGCTGTTAGTGCTCAGTCAAAATATAGAAATATAGAATTAAAAGTGGATGGAAGTGTAAAACTGTTGGGATGTTTGTGGTGAGAATTGAAAGGCAGAAACAATCCTTTTTTTGGGTGTCTTTCCAATCATCAACTGAGCTGAGCAGTGCTGGGCTGACACCTGGGTGTTATATGTGGAATACTCCACAGGTGGCCTGAATTAATTTGTCCTCCATGCCATTCTACAGCTTTAACTACAGATTTTTCCAGTCAATTGAGCTACTTAAACTCCAAAGATAACCCAAGGCCAGTCCAATGCTGCCTTGATCCAGGGATGGGGCATTCACAACTTGTCTGGGCACCCTGTGCCAGGGCCTCCCCACCCTCACAGTAAAAGATTCCAGAGACATGCTGTGAATAAACAACCAAACCTTCCAGCCCACATTGTCTGGAAAACAAGAGAGCCCTTCTAGCAAACCTTTCACAGCCAGGATTTTGACTGGGACATATTCTACACAAGCAAAGCTTACAAATCCTACTTCCTGCAGAATTTCCTAGGCATGGAAAGGAGCACATACAACAAATCAGGGCATTCTACAGAACACACAATTTTTCAATTACCCCATTTTCTTCCCCCACCTCTAGCAGTGCTCATATTAAGTTTCATCAGCCACTATCTCATATTTTGGATAATTCCCTTCCCTTGAGGAAGGTGCAGAGCCCCTTCCAGAAGCTTGTCTGCAATAGGTGCTGGGCTCAGGGCATTGATGCTCAGAGCTCTCCTAGGCTGATAGACAGGAAATCCCCTCTCCTTCAGTGATTACAGCACAAGGGCTTTGTCTGACTGCAACTTGCCCGGTGTGGCTGTAAAATAACCTCAGGCTCTTGCCTTTCAGGCTGTGAATTACGATGGGGCAGCTCCCCCTGAGCTCTGGGTGCAGGTGTGAGCTCCTGTCCCACCCTCCCCACACACAATGCCACATTGTTCTCCTTTCTGCACCAAGGGAGCGTTGCTGCAGCACCAGACTCTTACACACTGTTCCCCTCCCCTGCAGCAGAACTGGTGGTTATTCTCTAACCCTTAGACAGGGATAAGCAGCCGTTGTCTGGAAGCTCCTTTGGGAACAGATTGCAGAAGAGATAATGGGAGTGAGTAACAGGGAGGATGGTGACTTCACACCACAGGCTCTCCTTCCTTATTAAACATTTTCCATGCTGTATATCCCTGGCTTCGCAGCAGGAAACAGACACGTGAATTGACATGCCTTTAGTTTTGAGTTCAGGGAGATTTATGATGGCCCACGCTCATACCCCAGGGGAATTTGTCACCCAGAATGCCACGTGTGGAGTATTTCCTACACCCAGGTGAGTGTCAGCCCAGCAGAGCTCCAGCTCAGTTGATGATTGGAAAGACACCCAAAAAAGAGATTGTTTCTGCCTTTCAATGCTCACCACAAACATCCTAACTAAGTAGTTTTATACTTCCATCTACTTTTAATTCTGTATTTTGACCCTTTTCTGTATATCTACATTTCAACACTTTCCATCCTCTATTTCTCTCATGAGAGATGATCAAGAAAAGTCATATAACTCTTGAGAATCCCTGCAACCTCTGATTCAGAAAAAGAAAAATCTAACAGATCTATTTTAATTGCTCCATCCACTTTTCTAGCTGAGGAGGACAGACTCCAGTGTATCTAACAAATCTGGACAGGAAGGAATTTTCCAGTGAATAGAAGCACAACTCTCCAGAATAATTATCCACAGTTGTTTCTGTCTGAAGCTAATTGAAAAGGAGATTCTGGAGGAAAATATAGCTCAAGAAGCCAATCTTCATTCAAGTGTACAAACACTCAGTTCTGTGATTATACCTAGAAATGGCAGAGCATAAAATGAGGCCTCTTATTTAAAAGTCCTGGCAGCATGGACTTGTGTCAGACTTGCTGTCTTCCAGTCACCTGTATTTAGCTGGACTGAGTTATAAACTTCTTTAAAGCACCTCAGCAAAAAAAAATAAATCTATTAAAAAGAGAACAAAATAATGAGGTGAGAAATTGTCTGTCTCAGGAAAACCTTTTGGGCACATCTCTCACTGGTTTATTTGCAGTAGAAAATAGGCACAACTGGAGTAGATTTCACATTACAAGACTTCAGGGTTCTTGTCTGCACTGAAGACATGTTTACACTGCTGGGTTCCAGTATGAATCTGGTTTATATCCTGCCAGTGCTCAGGATCCTTCACACACTCTAGGCAGGAAGTCTTTAATGCATACACTGAGAAGACATTTTCAACTATTCAAACATTAAATAAATAAGCAGGAAAAAAAGCCATTCTACTGCAATAATTAAATTCTTCCTGTGCCTTTATAAGATTTCTGGAAAAAAAAAAAATACAAGCCTCCCAATCCTGGCAGAGCTGCTTTAAAAGCCCAAGAAAGCCATAAGAGAAAGAAACTCAGTGGAAAACCATCCCCTTGCATTTTGTAGCACCATGAGATATTATTTAAGACCAGAGCCCTGCAGTGTTTGGCTCAGAGCAGGCATTTTGTCATTTAAAACAGCAATTATCAAGAAGAAAACCAAAATGGCCACATGTATGTGGCCTCCTTCCCAAGCTGTGAAGTGAGGACCTGCCCAGTGCTGGAAGAGGGAGGGGGCTGAGACACCTGGGGTGATTGTCTGGTTCAATACTGATCTTCTTCAGGAGGTGGAGTACAGCCCACAGCATCTCACTGCTGATACATCACCCTATTGCTGATACATCATCTCACTGCTCTGACATCATCATCTCACTGCTCTGACAGCATCATCTCACTGCTCTCACAGCATCTCACTGCTCTGACATCATCTCACTGCTCTCAAAGCATCATCTCACTGCTCTGAGCATCTCACTGCTCTGAGCATCTCACTGCTCTGACAGCATCTCACTGCTCTGACACAGCATCTCACTGCTCTGACAGCATCATCTCACTGCTCTGACAGCATCTCACTGCTCTCAAAGCATCATCTCACTGCTCTCACAGCATCTCACTGCTCTGACATCATCTCACTGCTCTGACAGCATCATCCTTCCTTTTCTTTGTGCACTGGGAGAATTTCTCAGCCAGTAACACGATGAGAGAGCAGCTGGAGAGGAAACTGAGCCTGAAACTTTCTAGAATTTTCAGTGGACTCAGTAATGTTCTGAGTAATATGCCCTGACTTTTGGTCAGCCCTGAAGAAGTCAGGTGGCTGGGCCAAACTAAAAAATCTCTTCTAGTTGCAGTTGCTTTCACATCTTTTACATAGGAAAAATATAACTCATCATATGGAAAACAATGCAAGGGTAATAATGTTGGATTTGTAATCTGTGTCTGACCTCAAATACAGAACTGGGCTTCAATTTTCATTTTCCTTCACAGTTGCCAGGGCCAACTTGACTAGCATTATTTTTAAGAGAAAAATGATCTCTCTTTATACAGTCTTCTCTCTGCTGTAATTTCTTTGTGTCCCTGCCGGGATCAAGATGAGGTGAGGCCAAGAAAAAGGATGAGCTCATTGCATTTAATGGTATGAGGTTTCACAAATAAAAACTACATTACTCAACTGAGAAGTAGTCAGTGGTATAAAACAGGGTTAAAGGCAGGCAGTTTTAATTGGAAACAAAAATAATTAATTTCTCATGCTGGTTGTCATTAGAGAGCTGATCTGATTAGCCTTCCTTAGGGATGGAATTTTAGATTATTCACCATTATTGTATTGTTACTGCACTTTTACAATAACACTAAAGAACAAGATAAATGTTATTGATAAAACAACACAGTGAAAGCAGTGAATTATAGAAAAGTCATTTGGATTTTCCTGTTCAAATCCAAGGCCTGGAACAATGGGTTCAGCACTCTTTCCATGCCTTTTTGATTTCTAGCATCACATTGAGCTCAGAAAGGTCTTATCCCACTGAATCCTTCTTAGTGGTGCTGTTCAGAAGGCTCTCTCAGACCTGAGGAATTTATTGACCATCAGCTCGACAGCCAAAGCAGCCAGAGAGGCACAGTGTCCCCTACAGGTCCCTTTGCAATGTGCCACAGGGAGGTGAAGGAGCCCCAGGGAGGTGAAGGAGCCCCAGGGAGGTGAAGGAGCCCCAGGAGGGAAGGGCAGCTCGGGTGCCTGCAGTGCCCACGTGGCTCCTGATGTGTTTGACTGGGTGCCAGAGCTTGGCAAAAATCAGTTTGACATCCCAGGTGTCAAACACCACCTCATCTCTCATGGGAACAAAATATGGGTAAAACTTACAGCCACATCATTTTCATGTATCCCTGTGAAAATCCTCCACCTGTGCTGCCCACAATGCCACAGCTCCTCTCTGGAGAGCAGCAGGAGGACGTGATCCACTCTGTCTCCCTCGGTCTTCCTGCAGCAGGGCTGGATCAGAATCCCCTGTGGTGCTCCCAGTGGTGTCTGCTCCAGGGTCTCACTGACACAGAATGACCTAATTTGTTATGGCTGCTGAGAGCCCAGAGAAATTAAATCCAGGGGCTGCAGCTAATTGGGGTCAGGCTGAGATGATTTATGACCTGAGGAATGTACTCACTCTTTGCACTATCATACAAACAACGGTATCAGCTGGACTCAGCAGCCTTTGGAATCGAGTGGAAATGGGGATTTTCCAGAAAATGAGCAGTAGCAGAGGTGAGACCCAGGGGAGAAACAAGCTGGTGGGCAGATGAGGCTGGGTCTCAACACAGAGCCAGGTACCTCCAAGTCCTGATTTATTGTGGTTCAGAGGAGAGATGGAATAGGTCTGTGCCAAGGAAATTTCATCTGTCTGGAATCTGACAGGAAGGAAAAACCGTTTGAAGATCTGGGAGGAAGCTGGGAACCGTCCCAGTTGCAGCTGCCTGTGCTCACTCAGCCAGCCCCTGTCAGGCTCACTGAAAGGAGTGGCAAATGCTTTTCCATCCAGCAGGAACCTGGAGTTTGGTCCCAAGTCAGTGGTTCTGACCCCAAACTGCAGGAGCCTTCAGCAGGTTCCCCCAAGCCTTCTGCAGGATATCATAAACTAACACCTTTCTTCTCTTTGTGGACTTCAAAAGGATTAGAGAAGAGTGACTCTATTTTCCAGTTCAAGGCATTTTATCACATTTCAGCAGTTAAGTAGAACATGAAAATAAAACTGTTCAATACTGGTTTTCTTTGGAAAAAAAAAATCCCAGGGTTTTTCTTCCCTAATTAGGACCCTGCTTCTTCATTTTTCCTAACTTTGTGTCCTGTTTTTGATTCCACAAGATGCAGCCATTCTTGTGCCCAGTGAAACCAGGGACTGACAGAGAGTTTTTAAGTAGAAAAATCATCTCTATTCTCCTAATGTCTACCAAAATAGGCAGAGAAAGAAAAATTGTTGCAATCCCAGGAGTGGTGGTTATAAAACCCCTCTCCATGGCTTTCTGTGCTTCTCCTGAACACAGCTTTGCTCACACACCTTGACCCACCAGCTCAGTGAAAGTCCAGCCACCCTTCCCCTCCCAGCTCCCTGAGAGTGTCTGCATCCCACAGAGCTTGGAGCTCCAAACATGAAAAGCTTTTTTTGGGGAAAAAGTGGCCACTACAGAAGGCTGCAAAATGCTGCCCAAGGGGCACAAAAAAGTGTTCAGCATCCTGGGGGCAGGGGCTGAGAGAGCCCCAGAGCCCGGGCTGAGCCATCCCCTGCCCTCCGTGCAGCTGGGAGCGCCAGGGATGTGTCTGTGCCCTCGGGGCTCCGCGGGCTCGCTCTGCTCCGAGCCTGGCACACGGGGGCGTTTGGCACTTGGCATTTGGCATTTGGCATTTGGCACTTGGCACTTGGCACTTGGCATTTGGCACTTGGCACTTGGCATTTGGCATTTGGTATTTGGCACTTGGCACTTGGCACTTGGCATTTGGCGCTTGGCGCTTGGCGCTTGGCACTTGGCACTTGGCATTTGGCATTTGGCATTTGGCACTTGGCATTTGGCATTTGGCATTTGGCATTTGGCACTTGGCATTTGGCACTTGGCACTTGGCATTTGGCACTTGGCAGAGCCCCGGGCTGCCCGCAGCGACCCCCGGGCGGCTGCAATAACTCGGGTGTTTTCCCAGCCGCGCTCCCCCGGTGCGTCCCGGGGAGCTGCGGGGTGTTCGGGCCTCTTCAATCGCTTCTTTCTCCGCTGGAGTAAACGCGAGGAGCCTCAGGGGGTTGTCTTTGCTGGTGAGGCTCTGCTGTGAGCGGGGTTTGCTGCGAGAGGTGCCCTCGCTGTTGGAGAGAGAAGCTCTTGCTCTGCAAGGAGGGAAAGATGAGCTGGGTACAGAAAGATGGGGCTGGGTACAGAATGCCAAAAAGGACTGAGGAATGGTGCAGAGAGCTGCTCTCCGTCCCTGCCGAGAGCGAGCACCGCCCGAACTGGGCACCCTGAGCTCCACGTGTGTTACCTTGAAAAGGGGAATGGTGCAGAGCAAGCTCAGAGCAGCCCCGGGCTCTGCTGGGCTCCGCCTCTGGGCAGCTTCCAGAGGGGGCTCCTGGGGAGAGAAGTGCTCCGAAAAAGAGAAAATTGCTGCAATAAGACGAGCAGACAGCAGAGCTCCCTGAGAAGCCGCTGACCAATACATTCCAGTTCACACTGAGAACTCTGACAAGCAGGACTAAGTGGGAGGTGCTTTAGAATATTGCCTGACTTGGTTGGGAAATTCGTGTTTGTTTTTCTTTCTTGCGAGCAAGCCCTGCAACTCTTACAAGCTGACAATTATTACAAGGAAAAATAAAGGCTTATTTCAAAAATCTGGATTATTATTTTTACTCCAGGCTACTAAGAAAGAAAACTTTCAACTGAGTTCAGAGCTAGGGGACTTCTGCACTGTTGCTGCCCTGGCAAAGACAAAAGGAAGTGTGGGATGGAGATGGGGGACAGAGGTGCAGGAGAGTCTGTGGCTGCAGCTGGGGGTGCTGGGATGGGGCTGATCCTCTGCAGCTGCTGCTCAGGAGCCTCATCATCCTCACACTGCAGGCAGGGCACCTGCCAGGTAAAGAACCAGTGTAAAAGAACGAGTTTTTACTGATATTTACAGTCTTTACNCTTCCCTAATTAGGACCCTGCTTCTTCATTTTTCCTAACTTTGTGTCCTGTTTTTGATTCCACAAGATGCAGCCATTCTTGTGCCCAGTGAAACCAGGGACTGACAGAGAGTTTTTAAGTAGAAAAATCATCTCTATTCTCCTAATGTCTACCAAAATAGGCAGAGAAAGAAAAATTGTTGCAATCCCAGGAGTGGTGGTTATAAAACCCCTCTCCATGGCTTTCTGTGCTTCTCCTGAACACAGCTTTGCTCACACACCTTGACCCACCAGCTCAGTGAAAGTCCAGCCACCCTTCACCTCCCAGCTCCCTGAGAGTGTCTGCATCCCACAGAGCTTGGAGCTCCAAACATGAAAAGCTTTTTTTGGGGAAAAAGTGGCCACTACAGAAGGCTGCAAAATGCTGCCCAAGGGGCACAAAAAAGTGTTCAGCATCCTGGGGGCAGGGGCTGAGAGAGCCCCAGAGCCCGGGCTGAGCCATCCCCTGCCCTCCGTGCAGCTGGGAGCGCCAGGGATGTGTCTGTGCCCTCGGGGCTCCGCGGGCTCGCTCTGCTCCGAGCCTGGCACACGGGGGCGTTTGGCACTTGGCATTTGGCATTTGGCATTTGGCACTTGGCACTTGGCATTTGGCATTTGGCATTTGGCATTTGGCACTTGGCATTTGGCATTTGG
>VZRX01020533.1:51084-80107 GCA_013398075.1 Notiomystis cincta
CCCGTCCCCGCCCCCGCCCCGCCCCGCTCCTGCCCCGCTCCTGCCCCGCTCCTGCCCCGCTCCTGCCCCGTCCCTGCCCCGCTCCGCTCAGCCCCGGCGCCTTCCCCGCAGAGCTGTTCCAGGACCTGAGGCAGCTGCAGGAGACCTGGCTGACCGAAGGTAGGATCCTCCCCGCACCTTTGCTTGCAGTTGTTTGCCTGTTTTGTCGCGCTCCTCCGCCGTGTTTGCCCGGCTCCAAACAAAAGTGGCTTTTTCAGACTTGCCAACCTCTGGCTTGTGTAAATTGAGGCGCTGAATGACATTTTTGTGCCGGGCATTTGCTTATGAATGGGCTTGGCTGCTGGCCCACTTCGCTGGGAACAATTTTCGCCTCAGGCTGTTTGTAACTGGTTCGATTTTATGCTAATTTGTCACTTTGTTGGTTGCCAGGACGTTGATATTTTCTTAAACAATAAAGTAGTCTTTTAATTTGAGGAACAAAATGCCTTTTTTTTTTTTCTTTTCTTTTTTTTAGTATAATACTTTGTGAGGATCTTCCTGGAATTTACACACTTTTCAGTTCGGTGTCTCAATTGTTTTGACTTTGAACTTCAAGGAAAACTTGGAATGCCGGGGAGTCACATTAATTCCAAGTGAAACTAGTTTTAAACATGGCTCTAATTCCAGTACTAGAGACGATCTATTTCCTAGAAAATTCAGAACACATCCTCGAGTACAGACTCTTGATAAATACAGAAATACTTCTGGTGATCGAGGTACATATTTTGCAATAATGATGTAAAAATAGGCGTGGCATCTTGAGCGGGGTTATTTCCTCTAATTTTACCACAAGTGAAGGACAATCTTGTCAAACAATTCTTTTTTTAAGCCTTCAAAAAGGTATTTGCCAAATAAATAAATGTTCATTTCAGACAGAACTGAAAGGTGACAATGTTCAGGCAGTGCTCCAGGAGTGTGAGGATTGTAGGGATACAATTGGAATTACCTGGAGGCTGCCTCGATATTGAAACATTCCTGTAACTTCGAGCAGGAAAATGGGAGTTAATCCCAGCCCTGGCACCTGCTCGAGGCTGAATTCTTTTAAATCTTAGAAGAGCTCGAGCTGCCAATAAGTTTGTGTCAGAAGTGATTTTTGGTAGACTTTCAATGTTAGATTTCCTCAGGTTTGATGATATTTTTAGCTCAGCAATCTAAAGGATTTGCATGGAATCTCCCACAATATATTTGTAATTAATTTTGTAAGTCCCTGTGGTGAAGGGAAGGTCCCACGTGGGCTCAGAGCAGAGCAAGGGGTGCTCTGCTTCTACCCAGGGTTAGGAAATGATCATGCAAACCCCCTTGGTTTTGGAATATAGGCAGGGATTTTTATTCATTTATTTTGCATAGCTCATAGCAACCAATCAGACTCCCAGTGAGAAATTCAAGATGTGTTTTAATATTCTAGTTTACAGTTTTAGACCTCATATTGGGGAACTGGTTTCTCCCATTGTTATTCCTATTTCCAGACTTGTAAAAAGAAAAATGAAAAGCAAACCATCTTTTGGGTTTTTTTTCTATTCACCAGTGTGGCAGAATATTTTCCTGAATGGTGAAAATATTTTTTACTGATGTCCTGTGTGTGTCTCCATGTCAACAAATGTTGAGATGAAGGCATCAGAACACTGAGGAGTAGAACACTGAGGAGAACCTTCCTAAACAATGCAGAAGGAAAAGTGAAAACATGAAATATGTTATTGCTTCTTTTCCCCCATCACATTTAATTTTAAAAATTGTATTTATTTATTTACTTCTCTAAATACTTTTTAAATAAAAGAGAAACAAACCTAGGAGGGAAGCAAACTAAAATATAAAGCATATATAAATATAGAACTAAAAAATAAAGCATCAGCCAAAAATGTGAATGAATTTAAACCACATACACATCTGTATATATGTGTTTATGTGTGATTTCAGTCATGGGTATATCTCTGTTATTTGTTTTTAATAGTGTCAATTAACACTTGATTTCTCATTTTGAGAGTCAAAGAATTATTCTGTGTATTGATGGCTTTTAAAAGAAGCACATCCTGTAAAATCCTGGGCCTGGTTACAAAAAGCCCAGGTTCCCTCTGCTGTTTTTACCAGGTCTGCTCCCCTTGGGGGTGAATCTGCTAACTGCATGGAATTAATCTCATTTAAATAATTTAAATCATTTAAATCATTTAAAGGAGGGAATTAGCATTCAGAGAAACAACAACAAAAAATCTTCCCCGGGGGAAAGTGGCTCAGGCAGGTCCCTGTGGGGGCTGCCAGGAGCAGATTCACATCTGCAGGAAATTCCCATTTCCTTTGGCAGAAAGTTTCAGTTCCAGGGCTGGGGGTCAGGGTTGGTGGCTGCACTTGGGGCGGTGGAACGAGGGCAGAGCTGGGCTTTGGGGTCTGGGCAGCTCTCCCAGCTCTCCCCAGCCTGGCTGCTGCTCTGGGGAGAACAAGAATCTCTTTAGCAACTCACTGAAGTGGGCAGTGAGTATAAACTGAAATTCTCTCCTGGCAAGTGTCTCTTTAGCCCTGCTGTAGCCCTGTGCCAACATCCCTGCCCAGCAGTGGCCTGGCTGCTCTCACCCCAGCCCTGCCCTTCATTTCTCTCCTCTTCTCTGGCCTCTTGCTGTCAGTTTTTGATTCTCTCTGTGACATCACCAGTGATGCCCTGGAGAGCTCCAGGCTCTGAAGTCCAAACTCTTCTCATGCAATATGATCCTTGTGATTTCTTTTGTTTCCATGTTGCTTTTTAAAGGTAATTCATGGAATGAATTTTCCAGATGGTTTTTTTTTCCTCAGTCTCCCATCTTTTATTGTTTATATTTCCAGTTTGTTGTCATAGGGGTTATTTAAAAGAACAGAGATTGCAGAGTGAAGGGTTTGGCCAGTTCCATACCAACTCAGCACAGTGTGACTCCCTGAGGTTTATTTTTGGCATGTCCAGTCCAGCTTAGTCTCAGGTGACTGAGATTACTGGGCTTCCATTCTTTATATCCCTTAATTTTGACTGCACCACCTCTGTTTTGGAGCTGAGAGAGTTCAATCTGTTGTCCACTCTGCAATAACAAAACCTGTAGGTTTGTCTGTTATGTGCCAGCAGCAGCATTTCTCCCAGCAGCACTGACAGACTTGATGAAATAACAACAATCTGCTGCAAGCTCTCCCTTCCCTGCAGTAAAAGGGATGTAAAAATTGTTAGAAGTAGTAAAATATGGGTAAGATTCTCCCCAGGATTTCTCCCAGGGCACACATGAGTTCATTGATCCCAAAGGAAGCTCTCCTTAGTCACTGAAATCATCCCAGCAGAAAGCTCAGGTCTCTCCTGCATGGATTTATTTCTGCCTTGCTGTTAATTATTCTGCACAAAGTGCCAAAACTAACTGCTCCCTCTCTCCTGACAGCTCAGGTTCCAGACAATGATGAGCAATTTGTGCCTGACTTCCATTCAGAAAACTGTGAGTAGCATGGGGATGATCACCTCTCCTGGGGAAGGACAAATCCAAATTTTGGTGCCTTTCCCTGCCCTGCCCCAGGCAGTTCCCTCCCCCTAAAATGAAATTAAACACTTTTACTGGTTGCTCTTGTTTACCTCCCTTCCCAGGGCTGGCCCTGCAGCACAGCTTGGTCTCTGTATCTCATTTCTGTCTCTCTTTGACCCAGAACTGAGGAGAGGGATGGTCCCAGGTTTCACTCTGGATTCATGAGTCACATGTAATGTGCAGCCTGTTCCAGCTGTTAGGGGCTGGAAAGCACAGGCTGCTCCAAACAAACACATCCAGCTCCCTGAAATTTCCATGGAGTTCAGTGCACTGGAGAGAGCAATTTTCTCCCCTGAGACCCTGCTGGCCCATCAGCATTTTCAGATGGGTTGTAAACAGCCATACACTGGGAATTGCTCCTGCAGGGCAATGGCTGCACCAGGCACAAAGATTCTTTTCTCCTCTGGCCCTTCCTTGGGCCTGGGCTGTTTGCACAGATGCAGGAGTGTCACCCTTGGAGTGCTGAGTCCACCCCAGGTGTGTGGAGAGCCCTGGGTCCCGGTTTGGGCAGTGCCCAGAGCTGTTTGTGGGTGGGTTTTTAATTCTGCTCCCACTCACAGCAGCCACAGAAGGAGCCAGGGGAACCAGGTGGCTCCAAGGGGGCTTTTGTGGGGTAGGCTGAAACCAAAGGGAGTCAGGGTTTTCCTGGGGGAAGGGGCAGGTATCCCCCTCTTGGAGTGGAGGTGCTTACACCAGGAATGTCCTGTGCCATGGGGGGCAGCACAGCCCTTTTTTCTGGCCCTTTAGCTCCCTGCTTGCTTCTGAAGGGTCCCTTGTGGGAGGGAGAGCTGCATGTAGGGTTCAGGTCCCTCCTGGAATAAAGTCAGTACCAATGTGAGGTGCTGGTGGATCAGGATGTTGCTTCCCATCCCTAAAGCAGCCACAGTGCTGAACATCCCAGACCCTGAGCAGTGTCACAGGACTGAAAGAGGTGGGAGCAAGCTGCTGTTTAAAGACTGGAGCTGGCCTTACCAAAGATCTCAGCTTTGATCTGGAGGGCAGATCCCTCCCTGGTTTGAAAAAGTAGCCTCGACTTGTGACCTTTCAGGCTTTCCTTTCCTCCCCAAGTGTCAGTGACCCCCTGGCAGCAGCAGCAGAGCCCACAGGCAAAGGCAGAAGATGCTCAGCCCATCCTTCAGCCAGGACAAGCCTTTCTGAGGGGTTAGGAAGCAAGTTTTGTCCCCTGCTGGATTGAATAAAGCTCAAGAAGTAAACACCACATCTGCTTCCTGGTGCTGTAAACTGCAACCCACATTTGTTATTCAGGAAATTCTGACAAGCCCTGAAATAGCCCTCCTTGTCTGCATCAGGCTCCTGCCACAGACCAGAGCACTGAAAATGGAAGGAAACTTAAGAGGTTTATTTTTCCTGGACTGTCACTGGTATTTTGGATGAGCAGAGCAGTTCTGAGATTCCCCCAGTCCCACATTCAGGGATGCTGGGCTGTGAGCACAGCAGAGATTCAGCAAAGGGACACATTTGGAAATGCCTGAGAATCACAGCTGCCCATAAAGAAGAAAAATGCCAATTTGATCTTTCCTTTCTCTCCTGCAGTAGCTTTTCACAGTCCTCCTGCCAGGATTAAGAAGGAGCCCCAGAGCCCCTCAGAGCTGTGCTGCAGCCACGAGCAGCAGTTCCAGCACAGCAGCGAGCAGTGCCTTTATGCCAGGTAATGTGGCCCACACAGAGGGGGCACAGCAGCTCCTCTGAAATCCAGGGCTCTGTGTGGTCTGGCAGGGCAGGGTGTGACAGCAGCCTGGGGTGTCTGCTGGGCTCAGCTCAGCAGCTCTGCCCCCTCAGGGGCTGTCAGCTCTGGGCTGGCCTCTGTCACTGTCCCCTGTGCTGCTGCCCAGCCCTCCCCTCGCTCAGCAGCCTGCACACCCACCACACCTCTCCCCACTGCTTGCCAACATCTCTCCTGCTCCTGAGCCTGCTGCCTGCAGTGCCAGGCCCTTACCTGAGCTGTTGTGTGGCTTCTGCAGCACTGACACCCCCCAGCCTTCTGCCTGGAGGGTTGTTGCTGTCAGTCAGCATCAGAGGGGTGGCTGTTTGTCCATAAACTCCCAGTTCATGCTGGGAGTTCTGTGTGAGGTGGCTGCACACAGGGGCAGTGAGCACCTTCCCAGGGGCTGCCACAAGTCCCCCTTGGAGAGCTGAAATGCTGCACATCTCTGACTGTTGCAGTGCCTACGAGCAGCCCCGGGAGTGCCCCAGCCCAGGAGTGCTGGTACAGCCACTCCAGCAGTTCCCTCGGCAGGACAGGAGCTTCCTGAGCCCTGTGGGGCCACCCCACTGCACACCCAGCTGTGGATACCTCAGAGAGAGCAGGTGAGCTGCAGGGACTGCCCTCCTCGGTGAGAGGGGAGGGAGGGCTGCAGCATCCACGTGGAATTGATCCATGAACAGGATCCCCTCCCCTGGGACCCACCACTGCTCCCAGGGTGTGAAGCCCAGACCCCCAACCCTGTCAGATGGGCTGTGCAGCAGCTGCCCTTGGAAACCTCCTCCTCTGGGGTCCCTTCCTCACCCCAGGCAGTGCACTCACCCCCCTGAGTGAGCTCCTACAGCTCTGGTAACAGCCTGAGGAAGTTTCTGCCCCTCAGAGGGCCAAGGGAGCAGCTGTCTCACGTCCTCTCCCTCCTCAGCTCTGCCTATCAGCCACCTGTGGAGATGTGCCATTCCTTCCCACCCTCCCAGGGCATGGCCCAGGAAGATCCCAGTGCCTACCAGTGCCAGCTGCCCAAGCCCTGCCTGCAGTACCCTCACCAGGGCTTCAAAGAGGAGCACCACGACCCCCAGTATGAGCAAGCAAACCAGGCAGGCAGCAGCCAGCAGTACCCAGCAGCTGTGGTGGTCAAGCAGGAGCAGGTGGATTACCTGTACGACTCAGGTAGGCAGAACTGGCTCTTTCTGGCTGCAGGAACCAGGCCCCAGCAGGGTGAGCAGCTCCTGGTGAACATCCATCACTGCCGGTCTTTGAAGCAGAGCTAGCTCAGCATCAGGAGCATGTGTTGTCTGGGAAAGCAGCCCGGGCACCTGGCTGTGCAGCAGGGAACCAAAACACTTCTGTCTGTTCACTGAATCCAAGGCTGGGACACTCAGCATGTCCGGAGAAAAACTTCCTGGTAGAGAGTTGAAAGCTTTGGCAAGACAGGAGGTGGGTGGTGATGTTAAACCCATTCAAACTAGATTAAGGCATGGGGTTTTCCCCCCAGGGGAGTAAGTAGCCAATAGAGAGACTCTAAATTCATGATTAGCCCACTCACACCATCAGAAATGAAGAAAAGGGTGTTTCCAGTTTCACAGGAATTTTTGTCTTTGGGGGTATTTGTGAGCTGGAAGGTTGCAGAAAATAAGTGAGGTCAGCTTTGAAGAAATCATACTGAAAACAGCCTGGAAACAGCACAGAGAGGAAGGAATCAAACATGCTGGACTTTGTAGAGAAAAACTGTCTTGGATCCTTGAAGCAGAAGGCCCCTCTAAGGCAGAGGAAAGGAGCTCTGGCCCTTCCCAGTGAGCTGCTGGGTGTCCCTTGGAGGATCAGCTTCCACCTGCTGCCTCCCATAGAAACAAGGCCCAGAGAACAGATTTTGGGGGATGACAAGAGCAAAAAGTTTATAATGCCAAAAATGGCTCTCTAGATGCCAGATCCACCAGGTGATCCTCTTATTTTTCCACAAGGGATAAATCTTATTTTTCCAGCAGACCTGTCCAAAATCTCACCACCCTGAGATCACAAGATCCTCTTCCAGAGGGAATGTTACTTCTGGTTTCCTGGTCTTTTAATGGACAACTTGAATTGTTTCCTTTAGCAGAAATAAACACAAAAATAAAAAGCTCCTATGAGGGTATCACTGTGGTGATATTGATATTACACTTTCACTGGATCCTTCTGCTCAGAAAATGTGCAAACCCAGAAGAATGCTTTTTGTGAGAGTAGTTTATGATTGTAATAACACCCAGTCTGTCAGCTCAGAGTTCTCCTCCCTTAGCAGCAGCAAAATACCTGCTGGAAGCAGTGGCTACGCACAGGAGTGTGAGGGAAACACGAGGGGAACCTTTCCAAAGCTCCCAGGTACAGCTCCTGTTTCAGTTTTTGATTCAGAAAACACAAATTGCAGTGCACAGACAGCACTGTACACTACACACAGGATCATGAAAACACTTCTTGTGTTAAAAACTGCTTATTTTTAACAAAGGCTGTGTTTTTTTCTTTTATATTTTCTAAACTGTTTGTGAGAATGCCCCATCATGATGTGTAGACCTGAGACATCTGAGATGACATTTGTGAGAATCTGCAGAAATGTTCAGATGCTACTGCTCTCCATGTCCATCATCACAGAACCCCTGGAAATGCCTTCTTACCTGGGAAAACAGCAGGAAAATGTGTAGTTGTCTTTAACCAAGATGAGAGAGAGGTTCCAATTTAGCCAATTGTCCATGATTTGGTACAAAAGTGATGTGGAGGTGGCTGGCTGCCTATCCTGGCTACTCTGAAGGATGGTGTGTGATAGAGCAGGAAGTTTTTGTGGCACTAATTCATGATTGGAAGGGTAATGCAAACGAAGCTGTGGGTACCAGTCTGACTCTAATCCTTTAGGAGGGCCCTGAGAGGACATTGCTTAGACAGCTGCACTCCACCTTTGCAGAGCAAGATAATTCTTCCCCTGTGTTTTTTAAATAAATGACTTTGCTAATTGTTCTGTAGATGTTCCTGACTGTCCCTCCATGTACTTAAATGCTGAGAGTTACCCAAGCCACTCAAACACAGAAGAGACATTAGGTAAGAAATGCAGTGGCTGATTTCTTCCCCTGCACAGAATCACCCTCTGGCTCTCTGTGACTGCTGGCATTGCTCTCTCTTTCAGGCTGCAGCTATGACAAGCAGATGAGGTCCTTCACTGATGATGTCTGTGTTGTTCCAGAAAAATTTGAAGGTTGGGGAAAGAGTGGCTTGGAGTTTTGGTGTAAGACTGGGCTACTGATCATCTCAGCCAGCCACTTGGCTCGAGTCTGCAGTGTTCATTGCACTGTTCTTGCAGCTGTGCTCATGCCCAGCTTTTTGGTATTCCATTTTTTGAGCTTTCCCAGCAGCAGCCAGACCTCCTGGCCTGAGGAGCTGAACTGTGACAGAGATCAGCTCTTGCTCGTGAATTGGCCACTGTTAAATGTGACCTGAAATATTCCAGGGAAACATTTGTAAAACTGTGAGATGTGCTGGGTTTTGTTTGGTTTTTTTTCCTTTTCTCCTCAGTGGTTTTTGCACTGCTATCCTTAGAAATGCCCTGTTTGTTCTTGCCAGCAGGAGACATCAAGCAGGAGGCCGGGGGGCACCGGGAAGGGCCCCCGTACCAGAGACGGGGATCGCTGCAGCTCTGGCAGTTCCTTGTGGCTCTGCTGGACAACCCCACCAATTCCCACTTCATTGCCTGGACTGGCAGAGGAATGGAGTTCAAGCTCATTGAGCCAGAGGAGGTGAAACCATCGAGGTTCTCTGCAGGCCCCACTGTTTCTGGGGCTGCAAATTCTCAAGTGGCTTTTCCTCTGCCCTGGGAAGCTTCTGCCTACCAGTGGCACTGGCTAGACCCTGCAGCAAGCCAGGGTTTTAGGGGAGGTCACAACACCTGAGTGACACAAATATCAGGTTTAGGCTGCCTCTATATAAGTTTAGAACCTCAGCTATGCAGTGAGTCAAATTATCCATTGCCTTCATTTCCCTGGGTGCTTCATCCCAAGCTTGCAGTGACCTGTGCTGTCTTGTGGTGCTCCATGCTTGAGGCTGACATTGAGGTTTGGAGTTTTGAACCCTGCTGATTGCAGTGGAGGCAGATATGTCTTTATTTCAAAATGTCTTTAACTGAAGTGTCATTTCAAGTGCTGCCATGTTCCAAAAACACCAGTGATACCTGACAGTATCTGGGAGAGGTGTCCATAACATCTGTTCATTTCTTGTTCCCACTAGAGCTGCACTCAGCACTGTTCTTGCTACATACCAAGATTTACAGGCACCTGCAGTGCAGATGAGTTGTCTTGGTGGGTTGACATCAGTTTACAGCAGATTTCTGAGTCTGATGGACAAAAACTATGGAGGAGCAGGAAGGCACAGGTCTCTCCCAGTGTGTCCCTCATGCTTGGTCTCCTGATAAACATGGGACACTTGAAGATTAATTTAAGAGGATAAAGTAGCCCTTTAGCATCCTCAAGCTTTCAGAGTACTGATGAGTGAGGAGCAGTGCTGTAGTGGCCAGAATTTCCCTGTGGCACAGAGTGCTTGAGTTCTACCCATGTTAAAAAGCTGCTAAATTATTGTTGGGCTATTGAAATGTTTGTATGTGTCCCAGTACCATCCACCAAGAGAGAAGCAGCTGGACAATGTTCTTTTCTCTTGTGTCCACAGCCATTACCCAGCTTGGTGCTCTGTTCTGCAGGTGGCCAGGCTCTGGGGGATCCAGAAGAACCGTCCAGCCATGAACTATGACAAGCTGAGCCGATCACTTCGCTACTACTATGAGAAGGGCATCATGCAGAAGGTCAGTTTGCAAAGCAGGAGAAAAAATTGTGCTTTAAGTGATGATCCTCTTGTTTGAGACAGGAAATCCTACAGACAGAATGTCCTTGAGCCAGGCATCCCAAGCTTGCTCTCCCCAAAACTTCTCTTTGCCACAGTTAAATGCAGAAGCTGTGAAGGAGCTGGAGGTGGGCAACACATGAGAAATAAAACAAAGGGGGAATTACGGTTTCTTCCTTTTGTCAGGAGAGTTGGAATTTATGCAGCTTCAGGGAGATATAAGCAGTCCTGAGAGAGAAAGGCTGCCTGGAGCTCGCTGCTGCGTGCTGGGGAGGGTCTGTGGCACACGCAGAGGGAGCACTGGGTGTAAATGTCACGGTGCAGGCTGCTCAGGGGCTGCTCCTGCTCTGTCACCCGGAGGGTCAGCGGGAGCACCGCGGCTCCCAGCAGCCGTGCCAGGGGAGGGCAGGGCGGCAAGAGGAGGAATGCGCGGCTCGGGGCAGGCGATGCTTTCCGGAGCCTTTGCCGGCGCCGGGCCTGCGCTCAGGGCCGCTGTGCTGCCCGCAGGTGGCCGGGGAGCGCTACGTGTACAAGTTCGTGTGCGAGCCCGAGGCCCTGTTCTGCATGGCCCTCCCCGACAGCCAGCGGCCGGCGCTGCGGGCGGAGCTGGGCCGGCCCGGCGGCACCGGGGACTCCCTGCCCCCGGCACACCTGGAGCACACCGGGCCCTGCCTGCCGGACCTCGCGGGCTTCCCCGCGCAGCCCTGCGGCCAGGGCTGCCCCTTCTAGCGGAGCCGGGCCCTGCTCCTCGGGGCGCCACGGCTGCTGGGCCGGGCACACGATCCCCTCACAGCAGGCAGGGCCCTCCTGGTGGAACCCTCACTGCGCCAGGACAGGGCACGGTCTCAGCTCTGCAGACACCTCTGAGCAGCAGAGCCACGGCTCCAGCAGCAGATCAGGTAATTGGTGCCTCCAGATGTATCAAACACCCGTCACAACCCTCTCCTTGCACCGGGAGGGGATGCTCTCCCTGTCCCACCAGGGGTTTGTTTGTTCCATGTATGAGAATGTTCCAGTGCTGCTGCTGCCCCCATTCCTCCAGCACGTGTAGGAACCTCTGCAGGACCTGCCAGCTCTGGCCAGAGCAACTCGCCCTGGGAGGGCAGCTGAGCCTTCTTCCCAGGGGGGACAGGACTGTGGTCACACACTGTGTGCCTTCCTTGGAACACTCACCCTGTATGTGCATGCTCCTGCCTTCGCACTCCTGGCTCGTGCCAGGAGTTTGTGCTGTTTAATCACTCTGAGCAGGGTTGGTGGGGGCTCTGGCCAGGATTAGAGCAGTCCTGGAGTCCATGGCCCAAAGCCATTTATTGCAGAGGAGCTTGAGTGCATTGCTCTGGGGCACAGGTCAGAGGCAATGCCAAGTTCAGGGAGAGGGGCTGTGGGAGGCCTGAGACACCAGCTCAGTGTTGTGGCTTTTCCAAACTGGAAAACTTCTTCAACAAACACTCTCGGGATATTTGAAGAGCTGCCAGGCTCTTGGGTGTGCCCATCCTGGGCTTGGCTAGAGAATCATCTGAGACAGAACCTGGTGGAGGTGGGATTTAAAAAATGCTATACAAAGTAACCTAAACCATACATAGATCTTAATATAGGAATTAAGACAAACTCCACAGATATTTGCATGTTCGAGGGGAATTTGGATGTATGGAAAAGGCAGCTCTCTGCAGTCCAATGCAGCACATTCAACTTAACTAAACTGGCAGGTTTCCCACAACAGTAAACATTTTTTAATGGGCACCACATCCTCATTTAGAAGTGTTTCATTTCTCAGTTAGCAGCTGCACCACGTTCCCAGTTAGGCAAGGAGCACTACAGTGTGTCCACACAGGAAAACTGATTCCAGTGCTTCAGACTGATGTTTCAGCTGCTGAATACAGAGCATTGCCAATCCTGCCAGCATGGTAGCCTGTAGAGAAAATTCTGTATATTGACTGAAAGCCTGATTTCCCCTGATGACTCTCCCCTGCATGGGTAATGCCAACCCTCCCAGCCTCGTCCCTGACTGCAAGAGCCATGAAAGGCAGCACTCCCTGCCTGAGGAGAGCCAGATACTCAGAGCAGTCTGCTCTGCTGCTGCCTGTGCAGGCCCTGGGCACAGACTCAGTTCTGACAGTTCTGACCCTCCTCCCTTGCCCTGCACCCACCTGGCCAGCACAGTTCCTGTGCTGTCCCAGAAGTGAGGGTGAAGGGGAACCCTTCCTTTGGTATAAGCTGCCTTTACTATTTATGAGTGTAAAAATACTATAATTAATAAATTGGTCTATCTTTGACCAGTGCAACTTCACTGATTCCCTGACTGGTCCTCCTTTACCTTCTGGGCTTGCTTTGCACATCTCCTTGGCTCCAGCTCACAGCTTTGGGGAGCTGATCCAGAGGGATCAGGGATGCACATTTACTTCTGAATCTTGATGGAGTTCAAGAAAGGAGCACTTTGCTCCCTTGACATACAACCAGGCCTGAAAGATCCCAGCAAAATAAGTGACCTCCAGCTGCACTTGGTGTTTGGGGAACATCCATCCTGCCCCCAGTACACTGGCCCCTGAGCCAAGCTCCCCAGCTTTAATTATCTTTTTGCTGAATTTCAGCTCTGTCTCACCAGCAGCACTTCCTGGGTGCTTGCTGGCAAAGGGAGCTTGTGCCAGCCCTGAGCTGGGAGCAGGGCCAGGGCAGAGCAGGAGCACAGGACCCTGTCCCCTGCCCGGGCACAGCCACGTGTGGGGCTGCAGCCAGGGCAGGAGTGACCCCGAGGTAGAAAAGCCTTTTCACACTGTGCCTTCCTCAGGACAGCCAGGGACCTCCCTCCAAGGGAAACATTTCTGCCTTCTGGAGGCTGCAGCCTGTGGCAACGCTGTTTCTAAGGTCTGACAGCAGGAGCCTGCTCTTCCTTGGTATCTCCATCTGCAGGACTGCCCAAGGAACTTCACATTTATCCAGTATTCTTCTACCCCTCTGGCCAACAAACCTCCCTTCCAGAACAGAATTCAGGGAGCTAGTTCACACATTTCAATGACATTTTAGCTGCACGTTTCATTCAGGTTTCTCAAGTCAGGGTAGCAGATCAACAGCTGCAGAGCAGTTCCAGAAACCAGCAAGGTCTCCTCATTGAGGGCCAGTGACCTCCAAAGCTCAGAGACCCATAATAACCAGTTCAGAGGGCTGGGAGTCAATAAATGCACTCTGCATTTCCAGTTCAGCTAGACTGAGAGGCAGCTGGTGTGGGAGTAATAGACAAGAGTCATAAATTTCTCCTGCTAGTCCTGAAAATGAGCAGGAGCTTCCAGGAGGGAGATGAACAGCTCCCACACAGCTCCATAAAATATTCCCATGGAAGCTTCCAAAAGTCACAGACTAAGAAAGAACTTGTGCTTAGTCCTGATCATCTACATGCCTTCAACATCCCTCTAGGGCTGGTGACTCCTCCACTGCCCTGGGCTGCCTCTGCCCACACCTGACAACCCTTCCAATGAAGAACTTTTCCTCAGACCCAGTCAAAACCTCCTCTGGCACAACTTGAGGCCATTTCCTTGGTCCTACCACTGGTTGTGTGGGAGCAGAGGCCAAGCCCCACCTGGCTTTAACCTCTTCTCAGGTGCTTGTAGAGAGTGAGAAAGCCCCTCCTGAGCCCCCCCAGCTGCTCCAGACCCTTCTGAGAGAGAGTAAAATGGTTAAGGGCTTTCCCCATCATAGCAAACTGCAAGGAAGCAACTGCACCAAAGCCCAGACCCCTGCCCCCAGACCCCTGACAGAACTCGAGATAAAGATGGCACTACTGCCCAATTATCCCAGGTCTCAGGAGAAGTTAATGAGGCTGGGGGAGAAGAATGTATCCACAAGGAAAGCCAAACCCAGCAGCTGTGCTGGAGATCAGCCCTGGCTGGGTTCAGCCCAGACTCATTTGCTCTGCCCAGGTTTGCACATTCTCCCCCCCAGGCAAAGGGAGAGGAGAATCTTGGAGAGGGATTTCCAAACATCTGGCACAGAGGGGTGAACACCCATCCCTGCAGGCTACAAGCCAGGTAAGAAGCAGACCCTGCAGTCCTCCCTTCCAGAACCTGGCTCAGCTGTAAAACACCCTCCCCAACCCCAGGTCACATTCACAGGGGACATTCACATGAGCAGCATCTTAGAAGGGATCATAAATCATCACAGACCCCCAAAGTGCCCCAGACCGATTTCTGAAGACTGCAGAGGATCCACAAGAGCTGCAACAGTTCCAGTCTCTTGCAAAAGACAGTGTGGAACTGCAGGAAGGTGTGTGGGTGTTCCCTTCTCTACCTGCATGTTTATTAATCCACTGAACTCCACATTTTGTGGAACCCTCACCACAAAGAAGACCAGAAAAAGAGGATCAATGGGACACCACTGTATCCACAGGGGTGGTGAATATCTTTCTACTTAATCTCTCTGTCACTCTCATTCTCTCACTCCCCACTTTCTCCTTTTCCCATTTCTTTCTATCTTGCTCTATCTCATATTTACAGTTAAATAAAATCTGTACTTTGGACTTTAGCATGTGCATCTTAATTCAGGTAGAAGCATCTCTCTGACATCCTCCCCAGCTCTGGACACCTCAATGTCCTTTTTGGAGTGCAGGGCCCAGAGCTGGATGCAGGCTTTGAGTCGTGGCCTCAGCAGTGCCCAGCACAGAGCCACACCCCTTCTGGTCTAGCTGTAAACTCCTCAAGGCTTTGCTGTGCCTGCCTCCTTCAGAGAGAGCAGCTGCACAAACACATCACTGTGCATCCCAGGCTCTGCTCAGCGGGTTAATGACCATTCTCCTGGCCCCTGGAGCTCTCTGGAAAGTGTCAGGTGAGAAAGCAAAGCAGGAGAGAGGAAGGGGTCTCAGGGGAGTGCAGAAGCTGGGAGAGCTTGTGGCACCTCAGTTCTGGTTCAGCTTTGGCCTCATGGCACCTGTTTCTGTTTCCCTCAATTAGCTTTAAGCATGTTTTGGAGGCACTTCCATCCCTGTCCTTCTTCCTTTGACTGTCTTGAGTCCAAACTTACAAACTTGGTAATTCTCTTTAATTTTATGACAATATAACATGAGGGAAAGCTCAGGACATTTAACAACATCCCTGCTCACCTTTGTACAGATAGATATTTCCAATATAGCTACTTTTCAGTGTGAAACATTCTTCATATTCACTGTGTGAAACAACCAGTCAACCTAATTCTCTTCATTTCAACAATAATTTTAGGAAATGTCTCAGGTTTGGAAAAAAAATAAGGTTTCTGCAGCTATGGAGTCAAATAAGTTTCATCTGTTAGCAACAAAAAAAATATTTTACATATAGGTTGGGCATGACATAGCACACACTGGGCAGTCAACTTTTTTTTAGAACAAGAAACTTTTACACAATTTTTACAGACATTTTAGCTGTAAGAGCTCATTCTATTACAAAAACCCAACAGTTGTGATGGCACCAAACATTCTAAGTGACAATAAAGCACGTGTCCTATAGAAGGTCTAAACATCTGTAGACACTTACATTTCCAGATGGAACTGTGCTGCACAGGGGATGTGGTTATTACTGTCTGATAAACCCTTCAGCACCCAGGAGATGGGGATGAAGGGTAAGGCTTGCCGTCTGACCTGTGCCATTGTGCAAATATATTCTAGCTGGGTTTCAAGAATTTTTCCTGCCTTATCCCAAAGCCAGAGGTACTAAATATCTCACCAGAGATGGCTTAAATAAAAAACCAAATAATTACATTGAATGGGGAAATGCATAAACTTGGTAAAACAGAGAACAGGCTGCTCCCAAAAAGCAGTCCAAGAATGTAAAGTAGAAACAAATCCCTTTTACCAGCTTCTCTTTGTCTGGTCACTCAGAACCCAGTTGGGTTGGTGAACAACCAGTTTTAAATCACTGGTTTTTTGTGGTTTTCAGCTCAGCACCCAGACTTCTGAGTCTTAGATTTTGTCTCTTAAAAGGGAAATCACTAAAGTGCTCCACGCCCCCCTTCTGAGAGGCTGCAGCGGCCTGTGCACATCTGTGCCACAGCTGGAGTGCCCCTCGAGCTGCTGTTCTGCCCAGGCTGACTCCCTGATCGTGGCACAGGTGAGCTCCAGGGCAATGTCTGTCCCCCAGGACAGTGGCACCAGTGCAGAGGTCCCAGTCCCACAAAGACAGAGGCAGCAGAGGCCAGGAGGGGCCGAGCTCAGCGCCGCCGGAAGGCGCGCGATATCCTCCAGGCATTGGGCTCCTCGTAGCGGTTGTAGAGGGGCTCCAGCCTCTGCTGCTTCTTCTGCTTGCTCAGCTTGGTTGGGTCAGAGACCTTGAAGAAAGCTGGTGCAAACTCCACCAGCCAGCGAGGATCGATGGTTGTCACCTCCCGCATGTACTCCTTGGTGGTCAGCACCAGCTCGTGATACACCACCCTGCGGAAAGGGACAGCAACTCTGCAAACCCCAGTTTCAAACAGGACAACTCAGGGGCTGGAGCAGCTAAGCTTGCTCCTTTATTTCCTTCAGCATTAGGCTCCTTTTAAGCTCCAGAAGAACCATGCTGTCCCTATTTTCCCCCTCCTTCTACTCTTCAGCACAGAATTCCTTCATTCCATTTAAAACAATCCTCTCTCCCTCTTCAACATTCAGTGTTTTAAACTCACTTCCACAACAAAGAAACAAACAACTGCAAACTTCATGTCTGGCCTTGGCTCCAGAAGTCAGTCTCATCTCTGCACAGGCACTAAGTTTAGCAGCAGAAAGAGACCAGAGTAGACTTGAAACTTTTCTCACTCTGCTGATTGCTAAGGAATCAGCAGCCTCTGCTCAGATCTGTACTCCACACACACCACGACTTTCTCTGTTGCAAAGGCTGAAGAGAAACAGACAATCCCACGCTACTGCCTTCCTTACCATTCTGGCTGCCTGTTGAAGAGAGCACTGGAGGGGTGGATATAGACCACCTGCTGGTCAATGAGTGTCCGGTAACCTTCCTGGGGATCCTTCTTTGCTGCATTTCGGAAGAAGCCACTGCAAATGGCCTTCTGGACCCGAACTGTTGCCTTCCCACAGGACACCACGTCCAGCTTATGCCTGCCAGACAACAGGGAGAAAAAGGTTAGAGCTCTCCAGATTTGGATGCAGCTACCAGGATCAGTTTAGCAAATTTTCTTTAGGTATTCCAGTAAGGAAGCAAGTCAGTACCTGTCCTCCTTGACATGCTCACCTGTCCATAATGCCCAACATCTGCTTGCGAATGTCCTGTGCCCGCCGTAAGGATCGGGCCTGGATAAAGTTTTCATAGCACCAGGGATTGGAAAACTTATTATTCTTCCAGGAATTGTACACAGCCAGCAGGGTGAGGTGGTCACCTTCTGTTTGATGGAACTTGGCTTTCTTTTGATCAGCAAGTGCTTGTTTATCCTAACACATAAAACATACATCAATCAGGCATCTACATCGTAGAGGAACCCCTGGACAATACAGGCTCCTTGTCATTCACAGCATGATGTTTTAAACCTATCATGAAACAGCTGATACAAGATTAAGACAACACAAAATGTTTTGTTCAATTTCAGTCCCTATTTTTGAAAGACATCAAAGTAAATGGCTCATTTGTACTGCAGGAAGCACATGCACACACTGAACTAGCCAGTTTTCTCACTGCTCTAGAAAGAACTTCAGTTATCCATCAAGAAATGTGCTGAAGCAGTAGGTCTGAGCCTGGTGATCCACACACTCCCCACTTCTCCCATCTGCACATAAAAAAATATTAATCAAGTACTGCTTCTACACAGATCAAAAGGTAAGAAGTTATCAAGAAGTTAACAGACTACTGCAGAACTAATGGATCCAAGACAAACCTGATCTCACCACAGCAGAGTCTGCTGCTTAATGACTTAAAAGAAAGCAGCACGAGATAGAGGTGCCATGAAGAAAAACTCTCTGTGTCTCTGAAAATGCAAAGGCAGTCTGAACTCCAGAGCTGGGACTGACTTGTTTTAGGCTGTATGTGTTTATTGGGAAATGCAAGAATAAATTCAAGTCTTTTCACTTCAACCTTCCCATCTG
Organism: Notiomystis cincta; assembly: GCA_013398075.1. Classification (NCBI taxonomy): domain Eukaryota; kingdom Metazoa; phylum Chordata; class Aves; order Passeriformes; family Notiomystidae; genus Notiomystis; species Notiomystis cincta. The sequence continues at coordinate 69,233 of VZRX01020533.1, forward strand.
CAAAGAAACTACAGAAGCACAGCTGCAGGCCCTTAAATGCAAAGGAACATCTGAGAGGTAATGCACAAGCAAACAGTCTGACCCAAGCACAGGTTTCTTTTGGCAAATATGCTCACTCTTAACCCCTGAGGCACTCAGAGCAAACCCACCCAGGCTGTAACACTGCTGCCTCGTGGCTCAGTTCCTCACCTTTGGCCTGTAGAAGACGTTCTGCACAGACAGCATGGAGACTATGGTCAGCATTTCCTCACTGCACCCCAGGTGTACAGACATGATCAACATCTTACACAGCATAGGCTCCAAGGGGAATTCTGCCATCTGCAAGGAACATGTTTCAAGGCATTCCATGAAAAATCCTGAGTCTTCTCAGTGGAAAAGAAAGCAATGCCCTTTCTTGCATATTCATTTCCAAAAGAGCTGTGCTTGATCCAGGATAACTTTACTCAGCCTGAAGCAAATTATTTGTCTGTATTCACTACCACAAGAATATCCCAATACTTAAAGGAAGCTTTTAGACATTAATAAATGTAAACTTATGAATAAGGAGAAACACCAGCTGCTCCTTAACCAGCAGAAGGTGTGTAACTGTGTAAATGGAAAGCTACCAACAAAACACAAGAGAATAACAGCAAAAGGAAACCAACAATGCCTGCTACAACTGCTCCCCTGAATATTGGCAACCCAGGCAGTGGTAAGAGGTATTTTATTCTGCCTACCCTGCGCCCAAGTCGAGTGAGCAGTCCCTCATCATCCAGAGCTCCCAGGGTGTAGAGCTGCTCCATGGCAGTTATGAGAGTTTCCATGGGGGGAGCATCCATGAAGTCAAAGGACAGCAAATCATTGATGCCCATAGCCTGGGAGGGATTGGAGAAAAGCCAAGTTAAAACACTGAGAAGGAAGACAACAAACTCCAGCCAGACATTTAACACCAAACAGTGAGGACAAAACCTGGGGCAACCCTAGCCTCATGTCCTCATCTGGACTGCAGGTGCAGCCACAAATGCACAGCTGCTTTCCTGCACTTGAAATAACGTGCACTGGCCCATGGCATTCATGCAGTACTCAGCTTTCTGGTCTGTTCCTTTGGCACTGTCCCACACATCTCTCAGGCAAGATGACTCAGCTGAGGAGAAACATAAGCTAAATGCTGCTTTTGAGGACTTGAGTGTGGCCTGACAGCTCTACAGGATGCTGTGCGTGTTCCCAGAAAGGAGAATGGCAGCAGCTTTCCCAGCTGTGACTGGGTTAATGCAGTTCACTTCCAGAGGGATGGTACACACTTACACATGCCCAAGTTTGTAGCTCTAAACCCACTCTAAAACAATGTTAACAATAGAACTGTACCCTACACAGGAAATGTTACTGCTCTTGACATTTCTGTTTCTCCTACCTCCTGCAACTAACTGTTCTGTGCAGCTGAAACTCAATTTAGGTGAATACTCAAGAGAAAAACCCTCAACAGAAAAACACAGGAGCAAGCCCAGTGCCTGAGAACTGCCTTTGTTGAAGTCTCCCTTCCAAAATACCTCTGCTCACTAAAAGGATCTGAAATTGCAGCAGTACTTCCCAAGACTCAAAGGCAGAGACTCATTTACTGAAACACTTACCAGGCTGCCTTGCTACAAGCTGGTGAAACACTTACCTTCAAGGAGAGCACAGTACTGGCCAAATTTGTTCTCTGGATTTCAGGCACGTTGGTGGTTAACATCTCATCTCGATATGCACGTTCAGTGTACAGCCTGTAGCACTTCCCTGGGCCTGTTCTCCCCGCCCTTCCTGCACGCTGCTTGGCCTGAGCCTAAAGGTAACAAGGCATCTCAGTGAACAGGTACAAACTGGAACAGGTGAAAACAAGTAAAATAAAACAGTTGTTCACAGTTTTGACTGATAGGTTTTCAGTACAACACAGGAAATTATGTATTCCATAGGCACAACCTCAGGAGCCCCATGGAACCATCAAAAATGTGTTTATCATTGCCTCATTTTGCTCACATGTGGCTTTGGTGCCACACAACACCCATGGGGAGAGCCAAAGGCAGAATGCCTACCTGGGAAATAGGTGTCACCACCAGCTGGTCAATTCCAGTCTTGGAGTTATAAACTTTCTGCTTCACAAAGCCAGGATCGACCACATAATATATCCCATCAATAGTCAAAGATGTCTCTGCAATGTTAGTGGCAATGACAACCTGCAAATCACAGTCTGAGTCAGCACCAGTTCTGTGTCAGGCTGCCAAGCCAACCCCAGCACTCAGCTTCAACCATTGGTATCATATGAGCAGCTTGTTATAAATGCAACCACTGTCACTTAATGTTGAAAGGAGCAGTGAGTTCACAGAGAACAGGAGGAGATGTTATCTACAAAGATGGACAGGTTTTAAGTATCTACCTTTGTTTAAAGTTTGGGCAAAAAGGGAAAAGAGTGTGGTAAAATCCACAATTAAAAGCAAGAGAAAGCTTCCAAGCAGACTGCACTGACTTCAGGGAGGTTTTTTACCTATCACTCAGACACAGTCTGTTTTTAGAGAAAAATCTTCCTGAGAATGTATCTCTGGATATTCACTAGCTGCTTGGTAGGAAATTTACCTCCATCCAACAGGAACTGCATTTAGATTCTAGATTTTTAGATGAACTGAAGTTAATATCCTTTAAAGACAGCATTAAATAACACACCAAGAACATTCCACATAGAGGTTTGCTACAGCAGATGCTTTTATATATGTGTTCAAAGGCTTAGACAACTTGATATGTACACAACTAAAAATATGCTCTAAGCTGTATATCATCTTTTCTCCAAAAACTGTATCCTTTCAGCAGTGCAATACACCCCACAATTAAAATGTATCAGCAGAAGACAAAGGCACACAGAGATGAAATTACCTTTCTGCTCCCTGGTGGGGCTGGGTCAAAGATCCTGGTCTGCATTTCACTGGGTAAAGCTGAATACACTGGTAGGATAATTAACTCTGGAACATCAGGTCCTAGAGATTTCATCCTTTCATAGAGGATTTCACAGGCAGTGTCAATCTCTTCCTGGCCAGTTAGAAAGACCAAAATGTCACCTACACAGGAAGTAAATTCAAACATCCACAGAATCAGTTCTGTTTAGTACAACTTCTGCATTACCATATTTCCATTCCACATCTATTCCATTGATGAGGATCCCCAACTTCAGCTGGCCCCTGAACCAAAGGCAGCATACTTCAGTCTTTCACCCAACTTTTTCAGCATTTTAGTTACTGTATTTGCAAACAAGAAAGAACAGTCCTGACAGCATTTAGTTCACATTATTAACATGATCGATGATTCACAGAAAGACTTTGCTCAGAGCTCCTTCAATCATCAATAAACCAAGACCATTCTCTACTCACCTGGTGGCTCTGTTAAATGGATCTGCATTACTGTAATCAGACTGGCATCCAAATAATCTGTCTCTGGCTCTTTTGTGTACAGAATTTCCACTGGGTATGTTCTGCCAGGAATTGTGAAGATTGGTGCTTCATAGAAATACTGAGAGAATTTCACAGCATCCAGAGTAGCTGATGTCACTATCAACTTCATGTCCTGCCGTTTCTGCACTGTCTGCAGGAGGACAAAGTTCTCGAGTCATTTATTGCCTCTGGAGCCATTAACATATGGCACCAAACTGAAGTCAAACAAAAACAAAACCAGTAATACCAGGTGTTTCAATGTCTGAGTAGAGGGGCAGCTCATCCCAGTACCCAGAATTTCAGAAAATTGACCACTGAGGTCCCATTTGAAGCCTCCCTTAGCAACATTATCACAAGAAAGCTTTTGGCAGAGAAGGATGAGCACAGCAAGAACACTCCTCTGCTCATCCACCATTATGAACATCCAGGATGGCAAATTCTCATTGTTCCTGCTGCATTTTGCTTGCTCAGCCCTCACACAGCCTCAAACAGAGGCTCATTTCTCCAAGGCTCAGCCCACAAACCCTCACAAGCCCTTGCTCTGCTTCAGAAGAGACTCTTGAAGCACATGTATGAACCTGACTCGTGCTCTCCTACCCAGAGGACACTGAAGCAGTACAAATGCAATGCTACATTACCTTCTTCAGGAGCCCAAAGAGCACATCTGTGTGTATGGTCCTCTCATGGGCTTCATCCAGCATGATAATGGCATACTGGGTCAGGTCTGGATCTATCAGGCACTCTCTCAGCAACATCCCATCTGTCATGTATTTGATGACAGTTTCAGGGCTAGTGCAGTCTTCAAACCGAATGGTGTAGCCAACCTGGAGGCAAGAGTTGCACAGAAACAGAATTTACACCATTATCAGCCTCATTAACTCCCAGTTAATTATTCCACAAACTCATTTTACAGCCTAAGAGGGAACAGACACAAAGACACACAACAAAACTAACTCCAGTACTGATTTTTCCTACTTTTCCTCATGCTTATTTTGGCATGTTCTTCAGCATGGAAACTCACCTCTTGTCCCAAGCAGCAACCAAATTCCTCTGACACCCTCTTTGCAACAGACATTGCAGCCACTCTGCGAGGCTGAGTGCATCCAATCTTTCCTCTTGAGGTATATCCTGCCTCAGCCAGGTACTGGGTAATCTGAGTTGTTTTCCCAGATCCTGTCTCTCCAATAACAATCAGAATCTGGTTGTCATGCACAGCCTAGGAAAGGTCACAAAACATACACTTGTCAAATTTTTTAAAAAAAATCAAAACAAAACAAACAAAATCAGCATGGTTTATATCTAAGACTAGATGGAGCCCTATTGCTCTTGCTTCAGTTGATCCAGACCAAAAATGATTGAAGTATTTCTACTGATCAAGTCAGTGACCTGTTTAACTGCTCAGCTGACTTACCCCTTGCCCACATGATCCTAGCATCAATTCTGACTGACAGCTATAAATATATGAAACTTTATGAAAGTATACAGATATAAATAATACTAAAGTCTTGCACTTAAAATTATCATCTGGATATTCGCCTGTCAAAAAGCTAAACCAAGACTATTTATTTTAAATTACTGCTTGCTCAAAGCAGAATGCTTTTTCAAGAGTCTTACTTTAATCAGCTGCTCCTTCAGTCTGAAGATTGGGAGACTCTCTCTCTGTTCAATGATGGAAAGCTGGGTCTTCTTGCCATATGAAGCTTTGTTGCCACCAAAGGCATGTTTCTTCCACTCTGGGATATCATTTGGCATCATCCCAATACCTCTCATGTTTGCAGCTATTTGTCTTCCATCCACTAGAAAAGAAACAATTTCATCATTACATCCAGGTTCACACAGCACAGACCCTGATGATCCTGCTCCAACTGCTCCATCATCCAGGGCTTCCATTCTGTGTGTTTAAATATCTTTTGAGTTTGTAAGTGTATACCCTCACTATCACAGGATATACCTGTACACTTCCCTTGACACTCCTATTTTCATTTCAGTGGAAAAGCATTTCTTCTTTGACTTTGCAAGTGTGGCAGACAAACACAGTACCAAGACATTTCTCCTGGGTTGCTTGAGCAGCACGAAAAGGGCACAGGTTACCTGTGCTCAGACATACCATCAGGGAGAGGATCCACCCAGTGTGTGTTGAGGCCCATGGGGATAGAATCCATCTCTGCTTCTCTCTGGGCTTGCTTAAGTTCTCGCCTCTCTTTAGCTAAAGCACTTTGCATCATTGCAGCCTGGGACAAGGAACCATCTGGATTCTGGAAAGCAAGAACAAAAGACTTCAAGCACTTCCATTCCTTCAACTATCCTTCTGTTGTCTCTGTCCTTTAGAAGCATCTTCTGGAGATGCTTTAAAAAATGTTAAATTCTGTTTATTAGATTTCCAGGGTATTTCCATCAGGCTAGCCTCATGAACTTTCAGAGTCATAACTAATGTGGAGCATCCTTACACTGCCCAGTCAGAAGGATTATGGGCACAACCAAAGTATTTCTCTACTACCTTCTACCTTCAAAAGATAAGAAAAAAAAGAACAGAGAATGTTCTAACACACTTATGTAAAATGGTCTTTCAATTCCATTATTCCACTTTGCTGTCACCAGTTAAGTCAGAACCCAGCTTTATTAGGAAGGAGCTTCAGTTCAGTGGTTATGTTTTTCAGGGCTCTCAGGAATGTGCAGGTGGAAAACAGGTTGTTAAATTCCCAAATATTTATTTCATTAAATCAAGTACATTGGTCTTAGCCCTGGAAGTCTCTTACCTTTACTATTTTAATGGGGCTCATATCCATGCTCTGTTTAGTGTGACCTCGAAGAAATGGTGGCTCTTCTTCCACCAGCTCAATCTCAAGATCCTCATCTAAAATCCACAAATGACAACTGTTACAGAAAAGTAAAACATCTTTTGGGTACATAAAAGTGCCTCTTCAAATAATGCTTCCTGTGTATTCTTGACTATGAGGTACCTAAGAGCTTTAACAGTGAAAACACTGCAAATAAAAACGCACAGACAGGGCACATCCAAATGCCACTAATGATACAGCCAGAGGAACCCTGGTTCCAAGTGTACAAGATGTCAGCAAATTGTGAGATGCTTTATAATTACTTCTATAATCAATATCTTTTTGAATCAAAATACATCCAGAAGGACAAGGAATTTACAACAGTAAGACTACTAAGAAATACTACCTTCTTCATCATCAACTTTAGGAAGAATCCCAGTCTCCTCATCGAAGTCAGGAAACTCTTCCTTGGAAAGCACATTAGCTGCAATCATCTGGGAACAGAGTGAACACCACATGAGTATGTCCCCATGAACAAACATAACTCATGCCTATGACTCAGTTCTAACACCATTCCTGTAAAACAGGACCAAAGGAATGCTCCTGTATCCTGGCACACCTCTCCCCAAGTCACCCAGCCTCTGACCAAACACAATTTGCACCAAAACAGTCCCAAATCAGAAGACAGCAATTCAAAGTTAAGGAGTAAGTTACACAATCAATTAATCCAACAGCTACATTCTACTTCATGAAACTCCTTGGCAACTTCATTGGCTGACACCCTGTTCTCCTGAGGGCAGCACACACCTGTTTGATCTCCCACTTCTCCGGGTCTGAAATGCGCGTGAGGCGTTTGCGTTCCAGGCTGTCGTCCTCGACCTCTGGGGCGCTCACCAGGGACAGGTGGCTGGGTCTGTCTGGGTTCCTCATGGAGGTCTCCTCATTGCTTTCTCCAACCAGGTTCCTTCTACGGTTTGGGTTCAAGTCCTCCCCAGTGTCTTGATCAACGTCCTACATCAGACTGATTATTAATCAATCAGCTCTACACTTCTCCTTATCTATTAACTCTGGTGCTTTCTAATGCCAGCAACAGCCCATTCACAGAAAATGCTGTTGTATTTTTTTTCAGGTAAGAACACTCTTAGGCATGGAACATTCTACTCTGTCTTGGCAATAGGAGTGATTTAGTTTAAAATTAAAAGTTTCTCTCCTACTGAAAAAGGAACAGCTTGAGGTTTGCCTTGCCTTGCCTCTGTTATCATGTCAAGCCAAGAAATTGTTAGGAATACTAGATCAAAACTAAGAACCCTAGAGAGAAAACCAGTGAAAAGTAATAGGTCACTTAAATACAGAACAGTAACTCAGTTTTTAACTCCCAACTGAATGGTTATGTATTAGTTTCCATCAAAAAGAGTAAAAATACAGCAAAAAGATGCATAATTCTAAGAATTTTAGCTCCCCTGTACCTTCATGCTCAGGCTGGTTTTGGATCCAGTAAAGGATAACACTTTGACTTTCACTCTTTGTCCTTTGCTCACAACATCAGCAACATTGGCAACCCGTCCTTCTCTTCGCAGCTCTGAGATGTGGACCAAGCCCTCCCAACGTTTCCTGGAGGTGAAGCAGAGGGGCATTAGAGGGGCACATTATTACACTGGCAGTCCTCCACATCACTCTAGAATCTAGATTAAAAACATAAGAATCTAGATTAAAATATTTTGCTGTCAACTGAATGTTTGTGTATCTTCACAAACTGGTTTTCATAACGAGAATTTTGTTATTCTCCACTATCAAATTTATTTTTCTGAAACAATCCCTCAAAGCCCAGCACACCCTGTGGTAGCCTCATAACACCTTTAAGGTGCTAGGAGAAAAGAGAACTCAGCTGCAATAGAATCAGATCTGTTATGGACATCAGAAGGTACCTCAGTCCCTCAAGCTGCACAAAGCATCCAAACTGCATGATGCTCGTGACTTTGCCGTTGTAAATGTCCCCGATGGAAGGCTCCTCAGCTGGGGGCCGGTCTATGTGCTTGTCTCTCCACCTCTCATGGCTCTTTTCCAGGTACTTCTCTCGATCCCTGCGCTCCTTACTGGGGCTCCAGCTCCTGCTCCTCGACCGGTACCGGGATTTTCCCCTGTTCTTATCCCAGGGCCTGGAGCGAGATCTGGAGCGAGATCGGTGCCTTCGCTTCCTGTCCCTGCTTCGGCTTCGGCTCCTCTTCCTTTTCTTGGCCCTGACAAACAAACAAACATCACATCTTTGCAGTGATTTCCACCTGAGGCAGTGAGAGCAGCCAGGACCTCTCCCCCAGCCACTGCAGGCACCTACCGATGGTCGCTGCCCCTCTGCTTGCCCTGCCTGTCTGCACTGGGCATCAGAGCTTCCAGTTCTTTCAGGGCATCAGCTGCCACTTTCACATCATCTTCATCCAGCATATTCTGCAAGAACAGAAAACTGTTTGATAAAAAGCCTGTCACAAAGAATCAATCTACAGAGTCATTGTCATACGTGTATCTATTTAGAAAGAAGGCAAGATAAAAAAAAATCAGAGTCAATATGTGATATAGGAAAAAAGTAACAAAGCTCTCTACCAATCTGGCCACAATATTGAGACAATTCTGCTTTTATGCAAAAGAAAATTCCACCTCAATGCCCCAAATTATTACAGAAATACAGAAGCCCCTCATCTGAATATTCAAATTTTTTAATTTGTTTATAACACGTCAGTACTTTGAACATTATGTAAGGAAGGCCAGGCTACAAAAGTCTCTCTTCCACATATTCTGCAAAAAAGTATCAACACAGCAACTGCTAACAGTTATTTTTTGCAACAATGTGCAGTAACATCTCTTCCACATTTCATTTCTCATAGTTCACGTTTATCCATGCATTAGACAGAGAAAAAAGGTTGAAAGTAAGTGGGGAAAACAAAAACCAACAGTTTTCACACAGTCACAAAAGAAATCTGAAATTACCACCTTACCCTAATGCTGGGGTTGTCTGGCCTGCAAAGGGCTGGATACAATTCCCTCAACTTTTCTTTCTCTGATTTGGGTTTGACAACTGCATCTGAGTTTGAGGTTTAAGGAAAAAAACAACAAAAGGCACAATGATACAACAATTCACTCTTGATTTTTCTATAACTGAACATAAAGTTTAATTTTCATCTGAATGCCAAGGTGGATACAAGCCTTTACAGAGACTCAATTCAAGGAATATTGCTATCTTTCCTCAAACAAAATTCTGATTATTGGTGAATATGTGAAAGACTGAACACTCTGAGCAGCACACTCAGAATTACCCCAGCAGAATGCAGGATTTCCTTTCAGGACTAAACCAGCACCTGCATCAATCTCACCCACACTGGCCCCAGGTACCTTTGCTCGTGGATGGTTTTGGTGGAGGCCTCATTGTCTGTATGAGACGTAGCAGGTTACTAATGAGGGAATCCTGAAAAAATAATAATTAATAAAAAATTAATGAAATACTTCAAGAAACTACTGCAATGCTTTCATTATTAGAATGCACAAGTGAGGGTCTATTCACAGGACAAAAAAACCCCTCAATTCTGAAGATGCAGGTTGATTTTTGGAAGCTATCACTGGACTTTGTGTACATCCTAAAAAGGTGTAAGTTGAACCCAAAAATAATTATTATAATTTCATCTGACTTTTCTGTTCATCATTTTTAATTACCTATTTAATCCATTTCTGAGAAATTGATAAACATAGCATTTAAGCATCATAAAAGACTTATGACAACATTTGCCTTCACAAAAAGTTGTTTTTTCTATATTTTATACACTCAACATAACAATAAGCAGCTTGAGTCCTCAGTAAGATGCTTTCCAAAGACTACAAAAGTTTTAAAAAACAGACAGGAGAGACAAGAATAGCAAAAGCTAATTAGTACACAGTTTTCCAAGTGAAGAAAACCAATAATCACTCCTCACACCTCTCTCTTTAAAACAGAACGCTCTATGAAATATACCACAACAAGAAAAATACACCAATAACGTTCAGGTCTCACTTACAGTGAACTCAGCACCATTCTTAAGAAGAATTGCTTTAAACGTGTCAAAGGTGGTATTCTTCTCGGCAAGGCTTATCACAAACTCGGCTATGAGGAAAACGCATAAAATAAATGAAAATAAGCAAGTAAAAAGCAGAGTTAAGTCCCGCACGTGGGGTCAGAAGCTGCTGGGGCAGCGCGGGGCCGAGCCGGGCCCCTGTGGCCGCTGCGGGCCCGAGGGAGCTTCTCCTCAGCGCCCTCCCTGGGGGCCCGGACCGAAGCGTCCCCTCAGGCTCAGAGCAACATTTTTGAAGAAAAATAATGGGTTTTCTCGCCGAAAATCGAAAAACACCTTCGCAAAAGGCGTCCGGCCCCACGGAAAGGGCCACTACAGCCCTCCCCCAGCTGCCGTGCGGCCGTGCGGGTGATGCCGCCCCGGAGGCGCCCCAAGGCCGCCCCGCTTACCCAGATCCTTGTCGTTGATGCCCAGGTGGTTGTCGAGCTCGGTGCAGACCTTGGACACCAGCGACAGGTACTCGAGCTTGGCGAGCTCCTCGGCCGCCGCCAGCTCCGCCATGGCCGCACGGCCGCGTCCGGGGCGCGGCGGAAGCGGAGCCGTGACGGGGCCGGGGCGGGACCGGGACACAGCGCA
>VZRX01020533.1:80429-98858 GCA_013398075.1 Notiomystis cincta
GGGCGGTCCCTGCCGGGGCCGGTTCTCTGGGCACAGAGGCTTGATGCGCGGCCGTGTAAAGGCTTTCCTTAAGCAAACCGGGAAGGTGCTTTCCATCTGCACCAAACGTGCCCGGTCGTGTTCGGGGGCCTCACAGCGGGTGCAGAGCAGAAGGGCTGCGGAGCGCACCCCGGCCCTTGCGGGAGGAGAAGTCCCAGCCCCGCTTCGGTCCCCGGGTGCCCCGAGCGGCCCCGCTGCCCTGCCCGCCCCGGGCACGGCCGAAGGAGCTGGGGAGGGTCCCGGCCGTGCAGGGACCGGGCTGCGGTGCCCTCCGCCCGTGCTGCTCCAGAGCCCGCGGCAGGAGCCCCATCCCCACCCCCCGGGCGCCTGTGCTCACCCGAAATAAGATACAGAGGTCACATCTGCTCTATAGAATATATTATAAATTATATCATGCATCCATTAACAAAATATACAAAGCCAACAGAAATATATCTATCTTAAGCCTGAGCATACAGCATCTAAAGTCTAGTAAAAAGTAACCTAAAGAGAACAGCATCTCACTTGCCATTTCGATCTGCAATGAAGTGTTCCTCCTCCAATGTTTTAGGTTTGTAATTTATAGAACACATTAACATTCCAAGTCCAAAGGTACACACAGCGAACGTGGGTCCTGCTGGGCCTGACAGAGCCAAGCAAATAACCACAAAGTGTCATCAGCTCCTGCATTTCACTCCTGTCTTTTCCTTCTCCCTGTTCTAAAGCTGGCGTTAGTCAAAAGATACTCAAAACAACACACCCAAGTTAAGGTGGAAAGTTACAGAAGGATCTTTAACTGGTCCACAGCACACAGTTGTACTGGTGTACAGAGAGATGGGAAACACTGCAAAATACTTCTACTGTATTTCAAAATAAACATTTAAGAGTATATCTTCCACAATCTATAAAAATAGGTTTAAAACGAAAGTGGTATGATACATCTGTTTTCTTGAACTATTTTAATGGTATTTTCTCTCTATGGGTACTAAGTCTTTTAAAAAATTACTGATAACCTGGTCAGCCACAATACTGACACTGCTTCAGCTATGTTGTGACAAAACAGAACACTACTTTGAAGCAGGAGTAATATAAAACATTTCAGAATCAATGGTCTCTTACTGCAGCAAGGAAAAATGAAAGTAAGAACCGAGCCAAGTGTCACCTGCTGAGGGACTGAACTCTGAGGAGTTACTGTGGATACCCCACTGCACAGCAGTGTCTGGTGCTCATTTCTCATGATCCTTCAGAATCAAATCTCTCAGCACATTTAGAGAAGGGAATTCTTAGATTTCCAAATTAAATATGGGCATTGAAAACAAAATCTTATGAGAAAAATTAATTCTAGGGATGTGAGTATGGAAACACAGGACCAGCTAGAACCATGAGAGGAGACTGTACACTTGAAAGTGCTTAAGTTAATGCATTTTTCAAACTCTAATGTAAAGTTATGTGATCCCTGCTTCAAGCATTCTTTCCATTCCTAAACATTACCAAAATGGGTACTCCAGGTCTGGGTTCCTACACATTCTTGCATTTTTTATGTGGTATTACCAGAGTAAAATGTTTGCATTATAGTGAAAAAAGGTAATGGTCAAATTTTTACTATTTTTACAAAGAGCCTGTAAAGATTCCTAGAAAGGCCTTTCCTACCCTTACATTCTGTTTTTAACAAAATATTTTATGTAGGTTATACTTCTACTGTTAGAGATCTGGTGTGCACTGTCACTACTGCTTCAATTGCTGGTGGTGATTCTCCTGCTTCATTCTGCTACAGCAACAACTTTACTGGTGTTCATCAGTTTAACTGCAGTTACACTTTCAGACTGGTCAAAAGTTGTTTGATGGTTCAAGATGGCTTTCTTCTATGAGTAACTTCTTTTTCTCAGAATAATTTGTAAGGTTTAAATTGGTCACAATACACATTGGAAAACCAATTACTAAATCCTCAGAAGAAACAAAGAAATACTAGTTTGGGGCATCTCTTGTAAATTAAGCAGGACTACATTTTACAGCAGCATTTTACACTGGTTTCTATCCCAAAGCTAATTAAGCCAACAAAAAAATTCCAGCTGCCTAAAACAGAAAGTGTATACACAATAAAATGGGAAGTTCTCATCTGGGTACAAAGTTTAGTTCTACATGACTCCCTGGTAACAGGATTTGATCTGAAATGAGAGATTTAAAGACTACTCATTTAACTATGAGGTCCAAATAATAACTGAATTCTGATATCCATTTCAAGAGATGCCACAATAAGAGGTGTTTAACATTTCCATGAGGGTAAAAAAAAAAAAGAAAAGCCAAAGTTTTAGGTCAAACCTCCAAACAGAGAGCAGCTGAGGAGCAGCCTGCTACTCTTGCAATGTTTAATTAGAGTTTACTCAATGAAGACTGTTCCTCTGTCCAGCAGGCAGGTTTAGCACCTACTGCACCAGTCCCTGTTAGTGATCTGAATCAATTCAGTTACCACTTCAATGATGTTGTTGTTGTGTTTCTTCAGCAGCCGCAGGTTTAACTGCCTGTCACAGAACCCCATCTCACACAGGCTGGACAGCAGAGTGGCAGTCTGCTCTTCTGCAGCTGCAGGCTGCTGGAAACAGAAGACAGTAAGGTCACTTAGAAGAGGTAATGTATTTTTTGCCATTTGAACTAGGGGCCCTCCATTATACGAGAATCAAACTGAGGCACAGAGGCTCTTCTGGCCCCATTTAAGCCATTTCTATTCCCTTTCACTGCTCACTTACAGAGGGTGAGTTACTACTCTTACATGATGCTACAAGAGCCATGCCTCCATCCCTATGGCCTGGATTTCCCAGTCTGCTAAGAGCAGCATACCTCAAAGGGACACCTTCAAACTTAACATTTTACTCTTACATGAAGTCCAGTATGGAATATTGATACACTTATAAAACATACACCTATAAATTAATGTTGTCATTTTGTGAAACACACACAGCATACAGCAAAGACAGTCACCTGTTCAGTAATGGGTGGTCCAGCAAACAATGCTTTGTAGGCAGAAGCAGCAACTGACAAAGCTCCTTTCACGAGTTCTCCTGCAATGCTGCTTCCTTGAGGGTACCTGTGAAGAGCCCAGGTGCTGCTTTAGGGTCAGTAAAGCCAAGGGTTTGTTTCAGTGGAAGGCAAGTCACTGCCTGTTGATGCAGGACCATTGGAGAGAAGAGCCAGTGATCCAAAGCAATCAGAGATGTTTGGGAGCTGAGCTATGCAAGCAGCTCATTCCTTTTTTCTTGATACTTCCTATTAAATTGTGGATGGATGTTTTCCCTAAAGTGACCTTTTAAAGGAGTTATGCATTCTCATCTACAAGAGAACATACCTACCTGCAAGCTGTGCACTGACAAGTACCCATTCAAGGCAGGGTAACTTCCATTTGTTCCTATGAATACTTAAGTTACTTAATATTCTGCTCAATGTTTTGACTTATTCCTCCAGTATCAGTATTTTAAGACAATTTTATAGCTAACTTGTAAAATCCCCATTCTAAGAATCCTGGGATTTTCCAGAAAAAAACCTCACAGAATTTTAGAAGCATTCAACTTGAGCTCTTCATTAATTTTGCCTTCCCAGTTCTGCATCCTTTAGATTTGTGTCCAACTAGAAACCAGGATCTTATGAAAACATAGCATGTCTCCTTCAAGGAGAGAGGCCTCACTCCAAATTAATGACTACATGAAATCTGTAAGGCAGAGCTTTTTCCTAGGTGTCTAAAACAGTGTTTGTGAAGTCACAGCTCCAGCTTCATTACCTTGGGTATTCTGAGAACTTAGTGAGAAATGCAGAAGATCCTGGCCCTTGACCATCTTCTCCACTGGGTTCTGGAAAAGGAAGAAATAATGTCAACGTGTCCAGTTAATGTGCTACACATATATAAATAGAAAAAAGTGTGTCTCTTTACAGTAGAGCAGTAACACTCTGAGTTTAGTTATGCAGACCAGGCACCCAGGATTCTCACTGCAGTGAAAGCAGTCAGGAGGTTTTCAGAACCACAGGACTGATTCATCCGTGGGTGTCTGACATGAGAGGAATTGCTGTCTCAGTGACTGTACCAGCAGCTTAAATACATAGCTCCTAATTCCAGAGCAAGGTAGTTTTCCAGATGCCTGTAAGTACTTTTGAATATCCTCTCACCATTTTCTACAATAGATGCTCTTAACTGATCCACAAAGCCAATTATTTCTTTATTTGCAGCATCCATACAGCAAAAGTTCAACACTAAAATCTTTACTTGGTAGATTTCTGCTCTCCTCAAGAGTAACAAGACATCAAATTCAATACCAGACATAAGGAATAGGTGACAGCAATAGTCTGCACCCATCATTAAATACTGTCAATACCTTCTCTTTGTATTTGATCCTGAGGAGCAGAAGAGATATTCTCTGCAGCTGGTGGGTTTGGTTCTTGGAAGATAGGATTCTGAAGAGATGAAAGATTCCTGAGAACATAAGGCAATAACATTACTACTTTTATTCTACATGTACACACATGAATAAGTCAAGATCAACAGAAAAAAAATTGGCATGCTCCCTTCTCTCCCTCTCTTGCACTCAACTAAATCAGTGAGTACAGGCTCTACAGAAAGTTGCAGGATTTAAGAGCATTTACCTCAGCATATGATAAAGTTTTTGTTACAATTCCTGTTTGCAAAGTCCCAGACCTTGCAGACTACAGCAATACCAGCATCATCATTTTGTTCTGTCCCCAGAACATACCTTTGTGCCTGGGGCAAGGTGTCCACAGTGGCTGGGGTTAATGGTACTGCAGCCAGTGTTTCACTGACCCTCTGGATCTGTGGCTGGCTTGCCCCTGCTGGGTTCTCTGCTCCTGTTTCAGGTTCTCCTGTCTTTTCTAAGCCAGGCTGGGATAGAGCTGAGCTGTACATGGAGTCGCCCAAAGGCCGACTGGTGTCAAAGCACTCAGGGAGAATGATGATATAATCCTCTGAGGAGGCAGAGGAGCACTGACTCTGAACATCATCTTTATCTTCTTCCTCTTCATCACCATTGCCAGTACCACTGTGGGGGCTTGTGCTCTCATCAGACACTGCAAGGTCCCCTAGTAGGAAAAAAAGTGAAGAATTAACCCTTGTCCATTTTGTATGGACAAGAGTCCCAGTTGTGAGAGACAAGGATTTACAAACAACTGCAAACCTTAGCTGCTGCTATTAATGGTGTCATTTGCCTGCTGTGGGGAGGCTGCAGTGTGAAAGAGTAATAGATATTAATGTTAAACCTATGCAGATATGCTGCTGGTATTAACACTTACAATAAAAACAGGAATAAGAGCTATATAGAGAATTTAAACTGTAGTTTTCAGCTCCCAAACTGGACACATTAGAAACAGGTCAGAAACATTCCAAGTTATGTGTACAAAATATGGAGGCACCAGTCATGCATAGCATATGAGCACTTATCTGAACACCCAACTGAAACCTTTTGGTCTCAATTTCACTTCTTTCAAAGACAGCTGTTAAACCAGCTGCTTGTTAAAGTAATGACACCAATTTTCTGATATAATGATTCTTACAGCTGGGACAATCTAATGATTTTCATCTAATGAAGATCACTTTCCTAGAACAGTGTCAGATCTTCTTACACATGTTTTTTTACAGCTTTATCTTACATTCAAACCCATTTTACTTACCACAGGCATTTTCTGTCATTGATTCTGACTGATGAATCTTTGCTTCCTTTTTGGAAGTGGAATTACTGTTTATCACAGGAGATTCTTCATTTATCATATTGCAACTGAAGGTGTCTTGCAATGTTTGTAAAGAGTCTAATAAAACCAATCAGGAAAAACAATTAAATACTATCAACCACTTGAGTTGAGTAATTTGTGTCTCAGGTCTGACTGCAAACAAGTCAAGCCAGAGAAGGCAGCTAATGACAGTACTTACTCTGGAGGATTTTGGGGGGTTTTTGGGGGGGTTTGTGGTCAGGTGCAGCATCCAGGGTCAGAGATCGAATTACAGTTTCACAGACAAACTGAGTCCCACTCATATCTTCTTCCCCTTCCTCCTGGCTCAATGCATGCTCAGCTTTCACTTTCACCACAGAGGAGTCCACAGAAAGGCAGGCTTCTGCCATTCCTTGGAAAGGGAAACAGAACAGATTTTACCACCACAACCAGGAAATGTAATTATAAGAATAAATTTTTACATTGGCCACAGCTAATATTGACTCTGTGTATTAATTCTTTCTAAAAATTGGAAGATTTTTGAATTCAGCTCAAGTTGAAAGTGATTGAAAAGTATGGGGACCACACCTGGAGTGTTTACAGTATAACCTAGTCTATAAAGGGCAGATAGTTAATTCTCTCAACAATTCTAGTGGTCAGACAAATCAAAAGAAGCATCTGAAAGGACTTTATACAAGGGCATGCAGTAATAGGACAGCAGGGAATGACCTTAAGATGGAGGAGGGTATATTTAGATTGGATATTAGGCAGAAATTCTTCCCTGTGAGGGTGGGCAGGCCCTGGCACAGAGTGCCCAGAGAAGCTGTGGCTGCCCCTGGATCACTGGCAGTGTCCAAGGCCAGGCTGGACAGGGCTCGGAGCACCCTGGGATAGTGGAAACTGTTCCTGCCCATGGCAGGGGGGTGGAACTGGATAATCTTTAAGGTTCCTTCCAACCCAAACCATTCTGTCATTCTATGATTTCTATTTCCAAATCTACAATATATTATTCTCCAACCTCTACAAACACTAATGTAGTGTCAGACTCCAGGTTTATCAGCCAAACAACCTTTTTTTTCTTTCCAAACAAGGGGAAGAAAGTAGTTAAAATTCCTTTTAGACATCAGGTTTGCTGACTACACAGAAGTGACAATATCCTCCCTTCACCCCCAAGCTCCTCAGGACTACTGCTTACCAGGCACTAGTTTAAATCCACTCCCCTCGTTCTCCTCCTCTATCTGACCTAAGCCAGGTTTCTCCAGCAAGGGGCTGTCACGTGGCAAAGGGGACATGCATGGAGTCATGTCTGGAAAACACAGGGAGCAAAGATAATTGGCACTAGAGGAGAAGGAGCCTCTGGGAGGTAACATTTTAAAAAGTTATTCTTTTTAAGGGACATTCTTTCAAGACTGAAGAAATTTAAGTTATTTTGCAAGATAATCTCGTGGAATAAACAACTAGCTTTGCATTACACTGCCAGTGGCTGTGCAAAGGAAATGGCTGCATTCTCAACACCTGGAATGTTATGTTCTTAGGGATAGGAAGGTGAAAAGAAGCCAAGACACAGAAACACAAAGGACAGCTGGCTGTGCTCAAGGGAGCACACACAACACGGGAGCCTTACCAACAGGAGTATTGTGTGGCACTCGCTCCAATTCCTGCACAATATTAATGTCCAACAGCTCAAAGGACAGCAAATCCTACAGGAAGAAACACCACAGTTCCCATGAGCAAACTCTGAAACTGAACCATATCTTAGCAGCACAGACCCCACTGATGTACAAATTACACTGTGTTCCTCAACACAACCTCAGGGGCAGTTTTCCCACAACACATATTTATATCATTGAATACGGGGCACAAATGAGAGCAGGACACAAAGCTAAAAACTCCCTTGTTAGAGGCCAAAGACTCAATGCTGATTCTTTTTTGAGAATCTTCATCTGTCCTGCACATACCTTCCACATAATGACAGTCCCTAATACCAGCTGGAGAGAACAGCTCTGCTATATAAAATGCAACATACTCTTTCTGAAAATAGAGTGGCCATTTTTAGAGTTAAGAAGCTTTATTCTCACAGATGTCTACCTAGCTACACATCAAACCCAAGGTGGTTTGCTTTGCATCTACCTGAATTTTAGCACTTTACCTGTGCGGTGAGGAGATCAACAGATGGGATATAGAATTCTCTCTCACTTGGCAGATTTTTGATCTTTAAAGGAATAGTTGGCAGAGGTATTTCAGTCTGCTCTGCGACTTCACCCACCAGTTGAACACCTGTTTCTGTCTTTAAGGAAGCATCCTGCAAAAACAAAAAACCAGTGTCCCAGAAGCCACTTAGCCACAGAAATCTAAAGCCTGGATTTTGTGTAAACACACAAGTAATTTGAAAGGAATTTGAATCAACTCATTACAGAGCCAAAAGGACAAGACCTAACAAAGGGAAATCCTCCAGTGTTTTAGTTCAATCACAGAAGTATAGAAATAGCTGGAACAGACTAATCTCATGCTTGTCAAAAAGAACAACTACTTTAGAACTTAATAAATGCAATATATGTTGTATTTCTTGCCTATTAAAAATAAAATTTAAAAGCAAACAGCTAAAAGGAGCCCCTTGAATAGTTAGTTAGGGATACTATGCCAAATAATACACAATGCTCCTTCTCCTAGGCAATTCGGAACTGTCCCAAATACCAGGTGAGTGACTTGCCTGTTTGGTTCTGGAAGCTGTACTCTTCTGACAGGAGTCAGAATCCTTCCAATCACTTTCTACATAGTCAGCAGCTGGAGAGGGATCCACAACAATACTGCACCAGATCCTTGGCCCAAACTGTTCCCCTCTGTGTGACAGTCTCCAGTGAGAAGTGTAAGTTCCTTCTATGTTGGGAGCCACAAACTCAACTGAAACAGTTCCTACTTGTCCAGATGGAAGGGATGGCACTAACACATCTTTTTTCTCAGAAGATGCCAAGGTCAGATTTCCCCACATAAGTTTCAACTGAAACACACAACAGAAAAAAGGCAAAAGTTAACTCCTCAAGCTTCTCTGCAAAGAGTGGGCAGTAGGAAGCAGAGTTCCTCTGCTGAAAGGCCTTGCAGACACCAGGCATGGAGAAGACAGGCTAGTACACATTCTCACATGAGACACCACCAACACAAAGATACCCCCATCTTTCAACACAAATGCAGCCATCCGCAGAACAAAGGGGTTTGGAGGTCAGAAAAGCAACAGAGCAGTTGTGAACAGGGTAAACTGTACCTTTGTAACAAGGGGACATATTATTAATGGGAAACATGTTCAGTGATGGTACTCTGAATTGCTTTCTTTCTACAGTCTACACTTGTAACGAGTACCTAGACAGCTTACTGCCTCAGAATTGCCAGCTGTGAATCAACAGGCCAAAGGAAACAGGCCCAAACAGAGAATTCATATACAAATATCTTTCAGAATGATTTTAGTGTGTAGAAGTAAGAGCAAAGGCAAGATACCTTTGTGTCTGAGCTCCATTCCACATTGCCAGTGTTTTTCATTCGCCAGTGTTTGATAAACTTTGTTCCTGGTTTCAAGTGAGTGCCATCAGGCAAATTCTCATCCACAAATACTGCACTTAGTGTTGGGACAATTGCTTGGGAGGGTTGATTAGGACTCCTGGGATTGGAGAAAGGAAACAAAAAAACTAGAGTACACCAAAACTGAAGAAGTTCAGCTGCTGATTAATGTTAATTTGGCTTTTAAATGCCCTAAATGGAAGGGATGAATTAAAGAAACAAACTATTCAAGTTTTACACTGCTAATTCATAAACTCGAAGGGAATGGGAAATGCAAAGCAGCTGCCTGCAAAGGCTGCTGTCTGATGAACCTCAGCTTAAAAGCACATAAAAAAATAAAGAAGAAAAAATAGCACTGAACACAAATATACAGAATTGACTTGACTTTATGCAGACACACTTAATAAAACAGGAAGATATAAACTTTGTCAAAACTGACAGTAATGTTAATTCATGCTCTATGTGCATGCATGAGTATGTATAATCCTGGGCACTCTCCTTCCTCCTAAATCTACATAAATCACTACGTTTCTGGTAATAACCATCAACCACTTTTTTTTTCTCCTTTCTCCTACTCTCCTCTCAATTAAAAACACTCTACTTTGCAAGTCACATTTAGACAAAATTCTCACACAGTCAAATGACAAATCATACTTCAAATGAGCAATTTCATAACCTTCCTCCTGTTACTTTAATTTGGTCTCATAACAAAAGGTCAGACAGCACAACCACCAGATGCTCAGTTAGCAACAAGCCTTACAGGAAGGTATTGGGCTGGAGACTCTCAGATTTCAGAGCATGTGAGCCATTTGTTTCCAATACATGGATAGAGTTCCACAGATGAATTTTCCTGTGCAATTTTAGCTGCTTTTTGAGCTCTCGGACCTCTGCTTTTCGCTGTTTCTTTTCTGCTCGCAATCTTTGCTTCTCTGCCTTCAGAAATCTTTTGTCCATCTGTTTCTGGAGCCTGCAGAGCAATTAAGACAACTTATTACATTAAGCTGATCAGAATTTATCTTTAGCCAACACAGTCTCAAGAGAACCCTTCAGGAAACATCCCATGCTTCTAGACTGGATACCAAATGATTTTAGAAGAACACTCTCACAGTTGCTTGTGGAACTATTTTGAATAGTCTCTGAAAGAACAAAAAAAGGCAAGCTCCTCAAAGTTTGCTACCCATCTATGACACAAAAGTCTGTCTTTTCTAATTTGTTATTAAAAACACTGTAAGACTTATGACTTAGGCCCTTTATAAGAATGTAGCTATAAAGTTTGAGTACCATTTCCATTTCTCCTTATCTCTAAAATAAAAGCCGAAGCTCAGCTCCAATCCAGGTGCTCCCACCTGCTGTCAAGGACAACCTTGCCAGGTGTTGGCAGGTGCCCCCACTTACCTGACTTGCTCCAGAGTGGCAGGCAGGCGTGGTGAGAGCTCTGCCAGGCTGTAATTGTCAGCCACACACAGGACGGGCCTGCGCAGCTTCAGCAACACGTGGTTGGGATCGTGGGCATACGTTCCTGCCTCACACTCCTCACAGATGTTGTAGGCTGGACAAAGGCTGCAAAGCAGAACACACAGAAGGTTACCAAGAGGCCAAGGATTTCTGCAGAGAAACAACTTTGTAGCGTGCTACCACTGTAAGCAGTTCCCAGGTGACAGCAGCTGGTTGTCTCACTTATAGATCAGTATTTGGAATACCTACATGATTACCTCTCCTCTTGGCAAAACTGCAACACAGTTCCCACCTCTCTGAACACAGAGTGGAAAAACTTGCTGCTTCCTTTAGCACAAGTGACTAAAATTGTTGCTGCAAAGGGCAGATCATTTTACCAAAATCCAGTGCCAGAAACAGCACCGTATTTATGAAAACACAGAGGCTAAGTCAACAAGCACTCAGGGATGCAAAGCAGATTGCTCCTGAAGGAACAGGGCTGATAAAAAACAGGCTGGCTTCTCCAAAGAAAAACTCCTGTTGGTATTTCATCCACTGCTTCTGCCTAGTCCCAAAATGCTGATCTTTACAGCAATTGCCTCATTCAAATAAAACTCTCATTTTAACACCTCACTTAAGACATTCATCAAAACCTATTTCATATTATTAGACTGACAATAGTGCAATCATTAAAACAAAGTATGAGAGTCTCACTGACTCTCAGAACCAAACTATTATAGACTAGTGGTTCTAAGTCTTGCTTTTTTGTTTAGTTAACCAAACAAAATATTTTCCTTTACAATTACTGCAAATTATATGCAGACAAGATAAAGAGTCACTGAAAACACAGCATTGTAAAGTTTCTCACTTCAACAGTCACCTTTTCTCAAAACAGCATTAATCTTGCTTTTATGCAGATAAAGTCTAGTCCCCACAGGAGAGAATATCAGCTTCTTTATGCAGATAAAGTCTACTCCCCACAGGAGAGAATATCAGCTTCTTTATGCAGATAAAGTCTAGTCACTACAGGAGAGAGTATCAGCTTTTTTATGTAGATAAAGTCTAGTCACTACAGGAGAGAATATCAGCTTCTTTATGCAGATAAAGTCTAGTCCCCACAGGAGAGAACAGCAGCCGCTGGTGAGACACAGGAGACATCCTGAAACCTTGAAGCCCCTAAGCCCAAAGGGTTTCTCAGGCTCGCTCAGCCGTGCCCGCTGAGCTCCCCGTGCTCCCCGGCGCCCTCACGGTACCTGCACTGGTAGCGAACGCCCACGATGCGAGCGTGGCAGCTGCAGCACGGCATGAGCCAGTCACAGCGGCCGCTGCCGCGCTGCCGCTCCGCAGGGGGAGGCGCTGCCGGCGCCGCGCTCTCGGCACAGTCTGCGGGCTGACTGCGATGAACCAGCTTCTCGTACAGCTTCTGCTCCAGCCTCTCGACAGTCTCCTTAACTACCTGCTCCCTGAACTGGGGAGAAATTAAAGCGCCCGTGGAGGAGTCTGAAGTTTGAAAAGCTGAGTTACATTGTCACAAGTTTCCCAATCCGTCAGTAGTCACAGACAACTTCAGAATCATTTCCTGTACCCCCAAGCACGCTCTACATGAAATTAAACAAATACCATATTCCTCAGAGGGGACTTTTATTTTAGAAAATACCAACCCAGAGCTTTTAAAAAGGCAAGTTAAAAAATCACATATTTGTGCTACAATATTGTTTTTCTCCCATAATCTTGTGTGAAGGGAAGGAAACTCATCTCCAAAACAATTACCACAACTCTCAAACCCCTCTGGAGTCTTTAGTTTAAGCTCTGATTTGTCTACCAGTGATGTTTTAAACATAACCATGAACTTCCCCTATTTTTAGTTTGTAAAAATAGCTGGCAAAGGAAAGGAGACTCTAGAGAAAAAAGCTTAAAGATAAATGCACACAGTGTCAAGAACTCACTAGCCCGTGAATTCTTTGCAGTGATATCAAACTGCTTTTCAATGACATTTATTTGCTGTTCAAAACAAGTTAACATCCACATCTTAACTTGTACCTCATTGTCAATAGCCTCCTGAAAGTATTTTCTCAAAGTGAACAGTCAAGAAAAGGAAGGTCATCAACTGCTCTGTTTTCAAACACAGGAAACCAGAGGTGCTGCCCTGCTGAACTGGGCAATCAGAGTCTCCAAGGGCAACTCTTCCTTGCTCTCCCACAATGAGTGGTCTGGAGTTGCTGTGGTTGTCTGGAGTGCCACAAGGATCCTGTTATGGGAGCTACTTAAAACTACACTCAAACTGATCAACTGCACAAACTGAACAATCCACTTTTCACAAGAGGCAGGATCAAGTTGATGGTTTGGGGTTTTTAGGGTACCCCTACACTGTAGCTCCCACTAAGATCCTGGTCACAAGTGCTGATGGCCAGGGTGTTCAGATGTCTAGAGCTAGGGATCACAAAGATCTCTTCCATGCAAAACTTCTTATATATTTAACTATACCAGAACTTGCAAGACAACACACTTACTGTTTCCAAGTAGCTGGTAAACCATTCTGGAGGATTTTCATTTGTGCTTTCTGGTCTGGTCTGATTTAACTTTTGCTGGGGGAAAAAAAACAACAAAACAAAAAGTATACAAAGTTTAAAAAAAACAACTCTCAACACAGCAAGTTAACTGCTGAAATAGCTTTTAAGTGTCTTTATAGAAAAATATTTAAAGTTTTTCAGAAAACAGTGGAGAAGCAACACAAAGTAGCTGCTGATATTTTCCTGAAACATTTCTACCTCATTAGCATTTGAGTGTAATTACACACCAAAGCCACAGAAGTCAAGTCAACCAGGAGTTACCAGATGGCAATGAGGGCTTCAGGAGACCAACTGCTCTGTTTCTCCAAATACTTAAGAATGGTCAACATGAAAGCACCTGCATTTCTAAAGACAGCATCAAATTATCTTCCTGAAGACATTAAAATTACTTGGTGAGCTTCAACAGGTGCAGGTAACTGAAAACAGAGACCAACTTCCCAACTCAGTTTTTACATATGGCTAAAGAGGACAATCTCTACAAAGTAAGTTACATTTATTAATTCTTTGTTTTAATGCAGCTCAGCTTCTCACCTGAATGGTCAGCTCCTTGTCATTTTGTAATTCTTCCTCTAATCCCTGAGCTAGTGTGGAATAATGTAAAAGTGGTTTCTTCTCATCATTAGGAAGCACCAGCTTGTCTGTCACAATTTTTTCATGTAGTTGCAAAGCAGGAGAAGAGGGTTTTTCATAGACATTCATCTGCAGCTGATTTCCTTGTTTAACTGCAATCTAAATGAACAGTACATACATACACCACGTTTTCCACTTACAATCAGCATACAACATCTGTAAAAATATGGATTTATTGCACAGATAATATGCAAAAATACAGTATTGCACTACATGGAGAGTTTGGGAAAGGGTGGGGAAAGACTAACAGACACAAAAAGAAAAACTGAGAGAGACACCAAGGCAGAGTCAGCTGATATTCTACTTCTTAAAGGTCATTAATATGCTCATTAAAAAGTTTATTAAAAGCCAAAGGATAATCATATAAATATCCTACTGGAATTTTTCAGCCTACAATAAATTGTTCATAGGAGCCACTAAACAATAGATTGTGCTCAGGAATTTATGATTATTTTGAAATTAACAGATTTGAAATTCAAACCATGAGCAAAAAGTTCTGAAAGACATAATAATGTAAAATAGAAACATAAAGAATTGCAATTCTTATTTTGTCTAACTGCTTACAGAGTAACTTAAGCATTGACTAATCAGTTTTAATTATATAGTCTGGAAGTAGAGTCTATGTGGCAAGATTTTTGAAGGGTTTCACTAAAGTCCAGTATTTCCAAATATGGGATTACTGTTGAAGGGTTTGAGAAAGTCTCTCAACCAACCCCCTCCTGCTCAGGGTCCTCATAAGTGCCTATTCAGCTAACTCATAAAAATGAAGACTACCCAGGATGGAAGAAAAATGTAGTCAGACATTCAAGCTACTGTCCAAAGCTGGAAAACAGCTATTCTGATTTCCTGGGTCAGGTAATGCCATTTCTTTTTCCTCAGCTACACTAATTTAAATTGAAGAAAGATGAATACATTGAAAAAAGTCAAAGAGCACATTTACCTTCAGAGCTTCTTCATATTCCTCTAAAGAAAAATAGAAAGAAATGTGAATGGCCCCTATCTCAAACAATGGATGTAAGTTTAGCACACAGTATTCAAAAACCATTACATGACAAGGGGCCTCCCCTACCTGCAGTAAAATCTCTTAAAATAGTGCAAGAAATTGTATATACAGCAACAAGCACACATTTCCATAGCTAAAAGCTACAACATTCTATTAATTTAGTCATTTCCAATGTGTTCCTATGGATCAAGAACTCTTTCCTTTGGGAAGAATTTAATGCCAAATCACATATAAAATACAAAAATCATAAAGCAAGCACTCTCAACTGCATCTCCAAAAACCAGAAGCAACAGCTGAGGTATCCTCCTTGATTTCACCTCAGAAAAGCAGCAGCTCACCTTTGCTGTTCACAGAGACCTGCAAAGAGAAGTAACAGTGAGCAAGAGCCACAGACACATTCCTGCAACTCTCTTAAAGTAAACACACTTCAGAATAAACATGTTTTTACTCACAGCTTCTAGAACACCACT
The DNA here is from genome assembly GCA_013398075.1 of Notiomystis cincta. Classification (NCBI taxonomy): domain Eukaryota; kingdom Metazoa; phylum Chordata; class Aves; order Passeriformes; family Notiomystidae; genus Notiomystis; species Notiomystis cincta. Next base: position 95,804 of record VZRX01020533.1, read on the forward strand.
CCTGTAGACAGCTGTTATTGCTGCCATGTCAATCATTACCCAAAGCTGTGGTGCTTTGGAGCAGCCCCTGTTTGTTGCTGGACTGGCACAGCAGGCAGTTCTCTGCACTGCTGGCACCCACAAGTGTGCTCTCCTCCCAAAGGCAGTCCCTGTCCCACTGGGCTCCCTGCACAACTCCAGAGCTCAGCCCCAGCTGCTTTAAATGCCCAGCAAAAGACCAGTTAAATGTTCCATAAGCCCCTTCCTCTACAGAAACTCCTTTATCAGTTCTGCACACAGAAGTCACCAATACAAGAAGCAATTTAATCCCTACAGCATCTCAGCATTCTGAACAATGTCTGCTCAGTATCTCAGAAAAAGCTTTCACAGATGCATCTGTATATTTATATATTATACAGGCTGGAAAATAAGGGAAGAATCATTCCCTGAAAGGTTGTTGGAAGCTTCTTAACATTTCCCCTTAGGAGGAGAAAGTGAGAACAAGAGCCCCCATCTCATTTAGTAGAGTTATAATCTAAGCAGTGGAACACTGTGTTTGCAAAAGGTCCATTCTGTGTGAGAGTCACATTCTCCTCTGAACCTCCTGATAAACAGAAATAACAGCAGAGGGGGAGACTGTGCCAAGCAGGAAGTTACTCAACAAGGACAACTAGAAGTAACCAATTTGTTTTCTGAGTCAGTAATCTGCTTGGAGATTACAGCAATTGCATAAAGCAAGCAGAGGATTTGAGTACAGCAGATCACTGAAGCAAACATATGCTAATGACCTACAGGGGACCTCCATTTTCCAGAGGAAGGGTCTAGATTGAAGAGACAAACACAAATAGTTACAACTACTTTATTCTAAAACAAAAAAACGTTCCCCAGCAGAAACATTCCTCCCTCAGAGCACAGAGAACCACGGGTTGTTTCAATGGGGTGGGAAAAAGAAAGGCAGCAGCTTCTAAAAACAGTATTTTAAGAGTAAAACCACAAGACTATCAGCTATTTTCTTATTAAAGGGGCAAACATTCTCCAACCCCACTCTGCATTAACAGAATCTCCTGAAGGACCCAGTACAAATTACCAGGAGGAAAGGCTCCCACCAGTCATTTCTGGGCTGACTTTTTGGGAGGGTGGCAGGATTTTACCTCATCGTTATCCTCATCAATGTATTTGATCTGAATGTTCTCCAGGTCAAATGAAACTTTCACCTGTAATGAAAAAAACCAACACAAAACCATAGTGAGACAGGATGACAGATGCCCTCAGTTAATAATGATTATTAATTGGGAATAACATTAAAACCCTTCCATCCCTCCCTTCAGATTCTCAGTTGAAGTAAACACTGTTTTACCAAATCAAATCCTCTGGAGCTGAACTCTTCCCAGTGCCTTCCCTCCAACCTTTACTGAATTNCGATGTTCGTTTCATCACAGCCAAGGGGATCCTTACAACACAATCTCACCCCAAGCCAATACAGGAATTGTCACTGCAAACAAACACCCAAGCAAACCCTTCAGCACACCAAGTGCAGGAGACACAGAGCTGCCCACCCACGGCCAGGCAGGCGCTGCTGCGCCCAAAGGAGCGCAGCTCCAGGAACCGAGGCCCCGAACAAAATCGTGTCAGGGACTCAGCAGCCCAGAGAGCACAGACAAATCTCCAGAAAAGCAGCGCGCATGAGTTACTTCGGCACAGCTCCCTCAGTAAGTGAAAGAGAGCGAGAAAAGAGGAATAAATGTACTTTAGGGAGGGATACAGAACCAAACCGAGTGTTGACACCCGCGGGAAAGGGCAAAGGACACAGCTCAGCCCACCTGCTCACACAGAAAAAACAAACCTTGAGAATCTTTTTGCAACCCAGGATTTTCCCGTCACTCTGAGCACACAGCGGGAATAAACTCTACCAGCAGGTAACCCCCAAACCCCGCGCTCGCAGCCGTGCGAAGCCCCAGCAGTGACAGCCCGGAACGGGCGCTGCTTGGGNCCCTAATGAAAAGAATAAATACATTTCTTTCTTGTTGCATCTTTCCTGGTTAATGTTTACTCCAAAATAAATAACAATAACCTTCCCATTCTAAGAGGACAAGCTCAGGGTTAACACACTCAGTCACGGTAAACACTGCAAAATATGAAGGCTAAGGCAAACAATCCCCAAACTCTGTCTTTTACACTGAGGAGCACCTGAAGAGCTCACACAGGTGATGTAGCAGAAGTCAGAGAACAAAGCTGAGGAGTTATTTTGCATTTTACATCAACAAGGCAGAATGAGCAGCACCAAATGAACCATAAAATGAAGGCAGCTGTTTCCATATGCTGAGTCTTCGAGGCTCCTGTACATTTTTGTACCAGGCACCTACAAAAGCTGAGTTTTTCCCAAGAAATCTCCCTGAAACAACTGCCCAGACCTAGGAGAACAACAGCAGTGGCCTCAGCCAAGAGTGGCTGCCCGGGCTCACAGGGCACCCCTGGAGCACATGGCACATTCTGCACTGAACCTGCTCCAGGCTGGGTCTCCCAGCAGCACATCCCAAATTTTGTGAGGGCAGGGGCAGAACCAGCTGGTCTTGTCCAGAATAAACTGGTCTGCACTTAATCTGCCAGTGCCACAGACTGCTCCCCCGAGCTCGAGGCAGAACCAGAGCTCCAATGATCCCCCATGAACATCAAACACATTTAATAAAACACAAGAAAAACACGAGTTTAACAACAGAGACAACCCCTGGTACAACCTTGGCCAGGGAAACACTGTAATAGAACACCACACCTTGAAGGAACACACCCTGGCTCTCAGACTACCTAAGATTAAGGGCAGCACGGTGCTTACACAGTAATCTGCTTCCAGTTCTGATGCAAGCAGGATTCTGACCGGCTCAGACATTCCTGCAGGGTCTACTTGCACTAAGGATTTCAAGACTGAACTGGTGCCTCTTTCAGAGGACTGAAATACAATAAGTATTTGATAATATATACAATATTTTTATATATATTTAATATATATACACATAATACCATATATATACATATATACATTATATATATACTACATATATACATATATGTGTATATATAT
>VZRX01020533.1:99928-131168 GCA_013398075.1 Notiomystis cincta
TGGGGCTGAACCGGGGCTGAACCGGGGCTGACCCACCGGGCCTGGGGCCGCAACCGGGGCTGACCCACCGGGCCTGCGGCTGCAACCGGCTCTGGCCGCCCGTGCTGGGCCTCTTCGCCTCCGCCTGCGGACGGGCCTCGCTGCAGGGCCCGGCCGCTCCCGCGCCGCGGCCGCGGGAAACTCCAGCGGTTTCTCCTCGTTCTGAGGATTTGCGACCTTCGCTGTGGGGTCTCTCCTGCGCTGGCTCCTTGGGCACGCCCAGGGTCCTCTGCGTGAGCCTTTGTGTGCTTTTCCTCTCTGCAAGCCCCTCTCTCTTGTTCTGCGCTCTGCGCCCTCGCTGATTTCGCCTGAATTAACCCTTTCCGGGCGCTCCTTTGGCTGAAACCGCTCGAGAGGTTTTCACTGCAAACATTCCGAGTAAGAACTCCTCTGCACGGTAAAGTCCTGCCCAGGTAATAACAGCGATGTGTCTGGTACCCTTCTGGAGGTTAGAGCAAAGCCGTGCAGGAGAAAGCATAGTCAGGGGCTGCAACAGATTTTTTTTCGAAAATAAAGCTGACAATATTAATTTTTTTTTCCTCTGTAGAATATTTTTAGACGTGAAGGATGGATTTCTCAGTGATCACTGTTGGACAAGTACAAAATGTGCTTTCAGCTATGCAGAAGAACTTGGAGTGCCCAATATGGTATGCCAGGGAATAATATCAGTATAGAAGATTCATTTTTAGAGGTGTTTTTTTCTTTCTTCTCATTTCTTTCAAAATACTTTGTCAGTTCTATGGCTCACCAGAAAGCAAAGAGATTTGTGCTTAGGGCTAAACATATTGATGTCTTGTAAGGCTCAAATGAGAAAGCATAAGAAAAAAAAATGTATTTTGCTCTTATGTTCTAATAAATTTTGCTTTTCTGTTAAAATCTAAATGTGTTAGTCCTCTATTCAGTGAGGGAAAAACTGTATCTGATTGGATTAGAGTATTGTTTGTAAAGCAATGTGGGGTTTTGTCCCTTGTCTGTAAGGGAAATGAGGTCTGTGGTTATTTAATGTAAATAAATGCTGAAATAGCAAAGGTTCAGGTTGGAGCCTGGCTCCCTGGTGACTGTAACTTCTTCTTACAGTCTTGTAACTTCTTGTTTTTGTTTTCCTTTCCACAGCTTGGATGTGGTACAAGAGCCTGTTTCAACAAAATGTGATCACATATTCTGCAGGTGGGTTTGAAGCCTTGCAAGTGCAACACAATTTTTAATTTCCATACACAATATCTTCGAGAGTATAATTTTTAATTCCATATATACTGCTTTTAATTGCTATATGTACTTCTTCAGTGCTAATTGTGTATGTGTAGTGTGTTTTGATAACTTCCTTTAGGGGGAAAGGTCAATTTTGTAGAAGAGAGAACTTCAGCTTCACAAAGTGTCAGAGGGGATCAATTAACTCACTGTAACACCACAGCAAAAATACAGGCTTGATTAATAATAAATGGTGAATGTGCATACTCAGTTTTAGGGAAAATAATATCCTCCTCTTGTTGCCATCACAAGTGTTCTTTCTTTTAGGTTCTGCATGTTCAAACTTATCAGCAAAAAGAAAAAAGGTGTGGTAGAGTGTCCTCTGTGCAAGACTGAAGTTACCAAGAGGTGAGGGATGCATCTTTGCAAGGGGCTTGGGTTTGAACTCTGAGGGAAGACTAAAAGTAGTCTAAAAATATATTAGCATAGAACTGAAATAAAGAGGAGAAGGTGTTTGTTAAGTGAGTTGTGTGTTTCTAAAGGAGTAAATGTATCTTACCTCAAAGGAAGCTTTCCCAAGTGATCCCAGGTGAGTGCACCTCTCTTTACAAATGTCTGTGCTATATTTCTGTTTAATCCTTACAATTAATTTCTCTCTACTGAACCTCCATGAGGAAAAATATGATATATTCACTTTTATGATTGTTTCAGTTCCCACAGTAATGGTTTTTTGGGGGAATTGTGTTGTTATTCCTTGGCAACATTTTCTTATTGTCTCATCTTCCACTTTGGAGTTTTACCCCTTTTTTGGTCCAGCCAAAATTCTAGAAGTATTTAGTTAACCTGTTCATTTGCCTTAAAATGACTGAAGTATTGATGTTATTTCAGAAGTCTGAAAGAAAATTCCAGGTTTAAGCAGTTAATTGAAGGATTGTTGGAAACCATCCGTGCTTTTGAGCTTGACACTGGAGTGAAGTGTAAGTGTTGTGGATGTATGCCCCCAATTTTTTTAAAAATAAGCTTTTGATATGCTATGATTATTTATAAGGTATCCCACTGGCTGTGCAGTAATAAATATGGGAAGAATTATTGAAAGGTTTGTTCCTTGGATGTAGAAGCATAAGTTCCACTAAGTTTCCAAGATTTTCTTAGAAAAGCCTCCTGAAGAGTTTTACTGTGTGTTTGATGGCTGTGGCCAGTCTCATGTTCAGCTCCTGAAACGTGGCTGAATGTAGCAAAAGATGTTTAATCTGTAACTGTGAGGAAAAGTCCTGCTTTTGACAATGCCCAGCCTTGCAGTTTTAATTTGGTTCAGTCTCAGAGCCTGCTTTGTCAGGTGCTGTAGCCATGTGTGTTAACCCATCCCATTCAGTTAGATCCTCAGGGAATCCAAATTGATCATTTCTAGAACTCAGTGCTTTGCTGAGAGTGTTGTCAGGGCTTTGGCAAGTCTGACATGTGCCTGTTTATTTTGGTAAACAAGACACTGTGGCTGGGGACAGATGGTGGTGTTTTGTATATTGTGCTATAACAAATAGACTTTGTTTTTTAAGTCTTTTCAACTTGCTCAGCAATTCTAAAATCACTAGAATTAGATCCTGTTCTTGCTGGATTATCTATATAACCAAAATTGGTTGAGAAAATTAGTTGGCAGAATCAAAATTTTACTTCTTACTTGACAAGTACTCAGAAACAATAATCAGAGTAGTAATTCAACAAGACTTCTTTCTTGGATAAAGCTATTTTAGCTGTATATGCACCAAGTGCATAGGGTCTACACAAGTCTGTTTTATTCATGTGTAATACTTGGGTCATACTTGGTGTAAAAAAACTGTTTTTTTTTTACCTAATAACATTCTTTAGTTCTGAAGAGTCATCGCTTTCCTAAAACATCCTCAGAAGCCACTGCTGCTGAGTCCCTGTGTAAAGAAAGCTCTGTCATCCAAAGCAAGGGCTTCAGAAACAGGAGAAAAAGTGCTAAAGGAAAGGGACAAGAAAACTTCACCTTGGTAACTGTTTTTTCCCATTTTGTTTTCGTGGAGTGTTTAAAAATGTATTTGGAATGTGTATCCATGCACATGAAAGAGAGAAGTAGGAGATTTTGGGTTGATCTCAGATTGCTCTTTGACTTGAATCATATTCTGGCCAAGGACATCTGTGTTTTTCTCTTCCTAACTTACTTGAGAAACATGCTTGACCTGAATTTATGTGTAATACTGCCACAGTACAGTCTGTTTCTGAAGCTAGGATTAAAAACTTGTTCCACCTGCTTGTTTCGTGCAGGGTTTTTATCTTTTTAAGGGTAAGATCATAACTATGTCTTAGGATGCATAAGGCATTACCCAGCCTGGGGTAATTGCTGTATGTGTGGCTGGCTGTGGCATGTTGTTTCTGTTTCCATCAGCTTAATGCTGAATAGGATGTTAGACAGTACAGAATGTAAGGTCAAACTGTTAATTATTTGATCTGTTAAATGCATGATACATCATTTCTATTGACACATTTCACTCCTGATATCAACATGATGAATTACTTGCACTGTGTTGTGCATAGAAGCTACCAGTGCATGTGAACTAAGCATTTCTATCAGCCCCCTGTTAAAGTTTAAATAGCTGTGAATATTTCTCTTTAATACCCCACTGTTATCAATAACTCTTCCTTTCTGTTTTCCTGTCAGCAGGAAGCTAGTGTGAATATTCAGCTTACAGATGCCAAAATGTGCCACCCAAGAAACAAACCCCAGAAATGTGACTCTCAGAAGGGTATTTATATAGAGTTTGGTAAGATCTGTTTTAAATCCACACTAATTGATCTTAAGTACAGTGCTTGCAAAGTAATGGAAGGTGATTATGTTCAAAGTCTTTATAAACATTAATTTCTCCTTAACACCCAAAATGACAACAAAGGGACAAATTATGGACAATTCCAAGTTGGTAAATCAGAAGGGCTTTTTGCATAATTTATTATATCATGGCAAATAATGCTACTGTAGTGAACCCTTGAGCCTTGGTGTACAAGATCCAGAGAAGTTGTTTACAGATGTGCAAAAAATTATAGTTGTGCTGAACATGAAGAATACTAAGCCTTGTCACCAGTGGTTGAAATGAGAATTAAATCTCTTGGAGAAATTAATATTTTTTTGCTACCTATCCTAAGTTTTCAGAATTTTATTTTATCTGGTGTTGACTGCTATGAGAAACAAGACAGATGCCATGCATAGCTTTTTTTAATGCTGTTCCTTCATGGAAGGAATTGCTGTTTTTAACAAGTAGACTTTGTTTCCTCACTGTTTTCCTTATTGTATCTGCCAGGATCAAAGGATCTAAGAGAGACATTTGAATATATTTCTCTGACTTCCAGTTGAGAATTCTAAATACTAGTAATTGTTTTGTGTATAAGTTTAGAAACTAGAAACTAACTTTTGGGCAATTAACTCTTAGTTACCAGTCACTGTATTTAAACACAATTTTATGCTGGAGCCATGTAGATAGTTACACAAGGAAATCATTATAATTAGGTAAAATACTTCACAACTGAACTTGATTTCATCTGCTGAAAGTTGAAAGCATCAAGCTCTAGACAGGACTAGGCATGTATGTGATGATAAACACTAAATCTGGCAAGTGACCTCTCTCTGAATCCTTCCAACCAGAGTAACATGATTTGTTTTCAGGCTCTGAATCATCTGAAGAGTTTTTTAAACAAGCAAGCAAAACTGGGTAAGTAAAGGTGATTAAGGAGTTCATCTTTTCTAGAGACAGTTTTTCAATATTCTCATTTCCTATGTTCTAGTTTCTTAACATAGGACAGCTATAATTCTTAAGCTGACAAATGATTTTCAGCTTTGAGGGCATTAGGGTAGAATATGTAGCTGAATTCCAACAGTTTGCCATTATTTCAAGCTTTAAAACTGCTTTCTTTTGTTGCTTAGAACATAGATCTTCCATAGGAAAGTAGGCACTGTGCTTTAGAAAATAAATACTAAATTCAGGATTGCAAGAGAGGATCTTTTAAAGAAATGGCCTGAAACTCTGAAGGGATCTAGTTGTGGTGAGTGTCAGTCATGCAGCTTGACTTCTCCAGGGAGCAAAAAGGGAAAAATAGGTTCATGTTCTGTTTATTCTGTTGTGGTTTTATCTGTCATGAGAGTAGATTTCCTTCCCCTACAGGTTTGAAGACAAAGGAGCAGTTCAGATTTCTTCTCAAGTAAGGCTGGAAGAACTTGAGAGTGCTGAGAAAGGAAATGGAAATTCTTGCAATGCACAGCCTGACAAGCTGTGTGCCAAAGAAATAACACTGCCAAATGTCACAGGTGTGTTATTTTGGTGATAAAGATGATTTAGCTTGAAAGAGACATTTTTTTTTCACATGATTGTATGTGTGTGTCTATATATATAAATATATATGCTTGCAGTCTTGTGTAATGTAGTTCTGTTGATGCCTACACGTATGACAGTGTAGTACAAGACTGTTCCTGTGGACTAGAGACTTAAAATGTGGATGTTCTGTGCACAGGAACAGAAAGGGAAAAAGTAACTTGCTCAAACTACAAAATTTAATCTATTCTACATGAGCCATATTATACATTCTAGTACAAATGAAATAGCACTGGCTGGTAATTCATGTAAAGAATTAGAAGAACTTGTAATATGATCTTTCTGTAGAGGGAGATTTGTGCAGTGTAATCTTCTGGTTAGGGGGGAAATAAAAACAGTTCTTTTAACACAAAGTAGCCATTAAGTTTGTTACTCTGTGTGTGTAAAACAGAGCTTAATAATTCATAATACCCATAAATCTAACAGGTGAAAGTGATTTCTCAAAGGAAGATGTGAGTGAGAAAAGCACTCAGAGCATCACTGAACGTGCCCAACCTGACCAAGTGAATGTGACTGAAGGCCAGAGTCCTCCTTTAAATGACCTTGCTGTAGACCTGCTCCCAGAGCAGTGTGACAGAATAGGCAATGCCAGTCCCACAGGGAAAGGGGACACATCATTCTTTGAGAACACAGAAGAAATGGATGAACAGCAAACCCAGGACAGCAGTGAAAACAAAGAGTTTGATTTAGAAGATAGCTCAGAGGGCAGTCTGGATAAAAGCAAGCAAATGGACAGTGATGCACAAAATGTGGAAGCTGTAGAGGTGTATGAACCTGAGAATGACTCTTCCCATGACAAAGAACTTCCTCTGGAGAAGCTGCCTCAGCCAGAGCCACTTCACTCTGCCACCCTGAGTAAAGTCTCCAAGAAGAGACTGAAGCGGAGCATTCAGAAGGTCAATGAATGGTTTTCAAAAAGCAGTGAGGTTTTGTCTTCCAGTTCTTCCCTGGATGAATCTGCTGGCTCAGCTGATGCTTCAGGTGAAGGAAATCTGTGTTTATCAGATAAAGAGTCCTGTATTTCAGAAAAGACTGACCCTATGGTAGATCTCATGGAAACTACAGGAGTTAAAGCAAACAAGAGGTGGTCAAAACAAACAGCAGAAAACATCAAAGACAAAATATTTGGAAAAACATACAAGAGAGAGAGGAAATCAAATGCCGCTTTTACCTTGAGAGACATTTTACCCATTGCAAGAAAGGAAGATGTGGCTGCTGCTAAGTGCCTGAGTAATTTCAGCAAAGACAGACTCAAAAGAAAGAGGAAGACTGCCTGTGTCCTGCAACCTGAGGATTTCATCAGGAAAAAAGATACAGAAGAGGCAGGTGGAGGCCCTCAAAGTGTTAATTGGTGCCTTGGAGATGCTGAAAAGAAAAGATGTGATGAGAGTGTTGCTGTTAATGAGAGTCACCTCTCTCAGAACAGAGCAAACAATACACCAACAGAACTTGAGGAAGGAGCAGAGTCCACGTGGAAGAAAGCTACTGAGAGGGTCACTAGCAAGCACTGTGATGGGGAACCAGAAATGTACAACTGTGATCAGAAAAGCACCAAAAAAAGAAGTTCTGCAGCAAGAAGATGCAGGCATTCTACAAGAACTAGGTGTGCTCTGCAGTTAGTAGTGGATAGAAGCTCAGTTTTCCCTGATCCAGCTGAGCCACAGATTGAAAGCTGCCCGAGCAGTGGAGAGCCCAGGAGAGCTGATTCGGAGCAGGAGCAAGTCAGACGCAGCAGAAGGCTTCAGCTGCTTTCTGAAGAAATGACAAAAGAAACAAGGAAAGGAGTGAAGGGAGCAAGAAAGAGGAGCAGTGAGCAGGGAAGGGCTGTCTCTGGGGACCAAAGGAACGTGGCAGCTCACTCTGCTGAAGGCACAGACCTGTGTGAGCCTCAGGAGACACAGAGTTACAGACCAGTCACTAATTTGAAGGGAGGTGATCTGGAAGCCAATGAAATGCAGGTTAATCTAAAGAATTCAGCAGACACTGCAGAAGCTGGAAGAAGTCTGGTCAATCCTTCATTTCCATGTCAGCCTTCAAACTGTGGTTCCACAGAGCCTCATACAAGTTCTCAAGACCGTAAAATAAAAGGTAGCCCTCTCCTCCTGCAACCTTCTGCAGTGTCTGCTGGGCCAAGTGCCTCTCAGCAGACTGAAGAGATGACTGTATCACCTACTGCTTTTCCCCAGCAGTGTGAGCATGATTCACAAAATGTTCCAGGGGACTTCAAAACTGAAAAGTTGCCAGTGGCTAAAAGTGTCTTGGAATTGACTAAGGAAGCTGAGGACAGTGAATTAGACACACAGTATCTGAGAAATATATTCAGGCATTCCAAGCGTTCATCCTTTAGCCTTTTCCAGACTCCCAGGCAGGCACCTGCAGTGGAAGATCCTGCTTCTGAAACCTTAAATCTGTCATGTGCTGCTCAGGTAGAAAATAAGGATAGCAAACATTTACAACCAGAAAGCTTGCAAGAAGAGAAAACAGCTGCTCAGAGCAGGGTTTCTGAGAAGGAGAAGCTTAAGAGCTGTGGGTCTGCCCTTGTTGATCCTGTGACTTGCTCTGTTGTCAGCACAGGAGAACACAGGGCTGACATTTCACAGGCTGCAGAGGAAGGGACTCTGACACCAGCAACAACAGGGACTGCTCAGACTGAGGACAAAAATGGATTGCTACAAGAAGAGCAGGGCAATGAAAAGCCAGTGTCAACTGAGACAGGGGTAGAAAGTGAGTTGAGACAGAATCCCATCAAAAGTAATAGAAACCAAAGGGATCAGAGTAACACAGAGAAGCATGATTCCAAACAAATGGATTTAAACACAGCCCAGGAAATAGGCTTCAGTTCAGAAAGCAATCAAGCAGGAAAGACTGAAATTGCTGACGGCAAAGGACCAATTTTACATTTTCAGTCCAGATCAGTGATTTGTCCTACAGCTTGTCAGCAGAGCCCTGCTGAACTCAGCTGTGAAGTCACTAGGACAAGAAGTAGCACAAGAGGAAGAAGAGGTGTGAAGGGGGATGAAGAACAAGCAGCCCAGACTGGTAGCAGAGCAGTGCCTGAGTGTTCAGCTGCAGAGGCTCTGGAAGGACCTGGTAGAGGGAACCGTGATCTTACAGGTTTGTCTGAAACCCCTGATGGCTTCCTGGGCTCTGACACTGAGGAGAACACCAGCCTTTGTGAAACTGATAGGAAGGAGCAATCTGCAGTGTTTGTAAAAAGTGACAGTGCCCTGGGGAAAGAGCTGCACAACACAAATGCAGGTTCCAGACCAGGATCTCGAGGCACTCGAAGGTCTCGAAGACGAGTGCAGAAACTGCCATCTTCAGATGAAGAGTCCTGTGAGGATGCAGAGTTGCCATGCTTTCAGACAGTAATCTTCAGCAAATCAGCAAGCACACCTTTGCAGAGTGATAAACAAATGCCATCTGTGGTAGAGTGTCCAGTGAGTCCCAACAAGTCACCTCCCAGTGTGAGTAATGATGACAGTGTTGTGCAGAAAGTGCCTGAGGCTGCCCTAAGTAATGTGTGTGTCTCACCAAGCCAGGAGTCAGAATGCTCTGTCAACTTATTTTCTTCCCAGTCCAACATGTCTGAAGAATCAATTAATGGAGCAGAAGAGCTGAAGAAACATTCACCACAAGATCATGTGTCCAAACAAATGAGCAGTGTGAATGACAGTAAAGAAACCTCTCAGAATTGTAATGATGGGCTGGAGAGAACCAAAGATGAATGCCAAGAAAACCCAGACATGGGAGCAAACCTAGGTACAAACCAAGATTTTTTTCTCTGCAGCTGTGTTTATAATGTCCTTACACCAAGATTTTTGGTGTTTACATGGGAACTTTGTTCTGTATTTATGGGGTGCTTGCTCTTCTAAAGGAATGTATCAGCCTTACACAATCAAACAAAAAACCCTCAGTGGTTTATTTCCTGAAAATTATGTTCTTCCAGTGCTCTTTATTCAGAGCACAAATGAACAGAATGGGCACTAGAGACTGATTGATGGGAATTCGTTTTTGAGGGAAATGCTTTTTCTCTTACTGCAGTGTGATACTTGTATCATCAGCAAAATTTCACAGCCTATCCAGGTTTTTCCCCAGTTGAAATGTTTGTTGAAATTGGCTGTAGAATTTTGTAGTGAATATTTGCCCTTTTAATGGCCTTTGGAAATGTTTAGGACTCCTTCATCTCTGTTGAAACACTGAATTCTGTTTACTTTGTCACGTGTGTGATGTGCTATTCTTCAAAATGTTCATTTAAAGGAACCTTCTAACTTCAACATTTTCCACTCTTGTCACTTAATGTTAAATTATGAGTTCTCTAAAACCACTACCTGCTAAGAAATTATGGATATGTTGCTTGGTTTGTTGTTGTTGTTTCATGGGTTTTTTTCTCTAACCCAGGGTTGTTTTTTTTCCCACCTTCTTCAAGGTGAAGCATCTGGATATGAGAGTGAAATAAGCATTGTAGAAGATTCATGTGGACCATTGTCTCAGGGTGAAATCCTCACCACACAGGTGAGTGAGTTTGTGCACTAAATGCCAGAAGCAGCTTGAGTTCTAAGAGATAAGCACATGAAAGCTGTGAAGGTAGTACAGTGGAAAACCTCTTTCATCTTAATTATTTAACACTAAATTACTCCCAAAAGCATAATTAATGAAGAACTGTAAGGTTGCTTTATGCCATTATGTGTCCAGCTTTGCCTCACCTGGTGACCTTATATTGCAATGGCCACAGCTCGTTTTGTGGTATTGGTTACAGGGCTTAATTGTGGGAGATGCTAATTAATGCATCTCCACACTTGGCCAATGCTGGAAATGTCAGCTCCCTATATTTAAAAGCTTTAATGATAGGAATTTATAAGCATTTGGTGACAAGGATTAGATTTGTTACAATATTATATTTAGAAGTACAAAGACTTGCCTTCTATGTGTAAAGATTAAGTCAAATAATTCCCTTTTAGAATATTCCAGATACAAGTCCCAGCAGGCAGTGTCTAATGAAAGGTGTGTCCAGCAGTGCATTTTTTGTCTGCTGTGAATATTCTGGATGCTGCTCAGTGGCCTGACTTCATGTCTTGGGTGATTTGGGATGGAGTTTCAGTTGAGGGCTTGGGTTTTCTTGTTTTGTTTTGGGTTTTTTCTTTGTCCTGTGTGACTTGAAGGCAAGTCTTATGCCAAATCTCTCTTCAGCATCATCAACCCTATGTATGGCTTTATGTATGTCAGAGAAAAGTGAATTTAATTTTTGTGCTTTATGGGGGCTTCTTCTGATTACAGCATCAGCGTAGCCAGCTGGCAGGACATTGCTTCCTAATTATCTTCATGGTCAGAGATACTGGGATGTGCCCAGGCTGGATGGATTAATGGCAGTGTGGGTGGGAATTTTGGGTTGTGGTGTTTTGATGGGTTTCTGTTTGCTTGGGGGTGTTCATGGGTTCAGTAACAAAGAGGCTCCACATGGTGCCAGTGCTGGACCTACAAATGCAAAAGTCAGCTCTGTGGAAATTGCTTCATCATGTAAAGGTGAAAGGTTTGGGTTTTTAAAAAGGTCCTTTGAAATCCTGAGCTACTTTATGAGGACCTGCCTATGGCTTGGTTTTGATCATGTAATGTAATTTTTGAGGAGGAATTTAAGGAAGAATATTATGAAAGGTTTTAGTCCTTTAAATTATCTTTGGGGCTTTTAGTAATGGTGGGAAAATGAAGACTCAATTTAAAATTTAATAATGAACATCATGTATTGAGTTTGGGCAAAATTACTTTTAAATAAATTAGTGCTGGAGTTGTGTTTTCTTCTCTGATGGATTGAACTGAGACATCCAAACTGAAATAACATGACTGGAAAAATGAGTGTGTGGTTGTTTGGGTGGTTTTGCTTCTGGTGTGGGGTGTGTGCACTATTTGTTACTGTAAAAGCACCACAGTCACCTTTTGAACACGTGGCAAGAACTTAATTCAAAACTATTTTGCTATTTCTGATTTCCAAGTGTTTGTTAAAGAAATTCATCCTGGGTTTGCTAAATGTTGGCATTCTCGTGCCTCCTTTGCAGCAAAAGAATGCTATGCAAAATAGCCTGAAAAAACTGCAGCAGGAAATGGCTGTGCTTGAAGCAGTGCTAAAGCAGAATGGAAGTGAGAACTGTGAATTTTTACCTGTCCATGGGGAACTGCCACGTTCCAGTAGTGAAGGAACGTTTGAGATGGATCAAATGAGACAAAAAAATAAAAGGTCAGTGGTTTTGTTTGGAGTTTTGGGGGGTTTTATGTTTATTTCTGAATTTTTATTTAAAAAAAAAATCTTAAAATAACTATCTCTGAGCTTCTGAGACATTACAAATGTTGCTACATTTTTATGATACTTAAAAGAGTGAAAAAGGTGTTAAAATCAATCTCCCTCTCTCAAGGTCTCCAGAATTGTTGCTTCCATCTTCTAAATCCTCTTTAACAAAGAGATCAGATCTGGAGGAAGGCCCTGAGTGTGACAGTGTTCTAAAGAAGGAGACTCCCTCTGAGAAGACCAAACCTGTGCAGGAAGCAGTGCAAGAACACAGGCAGGGTCAGCTTGAAGCAGGTAACATTGAAGGGAAATCCAGTGCATTTTGATTTCTGGTGGCTTTCTCCTGATCTTTTCATGTTTTTACAAATCAGCAAGGTACAAATTTCTCCTGTAAATCAAGGATTTTAATTTACATGTTCATGGCCATTTTCAAAAGGTGTTACTTGTTTGGTTGCCCTGCTGTATGGCTGCCCATCAAATGGGGTGTGACAGCATTTTGACAGCAGCAGGAGGTTTTCTGGCTCACTTCTAAATTCAGACACTTTGACAAAGATGCTGCTAAAAGTTTCACAGGTATTCTAGTGTCTTGCCTATAGATCAGGAAAAAGTAATGATAGAGGCAAAGATGAAGTAATAAACACACAAGGAGAGGCAGTGACTGCAGGATTTAAGCCTAAAAAAGCAACAGCCTTCTACCAGGACTACAAGAAAGAGATGCAATTTTCTCAAGGAAAAATTCCTCTTTTCCTCCAGAAAATGCAGAAGAGCAGAAACCTGGGACCAGGCAAAACAGTGCATCTGTCTCATCAGATCTTTTTGGAAATGTGGCCCAGCATCCAAATAACTCCTCCTCCTCTGAAAGGCTTTTTACCCCTCAAAGTGCAGAAGGCACAGCTGAGCCCCTTGTGGCTCAGAACACTGATAAAAGCTGTGGCCCAGGACACAAATCAAAGGGAATTGTTCTGCACAATGCAACTGGGAAGGAAAATGTTACAAGTGCAGTTGTGACCAAGAAGAAAGGAATGTCAATTGTTGCATCAGGTCTCAATCACAGTGAGCATGTAAGTAAATTTCAGAATTTTGAGATCATTAGTTAATGATTCCTAATTACCACTATAGTCCTCAGCAGAGAGATCTTTAAGTATAATAAAACTAATCTTGCAGGAATTGCAGTTGAGTAATGCAGCAACTTAAGTTCAACTTTATCACTCCTAAAACTGTGAGAATGCTGCCTGTAATGGCACTGTTAAATCTGAAATTTGTTAAAGATCCCTAATGCCTGGGGGAAAAACATGATTCCAAAGCCAGAGGACTTCTAGAAATCCTTGGGGCTGGGGAGGGGCTGTGTGGGTGTTTGGGTCAGTCAGTTCTCAGGTGATGCTGCTTTACCCAAATTCTGATCCACAATGAGCATTTCTGTGAGTAGTAATTCTGAGTTGCTATAAACCTGTTTGTGCACTCAGTTTCCAGAAGGATTTTGGGTTATAAAACACACCAAGAGCTCTGCTTTGCTTTACTCTGTTGAATGGTGCCAGAACTGACTTAAGGAAATCCACATTCTGTGTGCCAGCACAGAAAACTGTTACTTTAAAGCAACTGTGCTATTACATTATGCTCCTACAAACTGGGGCTGTTGGGGGGGTTTAAACTGTTGCTAACTGTTATTTTCTTCTTTATTTTCCAGTTGGTGGTCCAGAAGTTTGTGAAAAAAACTCAGAGCACTTTATCTAATCACATAACTGAAGGAACCACCCATGTCATAATGAAAACAGGTTTGCTGGGAGCTGGGTGACCAAATCCTGTACTGACAGAGCATACAGAAATTTATCTTTAGTCTAACCAACAGCAGACAGGTCAGCAATAGATTTAATAAGCTCGAGGAAAAGGTATTGATTGTTTTCACCACTGTAAGTTTTTTGTTTAAGCTGGTGAATCTTTCTCATTCTATTTCACAGAATCAGTGGGGGGCATGTTTTCCCTTGTGTAATTCAAAGTTAATGTGACTTGATGTTTGTTTCTCCAGCTGCTTGGTCATAATTTTCAGGTGTTGGCAGCACACAAGTGTAGTTCAGAATCTACGAAAGGGAAACAAAGATAGTTCCCAAAGAAATTATGCTTTTTCTTGCCTCTTTATAGAACAGTTTTTCAAAGGGCTCACAAGTGGTCCATGTGATCCATTTCTCTCATTTCAGTAGGATCACAACTGAATTCTTGGAACCTTTGCATAGTTTGGACATTTTGCTGCTGCACTTCTTAAAAAGTGTTTGCTTTTGCATACAAATAACCTGGCCTGTGGTTTTTTTGCTAATGGTGAAACTAAATTTCCTCTTGTTTGCTGTGCAGATGAGGAGCTGGTGTGTGAACGAACCCTGAAGTACTTTCTGGGCATTGCAGGAGGAAAATGGGTACTTAGTTATCAGTGTATGTATAAACTGCTTTGCAGCTAAATGGTCTTTGCCCTTCTCCCATGAATACAATCCCCACTTGTTACAGCAAAGAAAAAGGGAGCTCTTAATGTCTTGCCTTCTGATGTTTTGCAGTGTTTCTTCTAAATACTTTCAATTAAAATTTCAAAACACAAACAAACAGCAACATCAAGCTTCTTATTCTTGTGAGTTCTTTTTCTGCTTTCAGATAGCCACATTGGATTGCTCCCCACTGTGGCAAAAGCCCTCTTAATTTAATTCTTTGTGATGTGTGGCATCAGTTAGTGTAAAATTAGTATTATTTATAAAAGGAAAAACATTCTTTAAGTACTTTCTGTGTTACACTGTGATCCTTTAGTACAAATACCTTCAATTTAATATAGCAATGAAGTCAGACTGCTGGTAGGGGAAGAACCATTTTGCTGGATAAAATGACTTTTCTTGTTCTGATCTTTTTATTTAGGGATAATTCAGTCTTTCAAAGAAGGAAGGATACTGGATGAGGTAGGTCCTTTATCAAATGATTAAGAAATGCTGTTGCTGATGAACTTATCAGTGACCTCAGATATTGTCTAGACATTTCATAGGGAATTTTAGCTCTGAAACCTGGAGTTCTGCTTTTAGCAAATGCCAGGACCAAAAGCCACACTTAGGCTAAATGCTACATTGATATTGAAGACATAATGAGTCCCTGTTATTTTTTAACAGGTTATAGACATTTTTATAAGTGTTCCTACTGATGTGAATAGATTATAGCATAAAGCATAAGATCTATTCTTTACTTAAGGAAATAATGTTATGTACAGATAATTTCTATCAAATAAGACTTTACTCATAAGACAATTATAGTCTTGGAGTGTGCTGCTTCTTTTATTTGGTTTGCTAGATTACTACACAGTTTGAGTATAATTTGTTTCTTTAAAACTTCAGGGGCTTCATTACTCCAGCATTTCTCTTGAAAAGCCTTTTAATTCATGTTCTGAATACACTCACAGATTTTTCACTTCTGAAATCTGACATCTTTCTGTCTTGATGCAGAACTTCGACAGGAAAGTGTTCTGAGTCTCTGACTTGTGGTTCCTTGCTTATGTTCTGTTCCAGGAGGACTTTGAGGTCAGAGGAGATGTAATCAATGGGAGAAACCATCAAGGGCCTAAGAGGGCCAGACAGGCTCTGACTGAAAAGGTACAAACACATCAGGGATGCAAACTCTGTTTCAGATCTGAAAACACATCTGATGTTTGCTGGCTGAGTATCTGGAACTTGTTCCAATTTCTCTGCTATTCTGTATACACAGAGCTGTACAATTAAACATTTTTACACCTGAAAGGTGCTCTCAGCAGCAGGGCAGAGATTCTGCAGTGACTCACTAGACTTGGAGTGAATGCTGTCTTATTATAATGTAGGGTTAATGGACTTTAATATTCTTTTGGTTTGTAGGTTAACAAAGAGCTTTGGATATGCTTTGTGAAATAGCAATAACTTGATAACAAGCCCTGGAAGTGCAATAAAAACAGCAGGCAAATCAAGTCCCAGATAAACTTTAATATGTTGTTTGCTTTTCAGATCTTTAAAGACCTTGAAATCTGCTGCTATGGACCTTTCACTGATATGAGTACAGGTGTGTCATTTTAGTTTAACATAAAAAATACTTGGAGGTGCACTGTGCATTCACCAGAATTTTACATTTGACCTGGATAATTCAGGGATAACTTTTTACCTCTTTTCCTCTGGAACTTTTAAAATACCTGCATGGGTAAAATACCTGCATGGGGTAAAGTGCAGGTAAAGAACTTTATCCAGTTCTGTCTCCAGATGGAGTGGGAATGGGTTTCTCTTCTACTTGGATGTCCTCAGACATCCCCCTGGCAATTTTCTGCATTTCAAACTAGGCCTTTTATCTCTGATTCTCTGGCACTGAAGGAAGAGCATTAATGTCAGGCTGCCTGGTAATTGCTATTGATGCTCTTGAATACTCATGTTTGAGCATTTTTTCTTCTGTCATAATAAACAGTTCCTAAATATCCTTTTTCTAGCAGTTGACACATCCTTACTGCAGCCTTCTGTCTATAGGAGCAGCTGTTAAAAGTGCTCCAACAAAACCAGAAGTTAAGATACAAAGAAAAAGCTGTTCAGGATATCTTAATTTTTGACTTTTTAGTTAAGTATGTTATATTATTATTGAAAATTTAAGTTATAACTTTTCTACTTAAAATATTTCTACCTGACCTTCCATTTTTGGTGCTTATTCAGCAGATACTTTCTGATTTGCCCAATATAACTTTATTTTTGACTGGCTGAAATATGCTCACATCTCTTGACATTTACAGTAATTGCTACAAAGGATGCAGTGCTTTCACCTGCTGCATTGATCCTCAGTTGTGGCTCTTATACTTGAGAGACTTCATCTTCTTCACTACCAATTCAACAAATTGCTGGAAATTGAGCACTTTGGCTACTTTTGTTAATGAGAGATAATCACAGTGCTAACTTTGATTTTTAATTTTCACTTCATGTCCTGCATCCTCATGATAAGAGGAAATCAATTGTGACTTTAAGTTTTGGGCATGTGTCCCCTTGCTTTTTCAGGGCTGTGCTTTGTGCAGACCTGTCCAGGGGGTGAGGGAGGAGGGAGCTGATGTTCCTTAGCAGGCTTGAAAGTGAAAGGAATTCTGTTCAGCTGAGGCTGAGACCTTTCAAATCAGGGTGGTTTGTGAATTGGAAAAGCAAGAGGGCTTAGGGAATGGTGTCAGCTTCAACGTGGTGTAAAGCACTGAGGAAAGTGAGTGTTCCTCTGATTTCTGCAGAGCACCTGGAGTGGATGGTGGAGCTGTGTGGTGCCTCGGTGGTGAAGCAGCCGGAGCTGTTCTCTCCCACAGCAGTAAGTGCCCAGGGCTGCTCCCCCTCCTGCAGTGGCACAGCCTGGCAGTGTCCCCTGGCAGTGTCCCCTGGCCCTGGGCATGGCCAGCCTTCACCAGAAGCTCCCTTGTAGTGGAGAAATGATTGATGTTGGCCAGATAATTTGTCTTGAAATTAGCACTGAGCCTTCCTGTAGTACCTGAATGTAGTCACAGCATTTCTGGAGAGAAATCACAGAAGATTCTTGAGCTAATGTCTTTCTCCCTCTACTGCTGCTTAAATTCCTCCTGAAGTGCTGCTCTGAAGCAGAGTTGGCCCAGTTTTGCTCTCTGTAGAGAGGTATGAGAATGATGTAAGGACAGACAACAAACAGCATTTTTGTTTTTTTATCTTAAACTCCTAGAATTCTGCTGCTGTCGTGGTTGTGCAGCCAGATGCTTGGAAGGAAAACATGGATTATAGAGGTAAAGCAACATTGTCCTGAGCTGCTTTCTGGTACACATGGAGTGTCTTTATCACATCTGTCCTTTTAATAGCTAAATATCAGAGGTTTGTAGAGGAGTCAGAATTCTGCTGCATCTAGAGGTGCAGGTATGTCTTGCAAGAAAAATCTAGAAGGACAAAGTATATTGCCTCAAAAACCAGCAATAGAGTCTCAAAAGCTGCTCTGGCAGCAAAAGTCATTGCCTCAGTTGTCCTCCATGTATCATCAGCTTTACAGAAACCTTTCTAATTGAATAGTTTTTAAAAGCTGGGGAAGGGTGTCCTTGGAGAACCAGTAAGATCTAAGAGAAAGCCTCAGATGGAGCAAGATTCCCTTGGTCTGGAAAGGTTGTGTTAAAAAGCTTTAACAGATGTAGTTTTGCATCTTTTTCTTTTAAGCAAAATGCTCAGGAGAAACCAAGAGACTTTGAAAGTGCAAGTGTTGCAGACTGACTTAGAGATAGTGGGGCTCTGGAAGGAATGGGAGCTAGTTAGGCTACAGTGAAGTCCAACAAAACAATGGCGCTGTTTCCATGGCACTGGAAAAATGAGAAAATAAAAAGATCCTGGAATGAGGAAGAAAAGTCTAAAAGCACTTCAGTAATTTTCTGTTGCTTCTGTCTTAATGGGACTCACTGCTTGTCACATACTCAGGGTGTCTGGGCAGACAGGACCCAAAGCTCTTCACTGGGATCCTAAATTAATAGATAACAACTGCATTCTTTGTTTTTAGTGTTTATATGGTGTTCAACTGCTTGGCCAGTTGCCAAAGAGCTCTTCTCTGTGGAGCAGCAGTGTTACCTGATGCCTTAGGTTTTAGCTGTTTTATTTTCCAGACCAGCACTGCTTTAGTGTAAAACTCTCAAACTCCACAGTCTGTCAGCTCCTGTTCTTCCATTCTATTCAGACAAAACAGTTCCTCTCCAGGCCTGAAACCCAAGGCCACCTTGTTTTTCACAGGCCCCAAAAATGTAAACAACAGTGAAATGGGGGGGGCAAACTCGGGGAATGGGACTGCACTGCCTGAAGCTGTAATTGGACAATTAATTAACCCCTGATATGCAAATAGACCAAATTTATCTCTGTCCCACAAACCTGTGCCCATGTCCATCCTGGGTGTGGTCTCTGTGAGGCTCCTGCACTGCTCAAGGTGTCCCTGGGAAGGCCCCAATAAATCCTTTACCCTCCAGCTCTGCCTGGGCTCTGTTCTAGGGCAGCCCCTCCAGGTTTGCCAGAGGGAGTGGTGGTGCCAATCACTGCTTTTAGACTTCTGCTTTTTATCAAGGCTGTTAAACCGTCGCAGGTAAAACAAACAGCTTGTTCTGAAAGACATCAGTGGCCTCACCTTCAGCTTGCTGGGGCTCCCTGCTGACAGTTGTGTTTGTGTCTTTGCTTGCAGCCATCCTCCAGCAGAGCAGCGTTGCCGTGGTAACTCGGGAGTGGGTCCTGGACAGCGTGGCTTGCTACCAGTGCCAGGAGCTCAGTGCTTACCTCATGTCCTAAGGGTGAACAGCAGCTCTGATTAATAGGAAAATTACTTTACATTACCATCTGAAGATGGAATTCACTGTTCTTTAAAGCTTTACATTAACTCGAAGCACTATGAAATTATAGATGTTAAATAAATTTCAAAAGTTAGAAGATGTAGCATATGGCCTCCTCAGAGAAATGGTGATATGTTATTTGCCACTGCAGCCAGTTTAGATACTTGAGGACATTTTGGAGGCAGTCCAAAGAGGAATATTGGGCTCAGGGTTTGAGTTAAAACATACCTGCACTCTGGAGTAACCTCCATATTTTCATTTTGCTTAACTACAAACCCTGAATATTTTTTTGTGACTATCAATGCATCAGCCCTGGCCACTGATTGATTGTGGTGGTGTTGAAAACTCTACAAACAGCTTTCCTGTTGTGTAGCAAAGTGCCAGCTCACCCTAACCAGAAACACTGTCCAGGTGTGGTCCCCAGCCAGACAGTGCCTGAGGGCAAGGCTTAAACCCAGGAACCTGCACCAGTGCTGCCAGTCTGATTTCTGACAAGTGTGTGGCACTGAAAGGGTAATGAATAGATGCATTTTAGTATCCTGGTGACCCATAATAAGCCCAATAAGAATCTGCTTCTAATAGTCCCTGCTTGTAAAATGAGGCTGCAAAGAAATTGGTTTTTTATGAAAGAAAATATCTTGCTTGTTTCTGTTGCCAAGCAATTCAACTTCATACCTAATTTTGTACTTTGAGAGCAGGAGGAGAACCTGTTCTCGTGAGCTGGCTGTTTAAAAAGAAAAAAAGGTGTAGTTAAGTTCAGAAAATTGTTTTGTGATAAGATGCTGCTGTCTTGGAAAGTTACAGAAAGTATGTTTATAAATATTTGAGTGCACAAAGGAAATAAAATTATTTTGGCAAGTATTTACCAAATTGTTTAGCTTTTCTTATGTGAGCAAATTCCTCAGTCCCTGCACTGAGGCATATGTGAAAAAAAAAAACCTTCTCCAACCTCCTGAAAGGAGGAAGGAAGTGGAGACTTACAAGAGAAAGTGAAAAATGTAAATGGGAATTTGAGATGCAATCAGAATTGCAATTGCTATCAACCTGAGAAGTGAGTGTTATCAACTCCTGCAGCTGCCAAGGTGCAGGGAGGCTGATCAAGCGTTGCTGCTGGCAGTGGCAGAGCTGTAGAAGGCTTTGCTCAGCTGCCACACGCTGCTGTTCCCTTCATGTGACAATTCCAGGAGTACCAGGCTGCTCAGCACAGCCTCACTTGCAGCCTGATGCTCCTCTTATCTCTGCAGCCCATGCTGGCAGTGGGTATTGTATAATCTACATTTCAAAGGGTAGCTGGAGGCAGCGACTAAACACTGCCTGAGCAGAACTGGTTTGCTGTGGCCATCGTGCAGTCATCCCCAGGTCTTGGTGCAAAGGTTCTCCCCATCAGGGCAGCCACTGGCTGGAAAATTGTCTGCAGGAATGACACCCACGGTGCTGCCTTTCCTCCTTGGGGGTGGAGATCTGTGGAAACTTTCGTGAAGTGTTACCTGATCTCCAGCTCGTGTCAGACCTCAGCCAACAGCTGAAGCCAAGGCAGCTGATGAGGCTCTGTCTCGGAATCCTTTGGACTTCTCTGCTCAGATTTCCAGCTGCAGCAATAAAGCCCCAGCACCTGGAGTTTCAGAGCACCCTGTGGGTCATTCTGTATGGCAGGATCGTCTCTGTCTCTTCCCCTTGGCTCAGCATGCCAGAGCAGTTTGTGATGCTTTCAGGGTAGGAAAGCTGAGGTGAGAGCACTTCCCAGGTGTGTCTGGGCTGCACAAAGCACTTCCCAGGTGTGGCTGGGCTGCACAAAGCACTTCCCAGGTGTGGCTGGGCTGCCAAAGCACTTCCCAGGTGTGGCTGGGCTGCCAAAGCACTTCCCAGGTGTGGCTGGGCTGCACAGAGCAGTTCTCAGGTGTGGCTGGGCTGCACAAAGCAGTTCTCAGGTGTGTCTGGGCTGCACAGAGCAGTTCCCAGGTGTGCCTGGGCTCCACGCTGCCCTCCCGTGTGCTGCTGCTCCCATTCACGGCAGGGAGGGAGCACAGGAAAGGTCGGTGCCTGCTGCGTTTGCCTGAGGCTTTGCCATCAGACCACTTTAACTTGTATTTAAAACTCCTCTGGGTTTGCAAATCAACAGAAGCTTTTCTCGATGCGGCTGCATTGGTGAAATTGCAGGAATTGAGTTCTGCTGCTGTTCCTGCTGGGCCCCAGCTGCAGAGGGATGTGAGGGTCTGTCTCGAATCTCTTTGGGCTGCAGGGGGATGTGAGGGTCTGTCTCCAATCTCTTTGGGCTGCAGGGGGATGTGGACACCGAGGAAGGAGCCAGAGCCTCGAGTGCTGCACCGTGCCCGAGGCTTCAAAACTGCACCAGCGGCCAGGATGTTGAATTCTCTCCTTCCCCTTCTCCCTAAGCTGTAATTGCTAAACTAATTTCTGAAGTAAAGGAGAAGAATTTGCTATTTGGGGCAACAAAGTGATAGGAGAGATGTGGTTGATGTCTTCACAAACAATTCCACGGTGAGGGGATGGCTGTCAGTGTCTTTGAGATGGGTCTGGGTGTCTCCACGCCCCGGGGACCGCAGGTTTTACAGAGCCCGGACACTGCTGGCACAGACCGGGCTCTGCACAAGCCTGAGCCGCTGAGCCTGGGGGGGAAGTGCCAGGTCCGGGGGATGTGGGGCAGGCAGAACCGTCCCGGCCCCTCAGCACTGCCGAGAGCGTTTGTCCCTCCGAAACCCCGGAGAGAAATCCCCGCGGGGCTCCCCCTTTATTCCAGTCAAAAGCAGGATTCTGTCTCCTGTACGGGCTCTGCCTTCTCTCAGCGGGATTTCCCCCCAGAAGCACACCCTGAGGGCCGGGCTGCCTCTGTCCTGCCCCCAGGGCAGCCTCTGCCCTGCCCCCGAGGCGCTGGTGACACTCCCCAGCCCGTCCTCTCCAGTCCCTTGCCCGGTGCCCTTTTCTGCCGTCCTGGCCTTCAGCTGGGCAGGGAAACATCACAGCTGTGGCACCGGGCAGGCTCTCCCGAAATGTTCATCCTGGACCTCTCCTGCTGCAGCATCTGAGCTCTGGCACGGCCCAAAGCTCTGGAGATGTTCTGGGGCTCTGTTTCTGCCTTTCCACCAGCACAGATGAGTGGCAGTATTGCTGTGGGGCTCTTACCTTACCAGGTGCTGTCACCAAGCTGTGGGGACAACGTCTTTCTAATATATGTTAATTAGGCATAACTTTATCTTGCATTATGAGCTGTGATGATGTGTTCCCAGTTCAGACTGTCCTTTCCATTCTGCTGCTGAGCACTGACAGAGCTCACTTGGGTTCCAGCTGTGTTGTCAGGAGAAATTTGTAAAAGGTTTTGCCTCATAACTATGAGGCTGCAGAATGAAGCAATGGGGAGAGGCTTGTGGACTGAAGGGGTAATTAAACAGCAATGTAAAAATAATTTGATAGTTAATAGCCCTTTGCCTTTGGCAATATTGAATTTTGTCCCTGGATTTTAGAGCTTCTCCAGGGGAGTTTCTGACCTTTGAAAGGACAAAGAGCAGGCTTTCTCCTGGAACACATCTGTGTCTAAAATGTTTGGGCAGTGCCTCTGCTGCCTTTCTCCTTGCTCTGCCCAACACTGAACCAAATTGCTGCTTCTCTTTTTGCCCTCCCTGGTCTGGTTTGCTGCTCAGAACTCTCAAAGTTGCAGGCACAGCTGCTGCCATTGGAAACACCTTTGTGGCCTGCTGAAGACAGATGTGCTGGAAGAACCCACGTGCTAGAAATTCCAGCTGGGTTTACCTAGCCTGAAAAAGGATAAAGCAGTAGGGGGTGGGGGATAATTGAGAATCTTTAATACATCTGCCAAATCATGTCAGTTTTTAATACAACCTGGACAAGCAGGATGGTGCCAGCACACTTTTCCCACTCCCAGACTCAGGACTCGAGGTGAAAGGTGGTGGTGTGTGCCAGGAAATACCCTTTACATCCCTCAGGTTATGGAGAGCAGCTCCTGCCCAGGAGGAGGTGGAGGGGGCTTGGTCTCTGTGCTGTAATGGAGAGATTTTAAACACATCTACTCCTCGTTATGCATTGTAAAAGAGCTGCTTTGAGGCTTGCTCTGAAAGAATATTAAAGTGGCAATAAATCCATTTATCAGGTGGGAGGCAAAGGAAGGAAGCAGCAGCTGGGATTCCCACAGCAGGCTCTCTTCCCTGCTTAGGGATTCGCTGGGGAAGCTCTTTAGGCTCCTCTCCTGCTGTGACACTTCCCAGGCCATTATGGTTTGGAAAGGGACTTCAATGCAAAAGTGCATCTTTAATTTATTGTAACTCCAACTCTCCTACCTCTTTCCCTTAGAGGAGCAAGAGGGAGCTCCCTGCTCAAGGATGGATGGCAGAATTTGGGGTGTGTCCTTAGCATGGCACAGAACTTCCAGAAGGGAAAGCTGGATTCCAGCAGGGCTGCAGCATTGGGTGGTTGGGGTCTTGCTCCAGAGAGCCCCACAGTGGAGCACAGATCCAGGAGACCTCCCTGATGATTCATGGAGTGCCTGTCCAGATCCAGGAGACCTCCCTGATTCATGGAGTGCCTGTCCAGATCCAGGAGACCTCCCTGATTCATGGAGTGCCTGTCCAGATCCAGGAGACCTCCCTGATTCATGGAGTGCCTGTCCAGATCCAGGAGACCTCCCTGATTCATGGAGTGCCTGTCCAGATCCAGGAGACCTCCCTGATTCATGGAGTGCCTGCCCTGGCACTGGCTGAAGGCTCAGGCTGCTGCAGGTGAGTTGTGCTGGCACTGCCCAGACTGTGAGGGTCAGCCACACAGCAACCCCAGTAGGGTTTTAATCACTTTACAGGTGGGATTGATCATTCTCTCCTGGTTGGGGTCAGGTATTTCTGCCCCTGCTTTGTGAGTTCTGCTCTTTCTGTAGGATTGTTTTCATCTTGGGTCTGCTGTCAGTTTTATTTTGCTGATGTTATGAATAAAAACCTTGTGCATAATCTCTAACAATGTCCCTTGGCAGGAAATGCCCACGACCTCACAGGACAGAGGGTGTGATCTGAGGCCAAGAGGTGAAGCTGCCACCCAGCCCCTTACAAGCCTCAGCTTTGACTTGAAAAGCATCAATTCTTGTTTGCTTCTTTATTCAGTGCAAAGAGCACTTCTGCAGAGCAGTTCCTTGCTCTGCTGTGAAGCAAAGGCATTCCAAACCCTCTGGGCTCTGAGCCTTTCACTTTGAGAATGCTGGTAAGGTCTGGAAAGCAACAGGTTCTTATCTCCACGGGCTGTGGCTTATTCATGTGCCAAATGCTGCTGTAACATCTAATAATACATTTTAAAAAAGCTTTTGGGAGGTGATCTACTGAAAAGTTCAGATTTCCAGCAGAACAGTCTTTTTCCCCGAAGCAGGATGTGACACAATCACACCCTCAGAGCAGTTCCAGGCTCTCCCTGCTGAATCCCTGCAGCACTCAGCCTTTGGAGAGGTGGAAGGCCTGGGCAGAATTCAAGGCAGTCGTCTGTCTTACAAGGGCTTTGGATGTTGGGGTGACATCCTTGTGCCTTAACCCAGCTGCAGAGGAACAACTCCACTGCTGAAAGTGTTGGAAGTCGAAAGCCTGCAGGAGAAACTCTTGATAGAGATTTTTATTTTTATTTTTTTTAATTACTTACAAATCTGGTTATTTCAGCCTTTGTTCTTACTGGATTTTTTTTCTCTTCCCCTGGTCAGTACCTAATTTTTGGGTGAAAAGCCCAAAGGAAAGGGTTGGATCAAGCTGTACAGAGAAAGTCCTTTCCTTCCGTCCCTGTGGGTACGAGAAGTGGCTTCCCTGGAGCTGCTGAACCAACTGGTCAACAAAATCAAAAATGCAGGTGCACAGCAAATCCTTCTCCCTCCGAGAGGCAGCAGCCGCAGCTGCCCGGGCTGTGCTCTCAGCCGAGCCTGCTGTCAGCCTGTCTGTCAGCCTGCCTCTGTCCCAGCAGCCGGGATCTGAAATCTGAGGCTGTGCAGCCTCCAAACTCTGCTCGCTCTCAGCCAGAAAGCCCAGAAATACAAAGCTGCGGCGTTAGCGAAGCTTCCCGAGCACGGCGGGGCTCGGAGCCCTGCGGGACACGGAGCCCACGGGCGGCACAAGCCGGGGAAGGGCCGGGTGGGTGTGAAGGGCTGGGAAGGGCTGGGGAGGGCTGGGAAGGGGCCGGGTAGGTGGGNGGCCAAGGCAGCAGCGAGTGGCCGCGTCCCGCCGGAGAGCGCTGCTGGAAAGCCCCGGGCGGGACCGGCTCAGGCAGCCCCGGCTGGGAAGGTGCAGGAAAGCGAGGAATCCCAAAGCTGGGAATGAGCCCCTCTGGAAGCTGGCAGAGCTGCTGCCAAAGACGCTTTTCAAGCTTACCAGCAAGATTTGACAAAGGGCAGAGCGGTCCGAGGGGAATGCAGTGAATCAGGGCAGCTATTTATACTCCTGTGGGGATGCTGGGTCAGCCATTTCCCACGAGCTCTTAATTCCTTTGTTCATTTTCCCCTATTCATAAGAGCCTCTCCAGAAACTTTCTTAGGAGTTGTGTGGAGCCTTTCCTCCCCTGCTTGCACCCTCACGTGTTTCTCATTCCTGGCTTGAAAGACTTTGATTTACTGAGGTTTTATTTCGCCCTAAGAAATCTCTTGCAGAAAAACCATCAGTGCTGGTGAGAGAAACACCTCAAACCAGTTCAGGAGCAGACAAACAAAGATCAAAAGTTTATGCTTTAGAGGGAGAGGAAGCCTCACCAGGAGCTGAGTACTGACAGACTCATCATGGCTGGAACCAAGTGTGGGTGAGGAAAAACATCAAAGAATTTCCTGTAACCTGTTTCTCACCTGGTGATTGTGGTTATTTGTCGTGGCAGGGAACTGGAGCCTTTCCTTGGGCTGGGGGCTGTGGCACACAGAACTGCAGGGGCTGGTTGTGGTTCAGCTGCCTTCCTGATGCTGCTCTGGGGAGCCAAGTGTTCGCAGCTCATGATCCCATCTCCCCTTAGGATGCTCTTTTCCTTTGCCAGACTTTTTCTCTAGATTAGCAAATGAAGAAAATCTATTTTCCCTTGTTGCAGGGAGAACACTCAGTGCCATTCCCTATAAGGGGTGCAGACTCCAGGCTGTTCAGTGCATCCTGCAGAGTTCTGCACCCATTCCTCGACAACAGCCAAGCACAGAAATATTAATTTTAACTTTTAAATTATGAATTAATTTAAGCTTCTATGAGGTCAGTGAATATAGGAGAGATTTGTGTGGTGATTCTTGCAGCTAATAATTCTCTTGAGAGTAGCAGAGAAGGGGGAAAGGAGACTGAATTGTCTCAGCCCTCAGCCAGGCATCTGTGCAAGGCTGTGCTGGCAATACTAATCAAAGCACTGCTGGCACAGCCCTGCACAGAAAACCCGGGGTTATGGGAGCAGCTCATTAATTTGCTGATCACCATGCAGTTTTCTAAAAGCCACTGACCCCTTCTTAATCCTAATTTGACTCTAGCCCCAGACTGCAGGGTGGTGGCTCCCTCTGCCCAGTCCTGTGGAGTGAAATGTTTTCTGCTGCTAGAGAGGAGAGCCAAAGGGCTGGGAATCTGTCTGGCTGTGGGGAAAACATTCACAGGGAAACACAGACTGACCCTGACCTATGGGCCATGTCTTTAACTCCCCACAACTACAGAGGTTACAACAAAAGCAGCCCAAGCCCCTGCTGCTCCTCCCAGCCAGGGATCACCCCTGCAGGGTGCTCCAAGCCCAGTCCTGCTGATTTCAGTGGGTGAGACTGGGTGGAAGGGTGCCCCAGGGTGCAGTCAGAGGGCTGGAGGCTGCTCTGCCCACTGCTCTCAGCCAGACCCTGCCCAAACTGCAGGCAGCTTCAGGCTCAATTACAATTTCAAAGCACCACCCCGGGCTTGTTCCACGACCTTGGTATTAACAAGCACAGTCAGAAAGAAGGAGGAAATTTCATCTGTGTCTTGCACATGCCTGTCTTTCCTAACCACGGCCTTTGTGCCTCCCCTGCCCACCTTTCAGTGGGGGTAAATCAAGAATAAATTGATGCAACGCAGGCAAGAGAAAGAGACTCAGGGAGGAGGTTCTGATCATGGAGCCTCTCCAGGCCAGGGCTTGGCATGGGATCATCTGCCAGAAAAAAACATGTTTAATTACCTGCATTAATATTCAGGTCCTGAAGTCCTCAGCATTTGTATTTATTCACTTATATAAATGAAACCAGCTTCCCAGAGCATGGCTGCTGACAGCACATTCCCCAGAGGCCCTTTCTGGGGGAAGCATTTGCCATTTTGCATACATTCATACATCTCAATTGATTACAATGGGTTGATTGATTCAACGAACTCAGGTGATTAATTGACAGCTGTAGAAGTCAGCCAGGCTCAGAGCAAACACGTGGGAGAGGCAGTTGTTCCCCTGCAGTTCAGTTTCACCTTAGACCAGTGGTTCTTTGTCGTCTCTCACAAGGGGGGTTTGGGCACTTGGCTGGAACAGGGCACTGAGGTAACAGAGGGGAGAATTTATGGCAGGGGCAGACACTGGAAAAACAAAGCAGGGCCATTGCCAGGGGTCCCAGAGTGTCCTCTGTGCTCCTGGCCCTGAGCTGGGCAGGTCTGCCTGGCACTGTTTGTTTCTCTGGCTATGGCAGGGTATGCTCAGAGCTGGGAAAAACCCTGGATTCTTGTCCTGCTCATCCCATGCACATGGAAAGTGCAGCCCCAGCCTGCAGCACCAACACTGTTCCCACCCACAGAAAACATCTCCTGCCACTCTGCCTTCCCCCCACAGCTCTGACCCTGGTCTTCAGTGGGTGGAACTGGTCCTGTGCTTAACATCCTGCATTGCTGTGCCTGGCATCTCTGGGATTGCCACTTTCCACAGGAAAGCTGCTGGGGGATGCAGGGACAGCTGCCCTGCACTCGAGGAGCCCCTGAAAAGAATTGTCTGAGTAGGAACCTCGACCTGTTTTTATCTGCAGAGCTTCCTTGCTGTTCTTTCTTTCTGAAAGAGATTTTGACACTTTTAATATAAATATCAAATTACTGCTGGCTAATTGGAGACCTTAAACCCAGAATTAAGGCCCATGGTAGGCTAGGAGGAAAGGGGAAAGCCCAGCTTGAGAAGCTGCATAGAGCAAACATTCCCCACCAGGCACGAACTGAGGGGGTGTAGACAGGGCAAAAGGCAGATGGAAATAACATGGAAAACACATCTAGAGAGGTTTCAAGGATAAATTCATGGCTTTGCAGTGGTCAGCAGGCCTGAGAGGAGAGAGCTGCCTGTTGTGTAGCTGAAAGCACTCTGTGTTTCCCAGTCCCTGGGGTTTCACTGCTCCCAGCTCCTCCCAGATGCTCCAGTGCTGTTTCTCCCTCACCCCTGGAGGTAAAGCTGGCTCGTGGCTCCTGGGAAAACCACCTGGCTGAGCAGTGCCCATAAATCATCACCCAGCTACAAGGATGACCACAAACTCTGGGATTTTCAACTCCTCAAACCCCACCTGGCAACACCAGGAACTGAAGGAGGTTCCTCATGCAGACATTTAATGAGATAAGCCACTTCTGACAGCAATTACTGCACAGCACCTCCCTCTGATGCTCCTGCTTCAGACAAAGAGCACGAGCAGATCTGTGACTGGAGCTGCTGGGGGAGCCCAGAGGAGCTGGGTGCAGGGGGGCCCTGCCTTGATTTCCTTGCATTTTGACCAAGGCACACTATCAATGTGCTTTACACTTGGAAACTGCTAATAAAGGCTGCTCTGCCATGAAGTGAAGAGCAACAAATCACAGAAAAATAATCCTGAGTCCTTAGCCTGTAATTTTTGCTGTTTGACTGCTCCTGCACATGCTTTGAGAACCAACAATAATTAATATCCACCTCTGGATGGATGCTGTGCTTTCAGGGGAGCACTCTGCATGCCATCCTCTTGCCACTGAGCCACTACAAAATTATGTTATACAGATTCTTTCAGAGGTTTAAAATAATTTTTAGGTATGTATTTCTAAAATTACTAAATACTGTAATTTTTATGCCAAGTGGCAGTAGGCATGGTAAAACCCTTCTATTTTTTTTCCATTCCCAAGGGAAAACAAAATAAAGACAGAACAGAAGTCAAATATTTTGAGTTTTGCTTGGAATTTCTGGTATATGTGACAAACCTCTTTTTGCGAGAATATTCAATTGTCCTGTGAACACATTTTTAGTCTGTTAATTTCTGGATTTTCTTGGACATCATAGCATTCCAGTAACCCAGTCCAAAGCTGAAGCTGTGACCTCTGAAGGTCACAGTTACTAAGAAACCTGGCACAGGCATCACTCTGAGAAGGCTGAAACCCTGGGGTCCTGCTAAAGGACTCAGGGGCTGCTGGAAACACCTTCCACCACTTGTAACTCATCACAGGGCTGCAGTGGAAGCCAGACCAGGAGGATTTGGGTTTCCAAGGCTCTCAGTGGTGCCCCAGCTGTGTGATTCTGTGGTTTTACCCTTTTCTGGGTAGCAGCAGGGCTGTGCCCACCTCCACCTGCACAGTCCTGCTCCACCTGAAATTACTGCCAATAATTTAAGCACTGCTGAGCTTTCAGCCACAGAGCTGCACTGAGTTTGTGCTCAGAACCTGTGGGGATGGGCAAGAACAGGCTCCTTGAGGAGTTCAGGCTGTCCTGGGGCTGTCAGGGCTCACTCTGGGTGCTGTTGCAAAGATGCTGAGCTCAGTGGGCCTGAATAAGTTATTTATTAAAGAATAGACAGTGTGGCCTGAGGAGGTAAAAACCTGGCAGCTGCTGCTGAACTGAGCAGGGACCAGGCCTTGTCTTTGCACCCCTGTGCTGTGGTGAGGCTCCAGCCTGGGGAATAACTTCCACATCCCTGTCCCCTTCTGTTCCTCATCACAGGCTGACTGACACTGATGGGAAATACTCACTGATCCCCAGGGCATGTTCCTGGTGGCCCACTGGCTCTCCATCCCCTCCTCTCCACAGTGAATTCACTGAATAATTTTCTTGTGGAGGGTTGAGAAATGCCAGTGGAATACAAGCTGGGAGACTGACAGGGAGGAAATGCCAAGGCTCAGCTGTTTTCTGCTGGATGTGAAGGTTTGCCACTCTGTGGGACTTCACTGAGCTCTGTTTGGCTTTGAGTGGAGATGGAAACCCTTAGAGATGATGTGTTTATTGGTGCACTGTGCATGCAGAGGCCATGCAGGTTTTGCACACATCTGATTCAAAAACTCTGGACAAAAGCAGTGGGGATTTCCAGTCTGGGAACTACATTTCATTCCTGTAGATATGTGACAGGGGAGATGGATCTTCTTGGCAGGCAAAGAAGAAAAAACCTTGTTTGCTGTGCTGACCCCTTGAGTTCAGAGAGAAATCAGACCTCAGGGAGCTGTTCTGCCCACTCAGCCTGGCCCAGGCTCGGTGGTGTGGTGAGAGCTGGGTGGGGAGGCTGCACAGCACATCCCTGCCCCATGCCAGCATCTTCCCTGGCCAGGCAGGTCACTGGGGGGGTTGGCTCTGGTCTCCTTGGGGTCTCATCTGCTGTGGGTTCTGGGGTTTCTCTTAAAATTATCATCTGTAAGTGATCACTTTCAAATTTGCTTCCATTAACAACTCTAAACACAGACTGATCATCCTGGAAAAGACTCTGCCTGAATGTGTTTAATGCAAACATTTACTAAACAGAGTAGATCCTACAGTCACCTCAAAACTGTCCAGGTATTGTAAAAACTGGAATAATAAAATCAAACTTACAGTGATGCACTGTACTGGGTTTGCATGGCCTGGGTTTTTGGGAGCAGGGAAGGACACAGAGGTGGCTTCTGTGAGAAGCTGCTGGAAGCTCCCACAAGAGCAGAGCCAGCCCCTGGAGCCTCCAGAGATGGGCATGGGCCAAGGCTGGGCCAGTTGGAAAGAGCTGGTGGCACCTCTGTGATAACAGATTTAAGGAGAAATCAAAACAAAAGCTGTTGCCCAGTTTTGTGACTGGAGAAGAGCAGCAGTGAGAACATGTGAGGAGAGCAACCTGCAGACTCCAAGGGCAGTGGAGAGAGGGGCAGGAGCTGCTCCAGG